>CM075852.1:8497257-8835782 GCA_037975125.1 Latrodectus hesperus | reverse complement strand
ATAATTAATTCCTAAGAATAAAATAAATGCTTAAATTCATAATAATTAATTGGATATTAAGCAAGAAACTTTTAGCTGAATATCAATATAATTATTCTAAATTTAATAAAATGATGTGGGACGTAATACCTTAAATGAAAGAATATAAAGGAATCGATTTCACAGAAAAATAATTTCTTCCGGAAATTTTTAAAATAGTTAAGATTATTGTAGAAAATAGAATTTCACAATGTCAATGTCATTAAATAATCTACTCAAATGTTATTAAAAATATTAATTCAATTCTTTATCTAAGTGAAACATATTTAGCAGTGCAAATTGTTACAAACGAAAAATATTTTAGGAACCTTAGGTTTAATTTTAGTTATGTAAAATTAATCGCTTTCAATTAGTATAGGAAAAAATTTATTATGTGAACCATTTATGTACGCAAAAATAAAATTATTAGAAAATAGCAATGTTGATACAGCATATATTCACATTAATAAGTCACTGTGTATTTTTCTATGAATGAATGACGACAAATTTATACAAGAGAGTGTTATCTTTCACAATACCTCGTTTTATTGAAAAGTAATACATTATTTTGTAGTAAAATGCACCTATTTGAGATATTACAATTGGACAATAATATTTAAATAAAATTCTTTCATGCAGCCTTTATTTCTACAAGAATAACTTTCAATAAATTAAATTGAAAAAAAAAATGAAAATGACTTTAAATTTTAGTTGTAAAACAAATTTATTGATTTTTCTTAACTATAAACTTATGTTAAAAAAATATTCATTTGTTGAATATTCATTTGAAAAAAATATTCATTGATAAAAAAATATTCATTTGCAAGAAATTTTATTGAGAAAATTATTTTTTACTTTAAAATATTTATAACCTGTTTACATGCTCTTTTTATTGAAACACACCGTGAATTTCTACGCAGAACATGGATTCAAAATATCGTTTTTTAGAATGAGAATTTGAACAGCGGAAAAAAAAATCAAACTGATGGTATATATTTTTACATCAATTCTAATGTATCGATTACACTTCGTGTGTACGTTTTCAAGGACTGCTCTTTCCAGTTTTAACCTTGCACCTAATTCTTACCTTCGCATTCAGTCAAAAGAAGTCTTTGTGTCACAATAAGAAGAGTCTCCAGTATGAAAACTGATACATTTTGGCATCTGAATAATGTATCGTTTTCCAGCAAGCTCCATTTTTATACCTTACCTGTGAAAAAAATGGAGATATTTTGATCTCTGACTTAATTTTAAACTTAGAAAAGAATTCATAGATTTTGTATAGAAGAATTGTTTTTTGTGTGTGTTTTTAAAATCATGTGAAAATATTCTCTTTTAGTTAACAAGCATGTTTGAAACAAATGCATATTTAATTTGTATATTTGATCAACTTTTCTTATTACTTATCAATAGTAAATTTCGCATTTGCTTATCCCATATACATTTACTCTCATTAATCAATACAGGTTACAATTACAATAATTAATTATACATCGTTTCAGTAAAAAAACATTTTGTAATGTTTTGAATAAAAATTTTTTAATAAATTAAAGTTTAAAATTTTTTTAATAAATTAAAATTAAAAAAAACGTTATCCAAAATATTTTAATAAATTAAAATATTTTGGAGTCTTTGTAACTCAAGGAATGTAGTTATTTAACGTAGAATATTGCTAAAAAGTTTATGTAGTCAATATAAAACATTAAAAGTAGTAAAAATTTGAAAATGTTATTTTCTCTTTTAGAGGTATATAGGTATATTGTAAACATTTTAATAATAACAATAATAAATTTTGCGAATAAATAATTTCATAAATATTTTGGAAAGTCATAATTATGAAACTATAAAAATGATGATGCCTATAAAGAATTTAAATATTATATAAGCACTTGATTTGCTTTGATAACGATGAAATAAATGTGCGTGAGAGATTTATTTTTTTTATGCATTATAACGGACTAAAATAAAATGTTTTGCATTTTGGTTACTTCATAGCATTTTTAACTCATATATTTTTTTATTTTTATTTAAATTATTTCATAATTTGTAATTAATTTATCTAAGTATTTGCAAAATATGATGAAAAAATAGTTAATCAGAATGATTATTTTTAATGAAAACAATATAAAATTAATATGATTTATAACATTACTTTAGGTATTAGTTTATGAAAAATAAAAGTATTTTTAATTATGGTATGTTTATTTGAAGAATGTAGCGTTAAAGATTCAAACACTTTTTATAATTTTGAAGCAATACTATTCTTTGTTTGGGTGTATTTTCTTTAGGTTAAAAGAAACTAAGTAAAGAGTACTTTTATCATTTTTTTGTGCTAACATTTGATATTTAAGAATCTTAGTGCATAAAATACAGTATACTTTATTGCCATCCTCGAGATATTTATATCTATGTAAAGATTGGTATTTTTTTATATATCGAAAAAAAAACTGCAATTGTGTGTATTTTATCTTTTTATTGTGAAATATTATTTTTTTTAAATTTCAAATCTAATAAATAAATAAAAAAATTTTTTAAATTTTTAAATTTCAAAATTTTTAAATTTCAAAAAAAATTATTTCGAATGCTATTATTTTTTTATTCTAAGTTATATTTAAAAACCTTATTTAATTTATAATAAATAATACATTTAACTTCATTCCAGAAAAGTATTTAGAACTACAGAGAAAAGAGTATTTGTTTTTACACATTTAAATAAAAAACTGTGATTGTGCATTTTATCACTTTTGTGAAGCATTAAAGTTTTTCATAATTAAGCTATAAATTACTTGGAACTTTACACAGAAATTTATTGCATATTGAACAAAAAGGTAGTATTTTCAATTTAGAAATAAATTTCTAAATAAAAATAAATAAATATTATCAGATTAATTAACAAATATGTTTATCAATTATAGAATTTAGTATAATTAAAATTACTAAAAAAGCAAATAAAAAATTGTTATAAGTTTTAAATCATTAATTTCAACTTAACTTCAGCATTTAGTTTGTGATTGTTAGTAAATAACAGGCATCTCTCTCTTGCTGGAACATTGATTCTCAATAATTACTTGATATATTTGCAGAATGATCACTATATAAGTCACTGTAACACCTACAACCGTTGGAACAAAGCTTCTTGTCACGGTGAAAAATTTCCAGGCAGTTAACTGCACATCAGAAGCGTACACAGCAAAGGAAGCAGCATCACTCTGTGCATGTGTTCTCATGCTTTTTGGCGAGAATTCTTTACGCATTTTAAAAATTAATGGCGCCAACTTGTTCGCTTCTTCTGCCACCAATGATGCCTCAAACGCGACAGATCCGAATGCCAGAAAATCGAAGAAAATTTGTCCAACAACATTTAGATTGGCGTATGGTTCATAATTCTTCCATTCTGTACCGACGTAAAACAAAATGATGCTACACGTACGAGCGAACGTAATTGTCAGAATCATAAAAACCTGCAGAGAAAACAAATCATCTGTTTCTTTTACGAGACTTACTACTTTTAAGAACTTCTTATGCAAGTTTTGAATTTCGTAAGCTGTGATGTTATCGTGTTTATTTTTAAGCTTCGGTTCAAAACCATGGACATTTGCTTGTTTCACTTTACCTTCGTTACCAATCTTTGTCTCTTGAAGCTTATTCAAAATGCTAAGTTCATACTGAAAATGTCCAATCTTTTTGTTTGAATCTGAAATTGAATTTTCAATGTTCGTTTCTTTTGAAAATCGAATACACATCATACAGTTTTCTGAGCAGTCTTTATGAGTAGGTTTGAATTTCTTAACATTTCGCAACGATGTAATGGATAATTTTTGCCATCTTGAATTTTTAATCTCAGAATGATAATGATCTGAATAATTGTCTTTCATTTGAAAAGAAATATTTCCATTTTTCTTTTTAATCATATTGTCACCAGTTTGCAGATTAAATGAACAATGATTCATAGTTTTTGACTTCTTTATCAATATTTTAGCTTCATAATTGATCGAATGAAACATTGATTTTAGGTGCATGCAAAATATGCAGTAAAAAACTGCATTGCTTGCAGTAATTGTCAAGTTGATTACATATTTCAGAAATACGTACATTGCATTAGCAGTTTCACTTTCAAACAAATATTTTTCAACGCAGGTTTTAAAATTTAAAAAAGTATGGAAAAGAAGCGCCAAAGTCATTACTATGATTATTAAAAACACCATCGCTAAAGCCCGTATTTTTTGCAAGTCAGCTGATTTGATTTTATAGAAACCAGCGTACAAACACTCAGTTATAGTTGCTTGTAGTCGAATAATTCTATGGTGTTTTCCAATTAATGAATCCACCACTAAAGCACAGACCAAAACATCCATGAATATTAAATATTCTAGATAAAAGTTTTTAGAGTCAAACAGGCGATAAGAATGATGAATTAAATCAACATTATATCGAATTACTAGCAATATTCTCCACGCATACCAGACAATAAATTGAAATTTAGTTTGATCAGCTCTGTAAATGGGAAGACCAACACATAAAAAGATTGTTTTCGGGAAACATGAAAACATTTTCAGTCTAGTTATTTAATTTTAAGTAAAATTTAAAAAATCTTCAAATATTTAACTTTGCACCACAACAGCTTTTCAATATTAAAATTTGATTCTTATCTGGAAATGTACAGCTTGATGATTAAAATGGTCTGCTTAACTGTAAGTTGAACAAAATAATAATCTTTCATGCAGTTAGTTTTTTTACATCCATTATTTTTCATCCATCAGAAATGTTCTTGAGAGCTAATTTCCGGAACAAATATTTAAGTTTCCCGCAGTTTCATTAAAATGTCATGGAGTATAATTATATTTATATCATAAAAATTTATATTTCACATTAGTTTTGACAAAGTTAATTATATTAAGGCCACATTATCTTATTAAAATATTTAAAAAAATTATGTATTTAAGATATACAATAAACTTAATAAAAGTATCATAAAAATGCATTTAAAATTTACTTCTTTTTCACTTTTTTCGTTAAAATAAATTCATAAAATTCTTCTAACAGAAAGATATCAAAAAACAGATTGTCAAGATAATATTGTCAAGATTAAAAGAAAAACTGTCAAAGATAAAAAAATTTCTAAATCCAAATTGCAAGATTGTTTTAAATTTATAAAATTCCTGTAATAGTTTTATAAATAAGATCCTAATTTTTCGAGTGTAAAAAATCTTATGTTACATATTCGAAATTAAAGAGGTAATGCAATACTTGCTACTGTGAACTATCTTAATTTTCTTTAAAATTTCACTTTTTTCTAGGGGGGAGGATCTTATTTTTGAACTTATTCTTGGTTTTCTCTTCTGGAATAAGTGTAATTAAACATTAAATATATATTCAAAATATTAAGTGTTTTTGGTCAATCTTTATCAGAGTGCTTCATAATCCCTGATTTAGTTCGTAGAAAAAAGATAAAATGATTTTCTTTTATTCTGAAAAGCGAATTTTTTTCATGTTTTTGGACAGTCTTTCTCAGATAGTTTCATAATGTCTGGTTCAGTTCATAGAAAAAAAAAATGAAATGACTTTCTTTTATTCTGAAAAGGAATTTTGTCTTCCTGTTTCTTCATTTTTTTATTTTTTAATAGTGGTTGTTAACCATAAAATCCCATTCCCAAATAATAGATAACAGTTCTTAATATCACAATTAAAATTTTGAAATCTCAAAAATATTACCTATTTAAATTCAAAATTGTTTTATTTAGTAATAAGCCGAAGTATCAATGTTTACAAAAATTTCTTTCAAATTTCTCGCATAGTAAATAATATGTCTAAGCTAACGTACAATTTTATTATTGGACTCTATTGCAACTGTTTTTGGTTTGACAATTTTTTAAAGTTTAGTTATAACTCAATAAAATACAAACGATTCTATTAAAAAAAATACTCACACAAAAAAATCTTTTTATTTAAAATAGATTCCTTGGGCAAGTAAATTTTCTTTTTTTTTTAGTTCCGAAAAAGATTAGCAAACTTTCAAATTTCATAAAACCTTCAAAAATTATTTAACTCATTTTGCCCAAGTTTTTGCGGTTTACTTTTGAATGAATAAGAATTCAATTTCATCTACTAAAATTTTAATTAAAGCGAGGAAATAAAAAAGAAATCGGTATATTGTTATAAATCAAAGTAACAGAAAGTTATTGAATAAGCCTAATTAATTTTCTACTTTCTTCATCATAACACTTTTTGAACTTTTCAAAACAAATTGTCAATTGAAATTGTCATCTTTATTTGTAACTGATTGTTTTCACATCATTGGAAGGAAATATTAATAAGAGGTTGGTTGGTTGATTGAGTTTTATGGCTCAAGGTCCAAAAAATATTAATGAGAAAGAGTTTTTCTATTGCCATCCCTAATCTTTTATAATTTCTCAATATACAAATCCCAATATCAATGTAGGACTGATTTTTCATCATAGTTTCTCAACTTTATGTCAAAGTATGTTTAAACGCACGTTTTATAATATTAGGTTGGTGCGTATGAAATGTCGGATTCTTAAGTGATTGTATAAAACTGCATATCTTTCTTCAAAAGCTGTTTATTCAATCAAAGTATGCTCCATTCGCTTCAATACACTTCTCCCAACGAGATTTTAAAGCGTAGATGCCTGTCTTAAAAAAATTTTGGTCTTTAGAATTAATAAACTCTGATATCGAGTTTTTTAGACTGTCTTCATTTTCATAGTGTTTGCCCCTTAAAAACAGCTCTAAATGCTTGAAAAAATGAAAATCGGTCGGCGAGAGATCCGGTGAATAGGGTGGATGCTGCAATGATGAGCATACGTTTAACCGATCCAGCTTATTTCGCTCTGTCAGTGCGTGCGGTACCCACTTGTCCATCTTCTTAACCTTGCCAATCTCAGAAAGGTGTCTCAATATCGTTGTATGGTCAACTTTCATCCTGATAGCAAGTTCCCTCGTGGATACGGCTGGATCCGCTTCCACTAGAGCCTTCAGGTCATCATTCTTCACAGACGTTTTGGGTCTTCCGCGCGGCTCATTTTGCAGTGAAAAATCGCCAGTCCGAAATTTTTCGAACCAACGCTGCACTTTCCGATCGTTAACCGTATTCTCCCCAAACGCTTGGTTTATGTTGCGTGCAGCTTTTGCAGCACTATTACCAAGTTTGTACTCATATAAGAAAATGACGCGAATGTCGGCAGAATTCATATCGGCAATAAACTCAAAAGAAATAAAAAAGGGAAGACCTTCGAGAAAACCTATTTTGCTGAAATGAGTCTCTGGCAATGGACAATACGAGTATGAATGAGGTTATGCCAAATACAAAAGTATAACGAAAACAGGGAGGAAAACGTCCGCATGTAAAGAGAATCCGACATTTCATACGCACCAACCTAATATAATTTACAGTACTTTGCTGTTTTTAATCATTATTAGCTGATACATATGCAACAAAATTAAACTCGATTAACTTTAAAAAATTAATTAAACTTTTTGAAGCGAGAATTTGTAACTCAAAATAAAGAATTTGATACTCATGTACCGAAAAAGTTATAAATTGATCAAGAATAATCAATCTACTTAGATTTGATGTTGGTGAGTTGAATGAAGACAAATAAATTTTTGAATTAGCTCTCTTTAATTTCTATTTTTTTTAAATTTAATAAAGGTAAATTGTGCTGAATTAAAATTTTTAACGATTTTGTAGAAGTGAAGACATTTTTTTTTTCAATGTTAAATGCGCTTATCCGGAAAAAAACTATGGTTTAAATATTTGAAGTAAAGTTTCCTCACACACACAGAGAGAGATTAAGCGTGAGAAATTAAAACTAAATATTTTTATTGACTCACTGAGTTTAGGGACTTTTGGTAAGATTTTTTGGGTTGACAAGATGGCGATACTGATTATATTTTAAAGTTTATCAAGGATTTTGGTAAATTTGAGTTCCAAGATTTTTGTGTAAAAAGGTAAATGGGCCGCAAAACTTTGGAAATATAAGGACTGTATCTGTTCACTTTGATTTGAGCCTAAAAACTGGATTGTTGTTCTGTAATAAAGAGGATAATATATTACGTCAGAATACTGCTAGTATGGAGAATATTATATATTGTTGTTGTCTTGTTCCAGCTAAGTTGGCTAATATGGGGTGCGCTGCCCCACTTTTGCAACTAAACCGTAATTTTGTGTGGAGTCCGACTTCCTCAGTACACACATGCCATAGGAACCCGTTTATAGGGTAGGCAACCATTCACAACCCATTCATGGGGCCGACCGATATCTGAGTGGTTAGCGTTTCTGACTCCTGAGCTGTGGGTCCCGGGTTTGAATCCCGGTTCGGGCATGGTTGTTATTTTCTCTGTGTGTTATTTCCTCTGTTCTTTCTTGTGTGTTGATGTATGAATGTGACCCACCCGATAAACGGGTTTGTGGTGGTATGACGCGTGTAATGCTATTCGCCTCCATGACTTGATTCACAGGTGTCCACTGCGTAACGACAAATGAGTAGCAGTTTCCGGTCTTGTTGTGGAGAAGGGTTGATTACCCAGGTACCCACCGTTATTAAAAAAAACAACAACCCATTCATACAAAGTAAGGACAAAGACATGATAGACAGAGAGAGAAAGCACATCAATGCCCGAACTGGGATTCAAACCCAAGACCTCCTTATCCTCAATCAGGCACTTTGACATCTAGACAGGGTGGGTGGCAATCTGACTATTAGATAATATAAAATAAATTATTGGCAAGCTTCCAGATAAATGAAATGTGACATTCGTCATTTAATACAGGCAACATGCATCAATCATTTCTTTTGATGAAAATTAAGCGCAAAGCAATGGAATAAGATCAGAACAAATACGCAATATCACACTATTATAATCTCTATTCAACAAAAGAAATTCCTTTCTTTAAATTTTTCTGTCGAAAAATATTTATTTCGAATATTAAATACTGTCATACAAATTCAATATCACAAAAATCAGTTCCTTTCTCTGAATTAAATTTAAAATATCAACCAGACAGTACAATTTGCCAATCATGTAGAGTTTGTAAAAATGTTAGTGAAACTTTTTAAGGGAGGGAGTGAAGAAAAATCGTTTTGCGATTCCCAAGAGGTATAGGTCTCGAACAAAATTCAAGACATGTACTTTAAATTACCAATGATCTTAACGTATTGATTCCGATGAAATTCTTCCAAAATATCAAGTGTTGATGTTCCTATTGAAAAAGTTATGATCTTGTATCCATTTGCACACATAGGTAACGTTATCATTTATTGTACAATTCGGATCTTTAGGATTAGTTTGTTGGATATTTATCGATTGAGAAAAGTTTATTTTTGAAAAATACTTCTAACTTTAATAAAATTCTTTACATAAATATAATATTAAATTTATAAAATTATTTCAACTAAATGACCAAGTTTTACATGCAAAATTTTTATCATGGAATTCAATAACTATGGAGAATAAACGTCTTAGAGCCCACGATGGCTTATTAAATGTATATATCCTGTTTCTTAATCTCTATCTTAAAAATATATTACCTGAAAGTATAATACCCTTTTTTAAACTTACTAGAGAGCATTACTCTTCGTTTTATCAATAACTCTAAGTTCAAAATGACTCACAAAGTTGACTAACGTTATCAAATTATCCTAACTTCTATTCTAGATGATTTTATTTAAGCTTTCAGTCTTGAATCCTTTCGAATATATCAACAAAATAGTTTGATTTATTCATAAGATGATAAGAATTTATATGTCGTCTGATGTTTCAATTTTTTTTAGATTGCCTGAATTGTAACACACAGTTCATATTTTCTTATGCTTCTAGTCTCGCATTGTTGAATGTTTGCTTAGAGACCGTATCACATCTCAATCCATCGGATTCTATAATTGATTCCAGTGTTAATATTTTAAGACATTCCTAAAGAGTTTCATCGTGATTTTGAAAATGTGATTGTGATTTTTTTTTTTTTTGCTATCGCAATTAATGTAATTTCATTAAATCAAAGATATGCATTTAATAAACAGAAAATATTTAATAAACTTAAACAAATATACATACATATATATATATATATATATATATATATATATATATATATATATATATATATATATATATATATATATATATATATATATATAGATTTTATAAGAAATAAATTAATATTTAAACTTTCAGCAACTCTTTCATTTTATTTTAAATATCATAGATTGTAATGACTATTCTGACAAAGTTAGATCACTGATGGACATTAACAAGATTAATTAAAAATAAAAGTAGCTTGGAATTGATTAAATCAAAGTTAATGATATTAATTCATTTTGATAGTCATCGCAAAAAAATTTCAAAATTTCCTTCAAAAGAAACTACATTTTGTTGACTCAATGTGCAAATACAAGCAGATAAATTCGAGCTTAGAAACATGTAAAATTATCCTGTTCATTTCAATTTATTCATTATAAGATAATGACTTCATTAACTGTAAGTAAGAAAAATATCAATTATTTTTTAAATTTCCAGGTTTTATTTTGATATTCGAAAAAGTATTGTAATTAAGGGTCATTTTAATTACCTGCAGGAAATTAATCCTCCAAAGATTTGAAACTTACAGTTTCCCATAGAAAAGCCTATTTTTATTTTTGTATTACACTCATGTCCATAAATTAAGGATAATTCAGAATCACACAAGAAATTGAACTCTAAAATAAAAATTTCACAAGTAGAATTATCACACACATCTTGAAGAAAAATATGCAAATTACAAGAAATCACCAAATGGCGCAGATAGTACGTCTCAATGATGAGAGTGTAAAGCCCCTATTACATTAGAGTTGCCCAGATTTCAGTTTGAGCAACTCCCGTAGACTTAACATTACGTGACGTCACAGCTTAAAATTTGAGCAACTCGTTCTTTTCGTCCAATGAATGCTTGAGATTTCTTTCAGGTTTGCTGTAAGAAAATAACAGCTTTACTAGATTTAATAATAGATCCCTTTTTTGGCTAACATTTTTAAGGTTGCCATATTTTACTCAGAAGGTGTCCACATTTCATAATGAATTCTTATTTGGGAATTTAATTTGTAGCCAAATTTTATTTACCATACGCCTTCTTGCTTCGTGTGAAGCTTTACTTTTAAGATGGGGAAAGATAATCTTTGCCGACGTGAAAATCAATGCTAATACATAAGTAACACATTTTTGTGTGTATAATTTATTCTTAAATAAAAAGACTAAGAATTTGAAAGAAAAAATAATTTCAGATTGAAGCTTCAATTCAAACATGAAATTCTACAAACACCATACAAAATTGTATAGATAGTATTGTAAGATTTTCCTATACAAAAATAATTACTTAACAACAATGTTTATAAAAAATTAATGATTAATTATTGATATATTAAAAAAAGAAACTCAAATTACTATTTTAAAAGTTAAGGAAATACACAAAAATTATACTTTTAAAAAAATATATATTAGTTATGAATTTGAATTTATAATTTATTTTTAAAATTAAGAAATCAATTATTTCTCATTTTTATTAAAGTAAATATTGTGGCATATTAAAATAAGATGCATTTTTAAACTAATTATTTATTACCTTTAAACAAACACACCACATAAAAGCAGAGATTCTTTACACTATCTTTATTTACATGCAGTTTCTTAAACTATAATCTGCAATAAAATGACAAGTATATTTTGAATGAATATATATATATTTATGTTTTGTGGCAAAAAATGAAGAAAAGAAATAATTGATAGCATTTTGTGATGACATAATATGAATAGTTTGTTTCATATTACATTTTCAAATTGAAAAAAATGTTATGAAATTTGTATGAAACTAAAAGAATGAAGTGCTATTTAGCCTCATAGCTGATAATCTTGCAATTGAAGGCAGAATCTTGCAATTCTTGCAGTAGTGACTGCAATTAGTCTTATATTGTCCATTTCAATGATTAGTTAATTGCTTTACATTGGAAGTCAAAATACTCTCTATATTGACCATGATGTGAATTAAATTATTTTGCAAATATAGCAATCATTTATATTTTTTATACTTACTTTCACATTGTTTGTTTTTACATCGCAAATAGGAACAAATACAAGATTTCTATTATTTTAATCAAATATTGTATTTAATTTCATTATTGAAATTGTAACTTTTTAACACACAAAATTGTAACACAGCCTTTTTTAAATTTGATTTTTAACTAGTTTTACTATAATCTATAATATGTTAAAAATGCTTCATCATAAAAACAATTGAAAAAGGCTTGAAATTATTAAAATTTTATATTGATTTATATAAATTTAATAAACAATATATACAGGAATAATATTTTAATGTTTATTTAAATAGAAATTTTTGCTTATATTAAAATCATTTCACTATTTTATTTGTACACTCCAGTATTTTCATCATTATAGGAATTTATTTTTAAGTCTAATTTACATACTGTCAAAAGTAAATGGAGTTAGTTGTAAGATTGCAATATATTTTAGATGAGTAAATGAACATTATGTAAGTGTGTTCCAGGGAAAAAATGTATAAAAGAATTTAAATATATGAAGAATAATAATGAAATCTTACATATTTAGTACATATTTTTATTTATTTATTTATATGTATTTATATTTATTTATATGTACATATGAAATCTTACATATAGTACATATTTATTTAATATGTATTTGTAAATAATAAACCAAAATGCTTGTGCCTTCAACATTTAATTATAATGCATTAACTTGCTAAAAAGAAAAACAGGAAATTAATGTAATTAAAAAATAAAAGTAAAATTAACACTAAATATTTTTATATGGCATGCTTATTTCGACTGAAGTTTCAGTTTAAATATGCAAATGTAAGTTCAACACAAACTGTAAACATTGTAAAATGACAAAATAGTCTCATGTATTGACTAACAAAACTTTAAATGAAATTAATGTTTGAAAACTCAGTAAATTTAATAAATATTGAAATTAGAACACTTCTCATCTACTTTGCTAAAAAATTTAAAAACAATTTTAATTATCTGAGTTTTTAACTATCTATTAAATTTGTTATGTGTTTCATCTATTATATTGAAAAAGTATACAAAAAAGACAAAAAAATTTTTAATCTTCATCAAATGACTTTATTAAATTGATTATTTCTAACTGAAGAGTATTTCCTTTTTGTTTGTTCTTAATACCGGCAATTCTGCTAGATTGAAATGGAATACAATAATTAAAATCAATCACTTATTTCCATGTTATTACTTCCACTTGGCGAAAAAAAGACAAAACATGATCCGTGTTTAAAATCATTGGCGATATGAATTGCTCGAGTTGCTGCTGCATGCACAAAAAAGTTGCTCATTCTCGGCAACTTATAACGCCAATAACTTTTATTTGGCAGGAAACTTGGCGAAAACAAAATGATTTACAAATTTCAACTGCGCAGCTGTGAAAAAATCTGTAATATTATTGGGCGGATAGAACGAGTTGCTCAAAATTTTAGCTGTGACGTCACGTAATGTTAAGTCTACGGGAGTTGCTCAAACTGAAATCTGGGCAACTCTAATGTAATAGGGGCTTAAGAGAGGGTATATAAGAAATGATTGCAAAGAAGTAAAATTGTTCACAAAAGCTTTAAAAGTCTTTCAGTGGAATAACCGCATAGTTATGGTATAAAAGAAGCATTTGGATGATGTTTTACATGGTAGAATTATCGGCCGTCTGGAATGTGAACGTACCCAGCTGGAAATATCAGAAGAACTTGGAATCACACAGAGTGTCATCTCCAGGATTTGGTAACAGTTCCGAAATGATGGTAATGTGAGTATACGTTACAGTACAGGTCGCACCTGAGTTATATCGCCGAATGAGGGCCTGTATTTGGTAGTTACTGCCAAAAGAAACGGACGGAGCACAGCATCAAACCTGTCTCGTCAGCTCTCTTCAGCTACCGGTACGACAGTTTCAAGGCAAACCGCGTACAGACGCTTAGGGCACATTGGTCTACATGCTCGTAGGCCTGTCAGATGTGTTTCACTTACCGCAACCCACTGTCGCTTGCAGTTAGCCTCAGGTGTAAAGAGTATCCATTGTGGACACTTCAACAGTGAACTTGTGTGATGCTTTCCGACGAGTCCAGGTTTAACTTTCAGTCTGATTCTCGCCGGACATTCATATCGAGAGGGACAAGTACCCGTTACCACCAAAAGAGCACCATTTAACGACATCATTAAAATTGTGCAAGATTGCTCATTTGGGAGGAATTTTTCTGGATTCCAGAACCAACCTGCATGCTCAGAATGTAACCATGACAAGCCACATATATCGGGATGTCATTCTGGAACAACATGTACTTTTGTTTCGGGGCGCCATGAGTGCAAAATTTCTGTTTATGGATGACAACGTCCATCCTCACTAAACAAACATTGTAGACGAATGCCTTCAATCGGAGGATATCACCCGTATGGACTGGCCAGCATACTAACCGGACTTGAATCCAATAGAGCATGTGTGGGACAAACTTTACCGTCGGATTGTAGCCCGTCAACCCCCTCCCACATGTCTACCAAAACATCGGAGAGCATTCTTTAATGAATGGTGTAATATACGCCAAGATCAGATTGATAATTTGATACTCAGCATGCCTAGGCGTTGTTTTGCATCGCTTGGTGGGCATACTATGTACTAAACATTATACCAACCATGTTATATTGGTGTGGTAAATAGGCTCTTTTTTAAAATTTGCTCCAGGTTGTAAAGATCGTAATTTTTTATTAATAATGTCAAACACATAGCATCTTTTTTGCTCTTTACCTTTTATTTATTAAATAGACTTTCAAATAAGTCAATTTGTTTTGATTCTGTCTCTTTCTTATAATTAATTTATGGACACCAATGTAATTGACTAATATGCTTTGTTCTCATTATTGTTTTCATCACAAAAAAATCTGAATAACACTGTTCCTATAAAGAATAAATTCATGATCTTTCAAAACTGTTATTACTATTGCTATACCAATAAAAATATTTGAACTTCTAAAACTCCCAGTATAAACAAATGGGATTGTGGTTCTCTTTATTGCTCAAAATCTTATTCATATAGACGGCATAGAAACATTCGTACAATTATTCACAAATTATCTTCTATTTCAGTTTAAATCATCGTCTGAAAATTTTTATCACTATAAGTTCAAGAAAGTATGAGTGTTTTATTATTTCTTTTATCAAGTATCTAACGAAAATTTCCTCGCATAATATTCTTTATATATTGCACGAAAATTACTTTTCTTGTATAAAATATCTTGTAAATATACAGACCCATCAATTTTAAAATGCTCACTCATTTCAAAATGCATTTCTTTAAATCAATAAGAAATAATTTTTGAATCGTGAAAAGCATTATAGAATTCACCAGCTGGATTAATTCATTTGATTAATTAATAGCACAGAAGTCAGTCATTCACGCATGGACAAGGATCATTGTACAATTGTATGAGTTTCGCCATTTAGTGTAATGTGGCACATGCATACATAGCAGTGAAGGTTAACTGTGGGCTATACCTTTAGTTTAACAGTTTGGAATCCTCGTCCATCACCAAGTGCCACGTAATTCTGAACCACTGTCAGGTGACGAGGTCACGCCTAAGCTGGGACTCTCCTCTTCACATCCACGCCGCACCAGCGGAAGGACTTTGGATGTCATATATTAACGTGGACAAGTCTATAATGTAGCACAATAAGACATATAAGACAATAAGACATTTTCCTTTTCGGTTTTATCTATTAATAACTGAATGTACCTGCTTCACTGCTTTCCCCTTTAACCAATTTTCATCTGACTTAGAGAATTTATTGTTCACACCGTACTTGCCGCATTCTTACTTAGTTTACATTTTATCACGATGTACACTGAGGACTCTATGAATGTTTGTATGCAGTTAATATCATGAATCAACATGAACAGCTCTTACATACTTCATCATAAAAAAATTCTTTTACAACAGTTTACATTTAAGCAGAGCCTGACTAAGACAAGGTCATACAGGGCAGATGCCCTGGCCTCCGTATCAAAGGAGGCTCCCAAAAGTATTTACAATTTCTAATTATAAATTTAAATAGCTTTTTATTTTTTTACAAAATTTTGCCTCTTCATATGTGCTATATCCTTTTAATAATGGGCATAAAATTGTTAAAAAATCAGTAAACTGGACAGAATGACATTTCGTCAAATTATTTGAGAGGGTCTTTAGAGCTGTTTCAGATTCTAGTAAATTTTCTTGTTATCTGTCAATATATATATATAATGAGGCGAAAAATTTAAATACCTTCATAAAAATCAGTTTTTCATTACTGAAGTAGAGAAGCTCACTGCTTCCCAAGAAGTTTTTGCCCAGTGCCTCAATTAGACAAAGTCAAGTCCTGCATATGATATGTATACATATTCTTTAAATATTACATGTGAGTTTGAAAGTTCAATTAGGCTAAGTCTAGTCCTTTATTTAAGCTGTATAAACATCTTTCAAAGATTAAATGTGAATTTGTGAAAGGCTAAGGACATGTACCTCTGTGTTCTTAATAAATAATAACTTACTCTCGAAACTGATCACAAAAACTTATTTACCACTTGCAATTATAAATTATATGATTGGTAGGATTTAAATTAAATATTTCCGTCGATAACAAACAATAACAATATTTATTTAAGCACGATAGCTTGAATCAGAACGCGGACTATACCGCTGCAAATACAATCCCTTCTTTTTTCTTTCTGAATCAGAGAGAAACAAGAGCGTAGGAGGTTGCCATAATTGGCGCACTTTATCACCCTTTGAACAAATTTTCAAGGCGGCAACATCCCGGCCCCCGTGGAATGGTTAACATTCAACAACACTCAAATAATAGCAAAAATATGATTTACACAATTTTAAAGTAATATTCTAACACAATAATAAACATTACATTCAGGATTTAGGTTCAGCAATTAATATTCATAATTAACACACACAGGTTCAAGTACTAAATGGTAAGAACAATTATATTAATGCAATTAAACAATACAGAAAATAATAATGATAAATAATATTCAGAGACTACAATGTTATGACAGTACAATAATTCTAATCAGTATTTACAGGAAGTATGCACAATTTTGTAATGGGTCTTTTTAAGATCCCATGAGCAGTACGAACTTTGACCACTCTGACACAATTGTCAGGACCATGATAAACTTCTAGTATTCTCCCAAGAAGCCACTTGCATTTGGGTAGATTAGGCTCCTTTACTACTACTAACATACCTGGGCTGACATTCATTTTTAAAAATTTCCATTTATTGCGATTTTGAAAATGACTCAGATATTCCAAGCTCCATCGCTTCCAAATAATCTGAGTCAGTTTTTCAACTTGTTTCCACCTTGATAAACGATTGATGGGAACATCAACGATATTTGGTTCAACAATTGTAGTTATAGGTCGCCCAATTAAGAAATGACCTGGCGTTAAGGCCTCTAGGTCATTGATATCTGACGACATCGGAGTCAAGGGTCTTGAATTTAGGATTCCCTCAATTTCCGTAACTATGGTAAGAAACTCTTCATAACTGAAATTTGCATTTCTTGCATCCCTAAATAAATGGTACTTAAAGGACTTAACTCCCGCTTCCCAGAGTCCTCTACAATTAGGAGCTCCAGACGGAATAAAGGACCAATTAATTTGTTCAGAGGTTAGGAACTTACCTAGCACCTCATCCGGATGGGTTACTAATCCATGTAATTGTTTAAGTTCTAACTGGGCACCCACAAAATTTTTTCCATTGTCGGAGAACAGGGTCCTACATTTGCCACGTCGGGCAAAGAATCTTTTCAACACTGCAATAAATGCCTGCGATGTTAAGTCAAAAACTATCTCAATGTGAATAGCCTTAGTGGCCATGCAGACAAAAATAGCAACATAAATCTTATGAAGTGTACCCTTTCTTTGATTTCTATACCTAATAAGGAATGGTCCTGCAAAATCTACACCAGTATTTGTAAATGGAGGATTTACCGTACCTCTCTCCTGCGGAGGATTTCCCATTAATTGCTCTACTACCATAGGCTTGTTTTTTATACATATTACGCAATTATGTACAATTTTCCTTGCCAGGTTTCTGCTATTTATAGGCCAACATTTTTATCTTGTGTAATACAAGAGAGTTTGTGGTCCAATATGAAAATATTTTTTGTGCAAATGTTCCATAATTAAATAAGTTAGCTTACTTTTTGCAGGAAGAATAATTTGGTGTTTTTTCTGGTAAACTATATCGGAATTTTGAAGACGCCCTCCAACCCTGATGACACCGTTTGTATCACAGAAAGGATTTAAGGAATTTAAAGAACTTTTACCTGGAAGGGGTTTACTTCCCTTTAAAGCCTTATACTCCTCTCTGAATTCTTCTAATTGAACCATGGAAATTAATTTTATTTCTGCGAAATGATATTCTCCACTGGAGATCTGCCCATAACGCTTGTCTTCCCTTGTTCTAATATTATGAAGAAATCTGAAACAGAAACTTAAAATTCTAATTAGTTTAACATAGTTATTGGTAATCTTAAGAATATGACCTAAAGCTGAATTTTCTATTGTAACAATTAAATTAATGTTCTCGGGTTGTTGTTTCAGTTCCTTCGAGTACTCATTATTGTCCACAACAGATTCTGGAATGCTAGTCTCTTGTAATTGAGTGGCCTCCTTAAGAAATGCTGGTCCAGTCCACCACAGGTCCTTACTTATGATGTCATCTGGAGCTAGGCCTCTGGATATCAGATCTGCTGGGTTCTCTTTTGAGGACACAAGTCGCCACTGACAGTTTGCAGTGAGCTCTTGTATGGCTGCTACTCGATTGCTGACAAATGTTTTCAGTTCGTGAGCCGATTTTTTGATCCAAGCCAAAACGATACTGGAGTCGGACCACAAAATTGTGGCACAGTCCTTGATGACTAAGGCTTTATTAACCTTCTGCATAAGTTCAGCCAGCAGCAATGCTGCACAA
The DNA here is from genome assembly GCA_037975125.1 of Latrodectus hesperus. Taxonomy (NCBI): domain Eukaryota; kingdom Metazoa; phylum Arthropoda; class Arachnida; order Araneae; family Theridiidae; genus Latrodectus; species Latrodectus hesperus. The sequence goes on along the minus strand of CM075852.1, from coordinate 8,816,720 downwards.
AGTTCCAATCTAGGAACAGTGATCTGTTTTGCCGGAGCAATTCTGGATTTACTGCACAGAAGGTGAACCGAAATAGTTCCATCTGATAACTTGCACTGCGCATACACAACTGCACCAACTGCCGCAGAAGCGTCTGCAAAACCTGAATCGTAACATTTCCATCATTCCAACAATGTCTTGGAATAACTAAGGTTTCTAGTTTTGGGAGAAGTGACACAAATTCTGTCAACCGTTCTAAAAGAGCAACTGGAAGCGTAGCATCCCAATCTGCATTTAAGAGCCAGAGTTCCTTCTTGAACAATTTTGCCTTTGTCACAACAGGACCAATAAGTCCTTGAGGATCGAATATCTTCGCAATGTCTGACAATACAGAGCGTTTAGTGTAAGTGTCTCTATGTTTAATTGTAACCTTGTATGAAAGGCAATCAAGTTGAGGTTTCCACAATACATCTAGAACTTTAACTGAATTAATTTTCTCAGAATCTTCGAAGGAATACTGTCCACTACTAGTGATACCTTCGAGAAGACTGTCATCGTTAGAATTCCATTTGTGAAGGGACATTCCTGCCCGTGCAAGTAACTGGGCAAGCTGGAGTATTAATTGTCTTGTTGATTCCAAATCATGTGATCCCGTTAATACGTCATCTATATAAAATTCATCCCGTCCAACTCTAGCAGCATCTGGAAACGAAGTTTCTTCATCATCGCATAACTGTTTAAGCACTCGCGTGGCAAGGTAGGGTGCGGAGGCAGTTCCATATGTCACAGTATTAAGCCTGAATGTTTTAACTGAAATGTCTGGACCTTCCTTCCAAAGAATCCTTTGTAAATCTCTTTGCGATGGATGGACTAAAATTTGTCTATACATTTTGCATATATCTGCCAAAAAACAAACTTATGCTTCCTAAACCGAAGCATTATGGAAAAAAGATCTTGCTGCGGAATTCTACCTAACTTTTGCAGCTGATTGAAAGATGTACCTGTAGATGTAGGAGCTGAGGCATTAAAAACAACCCTCAGTTTCGTTGATTTGCTTTCAGGCCGCAAGATTCCATGATGAGGAATGTAATATACAGTGTTTGGGGTTCGATCCTCTGATACCTCCTCCATATGATTTAGATCCTTATATTTTCGCAAGAAATCTTCATATAATGATTTCATTTGAGAATTTCGCTCTAACATTTTGCATAAGGATTCTAATTGCTTAGATGCCAGTAATTTTGATTCTCCTAACACATGGTCAGTTTTAAAGGGGATTTTCACGATATATCGGCCATCAGGTGCTCTAGAATGCTACGGAAAGCTCTAGAAAGTGTTCTTCACACTCCATTTCTTCTGGACTTAATATAGAAGCTGTACTTTGAATTGATTCAAGTTCAAAAAATTTGCTAAGAGTTTTATCTATGTTAATTGAATCTTGAGTAAGTCCGCAATAATAATTACTGGTCGTATTAGAAATGGCATTTGATCCGCTAACAATAAACCCGAAAACACTATCTTGGAGAATTAGGCGAGAATCTTTAAGCCTTAATTTTTTGGTCTTTAATATATCAAAAAATAATTCTGCCCCAAGTAGACCATCGATTTTATTCGATCTAAAAAATGTGGGATCCGCTAGTTTTATATTGTTAGGCAAATTTCTTAAATTAATATTCAACTGTCGTGTGGGGGTTATATTTGTGATTTTTGGAACAATTATAAATTCCGAAACTTTAATAAAATCCTTAGAGGAATTCGAAATTTCCATTATTACTTTTGATTTTACATTTATTAGGGAGCCACTTAATCCTTTAATTGGCATATTTATTTTGCTCTCCTTTACCCGCAACAAATCTGCAGCCTCACGACTTATGGCATTTATCATGGAGCCACTATCAAGCAAAAAACGCAACACATGTGACTTTCCAAAAGCATCCCGCACTAAAACGTGAGCAGTAGCCCATAGAGCTAAGAATACTCCTAGCTCTATGCAGTAGCCAACACCACAGTTTGAGATTTATGTCCGTAAGTGGCGCTTGCACATGTATTTTCCGAAAGCTCTGAGGGGGGAGAGTTGACCTCAAGGTCAACTCCTTACTCTTGAGTGTTGTTGGGTGGCTGCTCGAAACCTTGGTTTTTATTTCCGATTTCGAAAAGTCATGCAAAAGGGATCCATGAGAAATTGACTGGCAGAATTTACACTTATACTTAGAATCACAAGAATTTAAATTATGTTTCGATCTATAGCATCTTAAACACAACTTGAATTTCTTAACTAAGAAAAACCTTTGTTTCACACTAGCCTTTAAAAATTCTGGGCATTTGAAAATCGGATGATATTGTGGTGAGTTACAAATTAAACAATGAAATTTGTTAAAATTAGAGTCAATGAAAAAACTTTTCATTTTATTGCCCATTTTCGGTTTTAACTGAGATGCATGAACGTTTTCTAGGTACTGACATCTTCCTTTTAAAAACTCAATAAATTCATCCCACTTGGGTAATTCGGATGTTTTAAGCGACATTTCGTAGAGCCTTCTTGATTCTTTATCTACCTTTTGTAAAACAACATTAATCAAAATATTAGCACTTAAATCATCTAATCCCAAATTTAAAGATTTAAGAGCTCTAACGTGTTTCATTACTTTGTCTAATAAGCATCTTAACTCCATACCTGATTCATAGTTAATTTTTTCTAAATTTATTAATCCCGAAATATTTGAATTAACTATAAGCCTTTTATTATCGTAGCGCTCCTGTAACGCCTGAAAAAGCGAAGAAAAACTATCTTCTGTAGTTTGAATTTGTTGAGCATTTCCAGTTAAGGACGATTGCAAGTAAAATAATTTGTGAGCTTCATCTAAATGCTCATTAGAAGAAATCAATGTTTCAAACTGTGTTTTAAAATTATTCCAGTCCTCATAATGTCCCGAAAATTTTGGAAGAGGAATGTCTGGTAATTTTACTTTTATATTACTACAGTTCTTTTCATTAACAAATGAATCAGCATGCAATATTTCACTTTTAAAGGAGGATTTTAATTTTAACAAGCTTACCTCCAATTCTTCGATTTCCATTTGATCAAGGATTTGTTCATTCTCCTCTACATCTTTTTCGTCTAGTATAGCATGGTACTGTAAACGCAATTCAATTAATTCAGTTTTTGCTTCTTGAACATTTCTAATTTTTACATCAAAGGTGACTGCATCATCATTCTTTGCTTTATCACTTTTAACATAAGCTTCTAATCTTCCAATTTTTGCCTTCAAAGTGCCTCGTCGGCGATTCAAGACCTTAAAGTCCGACATGATGCAAAACGAAAGTAATATCTTTTAAAGATACTCAACAATATAAGTTTCAGATTTTTTATGTAACCAAAGGACGCTAATTCACCTCCGGTCGACTGACCAAAATGGTAGGATTTAATTAAATAATTCCGTCTATAACAAACAATAACAATATTTATTTAAGCACGATAGCTTGAATCAGAACGTGGACTATACCGCTACAAATACAATCCCTTCCTTTTTCTTTCTGAATCAGAGAGAAACAAGAGCGTAGGAGGTTGCCATAATTGGCGCACTTTATCGCCCTTTGAACAAATTTTCAAGGCGGCAACAATGATATTTTCGATTTTTTGTATAGTTAAGCGCATTTATTGGGTAATTACAGTCCAAAAGGATATTGATTAAAATAATGAGGAATACGAAGCCAAAGAATACCGTTGGCAAATCTATATATTCTCAAACTGAACATTATTTTTTGATGCTTATTTAATGCATTATATAAATATTTCTGTGTTATTATTTTTTAAAACTTTTCTTCTCTTGTATTTATTTTGATCGGTTTCAGATATGTCAACAAACACTGACAACAAGATAGCAGAAAACAAGATGGTGCTGAATCAGTTGAAACATATTTAAATCAGTTCGCCAAACTGGTTTAAGAAGTTGGACTGATTTACCTTAAATCAATTTGGCAAACTGATTTAAATACGTTTCAACTAATTTTAAATAATTGAAACTGATAAAAAAATACAAGAGAAGACAAATTTTAAAAAGCAATAACACAGAAATACTTACAAAAGTATTAACTAAGCATACAAAATTTATATTAAGTTTGAGAAGAAATAGATTCTTAATGACATTCTTTAGTTTCGAATTTCTCATTTGAAATATCATAACCTTAATTAATGTCATTTTAGTCTGTATATGTTTAATAAACGTACTAATTTATAGAAAAAGTTTGAAAATATCATATAATTTATAATAACAAACAATAAATAAGATTTTGAACAAAATTTCTTATATCAGTTTTGAGTGCGAAAGCAGCTCCCAGCCTGGTGTTTAAGTTAAATCAGACTTAACTTTAAATTGATTTAAAAGGTGCGTAGCGAGTGGGATATAACAAGTCTCGATATTTAGATACGTAACGAATAATTTTCTTTTCAATTTACACTTTTTAATTATGAATCCTCCTATGTTTTCATTTAAAACTCCTATTTTATTCAAATTTAGAAGAATTAATCTAACATATCATTAAAATTTAACATAAGTAATAATATTTTTCAGAATAAAAATAAATGAGAAAATTTTGAAAATTTATGTATCGGTTAACAGCAATAAATTTCATGGCTATGTCGAGTAATGATTACATTACCCAGTTACATAGAGTTGGTTTAATTTAAAAAAAAAAAATAAAAAAAAAAAACAGTAACAGAAGCTGCTTACAAACTACTCAACATAACATATAATTCAGCGGCTGTATTTCAAAACAAAGAAATGTCAAGCGGTGTTAAATTGAATTAATTTTCCTTAGTTTATTTTTATTACTAAATTTACGAATTGTTTTCTTATATTTCTATAAATCTCTTTCTTTTTTGCTATTTATTATCTTTAATTTTATTTTCACAAATACTTATTCTTTTCTTTTTCAAAATTTTTAATTAAATCATTAATGGTCTTCAGATAGAAGCTTGTGTGACGCATTTCATTATTGAGAATTGATCATCTTTATTATTTCTTGAGAATTAAGTTAAATTGCTGTATGTTACATAAAAGTATATAGACATGTCCTCAGAAGTGGCAGTATTACCGGCAATAAATAGAGGCTGTACTCAAGCTATTTCTCTCAGTCCATCAGGAATTTTTGCGTATTCTAGTCGATATAACATTTATTTCGCTGATCTCAAAACTAATCCACCAGTACTGTTGGACAATAAATTTTTAAATGAAGCTCATCGAGGAAAAATAACATCTTTATCATTTTGCAATTATGAGGGACCCGAACTTCTTGCCTCGTGTAGTAGCGATGATGGCGAATTAAAAATTTGGGATGTAGATACTTCATCTTGCATTATGAAACACCCAGTAAAAGAAGTGAGTTTTACAATGTTTGTAAACTTAATTTTTGTAATATTATTTGGTTTCGTTGTGGGAAATACAAATATACTGATTACTTTCATGAATTTGTGGATAAAACCGAATTATTTGGTAGATATAAATTGCTTATCTTCGCCGAAAGCATAAAATACAGTGTACTTTTAATGATGATAAGCTTTTATAACAGCAATGACAATACTTTTAAAAATTAATCACTTTATAGTATTTAAAATACATAGTTGTATAACACTAAGTGTACTTTATTCAAAATAATTTTTTTAAGTAATTAAAAAACTGCTCTGATTTTTTTTTTAAAAATGGACTTATGTATACAATAAGAGATCACTGCAAATCAAATATGCTATATTAATTACATTAGTAAAATTATTTTTATAATATGTTCTTCATCAATCAAAAATAAGCTTTAAAGGATCTTTGCATCCTATTTACTTAAATATTAACTTAATTTTTATTATGACATATTGCATTTGATTTTCTACACTATAAAATAATTATATTATAAACATTATTTTATAATTATGTAAGTCACAATGAAAAGTAAGCATAATCTAAATAGCTATATTAATTCATAATAGTAAAGTATAGTATTTGTAACACTGAAAAATTCTGAAATATGAAATTTTAATAATTATTGAATTTCATTCTCAATTTAAAATTTTCTTTTTCTTTTCACTTAGCTTAACATTTGAGCATGTTTCATTAAATTCAACCTTTAATATTTGTTAAAAAAAATTCAAGTTTTATGATAGTGCATTTCAAACAACATATATTTATTTTTAAAACACTATTACACGTATAAAATATGGATTGTCTTTTTATCTCTGTTAATTTGCTATAATTGAACTAGTTTTTTGTTTTTATAAAATTATTTTATATATACTTTCTCATTTACCTAAGATGGGCAACAGCAATTATTGTTGTGCATTTTTGATAAATGAATGGATATCTCTCTTTTTTATGAGAGTAAGGAGAAATTTTTTTCTTTAACTTATTCAATTTAACTTAAGTCATAAGCTAATCATTTTGAAATAGTAAAAATTGCTATTACTTTTATTCAGGAATCAATTTTATTAAAGTTATTCAAATATTTATACTTTCAATTTAGAATCAATTACTTTGCTATAGTATATGTGATTAATTGTTTGTTATGTATAATAACTAGGGATTATTCATAATCCCCATTAAGTCCTGTAAATGTTATAAATTATTGAATATTTATCTCTTTACCAGTAAATATATATAATCTCAATTTGTAATAGAGAATGTGATAAATTCTGATTATTTTGCAGAAAAATGTATCTTAGAAGAAATGCAGGCTTTAACAGAAATAATTTAAAATGCTTCTCATAAAACCATTTGCAAAATAAAAGATGTTTCAAATGTGAAAATTAATGATCCTGTGTTAAATGACTATTAACCTACAATTAATTTTGTGATTTAGAATGAGAATGATAAGGTGATCCATTTTAACCAGATTGCTATTTTAATTAAGCAAGAACAAGTAAGAAAATACAGAAAAAGTTATAAATTGCAGACAAAGTTGACATTGAGTTTTGAATTTCCTTCTGGTACATAGTGATTTTTTTGGTGATTCAGTGAAACTACAAGTACTAGATGTGGATGGAGCTAGAAGTAATCCACAAAATAACTAGTTATGATATTAAATATTCATGATAATATGTAAGATATGGAGACATTTATGTTTTAGGAACAGAATAAGGAAAATTATTAAAATAATATACTAGAAATTGGGATACTTGCTTATTATCCTTTCAGCCTTTTTTACCTAAAAATATAATTTTGCGTATTTTAATAACTTTTTTCCAAAATGTGCAGGAAAAGCAGAACAGTTTATTTTTATTTTCATTGAGGGGTGTTTGTGCTCCGGGGAAACCCCGGAATTCCGGGGATTTTGAACTTCGATACCTGGAAATTCCAAGGATTGTCGTTCAAAAAAAAGTAGGAATAATAATGAATTATTTATTTTAATCTGGGTAATTTTGTTTGCTTTGAAAGCAGAAAATGCAATAATTAGGTCATTCAATACTTCATAATTGTAATTTTTCACTCTCCCCCCCCCTTCTCAAAACTCCAAAATGTCAGTAGTAAGTCTGTAAAAGTTTCCGGGGATTTTTTTGGGGTCCCACAAACACCCCTGTTCATTGAAACAAATGGTTAAAAACTATTTGTAATTTATATTGATGTCTAATCATATCATTAAACAACAAAAAATTTAGTTCCAGTGGCTCAGTAGCTTCACGACGCTTCCAGTAAGCTCAGCAAAGTGAAGCATCATTTGCCGCGGGCAGTGGTTGGGAGGATGACTACGGTCTCCTTCACTGGGTTGCTGGAACTCTGTGGGTTGGGGATGTGTCCACACTAATCTGTAACGTCCAAAGTCCTTCCGCTGGTATGGCGTGGATGTGGTGAGGAGGGTGCCAGCTCAGGTGTGGCCTTGTCACCTGACTGTGGTTCAAAATTACGAGGCACCTTAAAAAGAGCAAAGTCGTACTTTCACCTTCGTGGAGCTCTGATCCAAACGAAAGACGCTCATTATTGACTTAATTCGCTTGCCAAAGGCAAATGCGAGATTGGCTTGTCCAAGTGTCATAGGAAAACAACAGCAAGAAATTTTTTGCAGGTACAGTTGATGGGATAATACATAAATACCAAAATCAGCTTACGATCTAAGGAATATTTATTTTGCTTGAAAAATTTCCATATTAAGCAATATCCCTTCAAGATTATATTAGAAAATCATCTTTCTGAAAATCAATGATATCAACAATTGTTTGAAAGGGAGAATGCAAATCTGATTAATGTAAATTTAAAATATCTAAGTATCATAAGAGCCCAAAGTATTTATAAATAACTAAAATTACTACTAAATATAAAAATTACCTTTTTTTAGAATAAAGGTTTAGTTTGTTTTGATATGGAAGTGTTTTTTAAAAATTTTTATAATCTAACTTAGTTTTTCTTTTTCCAACTCTTTTAATTAACAACATAAAAATTATAAATGCTTGCTAATATTTAATTTATAATTCTGTGTTGTTTAGATAAAAATAAAGTATTTACTGGAATAAAATCTAGGCTTTATTTTACTTTTAATGATTTTGATCATTTTGTATTTTTCAATACTATTTACACCAGATAATAACTCATGCTATTATCTATTACATCTGTCTTAAAATATCTGCAGAAAGGAATGTACAAAATAGCCACTGTCATTTAAATTATTAAATGGAAAGATTATTATAAGCCATCATACTTTTCAAATTCTTAAAAACAAAATGTTTAATATTGCTTGAAAATTTTTATTTTTTCAAATTAAAATAAAAGTTTTTTAATAAAATAAGTGGAATTTATCACATTTCCAATGTGTTTCGAATTGTATAGATTTACTAATTCAAATTGATAAATATTCAATAATTATCACTATTGCTTAGTTTAGTGGGGATTATATATAATCACAGTTTATTATATGTTATCATTGATTAATCACTTTTACCATAACAACTACATTATTTTACCATATATTTAATATGTGACTATAAACTTAAAAACTTCAAATTATTTTTCTAATTGTATTTTCTGATTTTTTTAATTTATATTTTGTTTGTTCAGTAAAGATTTTTGCATTTCATTATTTTTTTTCCAGTTTCGTGCAATAGAATGGATCCATGACAATCCTAATGTACTTGTTTACGCATTTGATCAAGGAAGATTTATTGTAAAATGGAATATAAAGTTAAATACTTTTACAAAAATTAAATGTGGAACTGATATAATTATAACTGTTATTGTGTCAAACAAATATAATCCTGAAATTCTGGCTGCTGGGTAAGTATTTCTAATCTTTTCATAAAATATTTGAGTGTGTAATTTTTTTGTTGCTAATCTCTAACCTGATCTAATGAAGTCAGAGCAAATCCATGGATTTGTTGACTTTTAAAATGTTGAAGACTAGAAGAGGGAAAGAAACTGATTTCTAAAGAGGGAATGTGCATCTTCTGTAAGTCTGAAGACCAGAGCACTAGAGAGGAAAGACTGTCTTCACTCCATTTCGATTGGAGATTTTAGCTGGACATAATTGAATAGTCTTCATAGTTATGGTAATCCTACTGAGAGCTGGCACCTAATATACTTTTCCCATTCTGCCTTGCAGCACCCTCCTGCCACAATAAGGCAATTCACAGTCCTGGGTATTGATTCAACAAGGAACTTTTGTTTTAAATTATATTCTTAATATAATATAGTTAAAGTCCTTATTAAATGATAACATAGCTGAAATTCTTTATATGTTTACTTTGAAAGCCTTTCTAATATATTGCAAATATATATTTTTAAATTTGATCATTGCGTGCATTCTTATTCTTGATTTTGTAACGATGTAATTATTGTTGAATATATTAATTTTAGTTAGAAAGCCATTTACTTTTCAGTACTTGAGTCAGTGTTTGTTGGGATCTTTATTAAAAAAATATATTTTTTAATTTTTGTAAGATTAACAGAATATTTTTAAATTGGTAACAATATTTCGAAAACAATTTCAATGCATTTAATTTTAAGCAACTATAATTTTAAATAATCACCTAAGGTAAAAAGGTCTTAGCTCCATTTTTCAATTTTTTTTTTTTTTTTTTGCCAACTGCAAAAATTACATTTAAGCAATTGAAAAAATTACAATTGATATATTTTTGTTAGTTTTTGCTATAAAAAGGCTTCATTTGATGAAACTTGATAACTTGAGCTGTTCAAATGAACTAAAACCAACTACATACAGCAGAACTTTTAAGAAGTTTCATATCCTTTTCTTGTACTGGGAGGGCTAGAGCTGCATTTAACATCACAATGCTTTTCCATCAAATGTCTGATATCCATTTGTCTTCAACTATTGTTCCCTAGTGTCCAGAATGCCCCTCGCTCTTCAAGAATGAATTTAATTCTTATGTGTCATAGGAAATAGAAATCAAATTGAAAAATATAGATCATAAAAAATAAAAAAAGAAGAAAACTATTTGTCAGAAAAAAATTTTGCATCAAAGATTTTTCAGAATTTTAATCTGTAAATGGGAATTAAATTTATCATTGCATCTATAGTGTCATGATAAGGACTAGTTGCTAGTTTGTAAAAAGATGAATGCTCATTAAAACAAGCATTTACTGTAGTATATTCTTTATGTCTCTGTTGAGTACAGATTTAACATTGCTGTTTAAATTATACAAATTTATTTAATTTATTTCTTATATATCTGAAATTATATTTTAATATCATACAGCAATTGTTTATACATATATATGCAATATTCTAAATGTCTGAACATTACACAAGAACCATATGCAACATTCTTCTTCCAAGACACTACAGGCCAAGGCCATCCCTAATAGTCTTTGCCATCTGGTCTAATGTTTTTTTGCATATAGAAAAGCAAAAAACATTTTTCTCATCTATCCAGAAAATAAAATAAATCTTTTTTTATTTAACTTGACATAAATAGATCAATGTCTATGAAAAATCTTAAGTATTGTTACCTCCAAATATTTTTTAAATCACTAATTAATTCTTCTGTACCAGCAATATTTAAATTTAAATAAGCAGAATTTTTTTATTTCAACTGTAAATATTTGTTAATAAATCTCAATGAATATAAATCGTCACATAGCTTATCAAGTACCAAAATGTAACTCAAATCTCTCTGTACTTTGTAATAAAAATTAACATCCAAGAATCAAAATCATTTTTGTTTTAATAAACTCCAACTAAATTACTATTGAATAACTATTTCGAATAAAACTGAAGACTTAATTCAATTTTAATTTCATTAATGTTTGGTGATCAAATTAATAAATAGAATTAAAATTTTAAAAAAATTATGTACGATAAATAGATTTTATTAAAAAAAAAAGTTGGAAAAAATCAACCTTTGGTAAGGATAATAGATTAAAAATTATTGTCTTAGATCTGTTAGAAATGTGATTAATCTATAATGTTTATTGAAATAGCAGTATAAATATTCGTTTTTTAAAGCTTTCTCTCAATAGTTAAATTTTTTTTAGTAACATGTAAAATACAAAAGCTTTTCAAAAACAGATGGCTAAATTGTGTTATCAGCAATTGTAATAATTATATAAATTTGAAATGGTAACTTATCCAGATCAGTAAGAGCTAGTAAAATTGTTTTTGCATAAAGGTGAATTTCAAATAAATATTTGTAGCTTATTTGATTAAGGTGTATATATTGTTTATTTGTAATTGAATGTTCTTTTTCAGTCACTATAGTGGAGTAATATCTGTAATAAATATCATTCAAGAAAAGTTGTTGTATGTATTAAAGGCTCATTCTATGGAAATATCTTCATTATCTTGGAGTCCTTTTTCATCTGATACAGTATGTATATAGTTAAATAATTTATTGTATAAAATTTTACTATATTTAAGCAGATTTCATTATTTTTTATGAGAACACAATCTTACATTGCAATTTAATATGTTGACTTATCTGTGTCATTAGGTTAACTTAATACATTCATATATCTCATTTCAATCAACATATCAATTCAATATGATTATTAATTAATAAGTAATTCTTTTTTAGTTGTGTAATTAAAGCTATTTTTTGCCATTTCTTATTCATTTAATTACAGTAAATAAACATAAAATCACCTGCAAATTTTTAAATGCTTTCTTTAGTAATAGAAAAGCAATTTAAAATGTAATATTTTAGTTTATTTATCTCAACTTTTCTCATGTATTTTAATAATGACCCTCTGTGTTTGGGTTTTATTGAAAGTGAGGGGGAAAAAGTGATCTCTCTGCCATAGTGTTCTAAAATTCTGCAATTCAAAGGTATAACCTGTATTAATATGTTATTTAAATCATATTAGTTAAAAAGATAACTTACATATACTCTTTTTAACTGTTAATTGTTCTAAAATATGAAAAATCTGTTAATAAAATTTTTTTTTTACAAAGTATTGCATTGTTTAAGAGAAAAGTGATCAAATCCTAAATGGATAATATCTTTGATTTTTCAAATCTATTTCCATCTGCTTTGATATATTTTGATTCTGTTAGTAATGAATATTGAGCTATCAGTGTGGGTTTATAAAAATTAATAAAAAATTATTTAAAATATTCCTTTTCTTAATTTTAAATAAATGTGTTGAGATAACCATATATGTTGAACATGAAATTTTGTTATAAAAATTACATGTTAACAATTATTAAATAAAATTTAAACTTAATCAAATTGAATGTTCATAGAAAGGAATTTAAATTAATGTATGATTATAATACAGAACTTTCACTTAAAACTGAAATTTACATGGTGATGGAAAATCTTAGATTTTATAACGATTTGCTGATTTTGAATTAGAATTATTAGTTTACAAATAAAAGGAATTTACATTATGGAAATCTTGATAAAATTATAATTTTTTTATAGATTTTTATCATAGAGTTGATTTTTAAGCAATCTCTCCAATTTTCCTTAGGTAACTGCTGATTAATTCAAAAATAATATGACTATTTAAATTCTTATCTGTGATTAATTGTAAAATGTGATATATTCTGTGTTAAAATATAGACTGATTCAACTGAAATTATCTGTTTCCTAGAGTGTAGCCTTGGAATGATTCCATAATGCGTTGAATACTCATCTGGTTGTTTTTAATAGATCTCTTTATCATGCAGATCATTAGCACTGTCACTTTTTTGCCTATCCAATTGCCGACTTTGTTTTATTCTGAAATTGTACCTATTAAGTTGATATTTCCTCAATGCACCATAACCAAGCTGTTGAATTATGGTTTCGAAAACATGACGATTCTCAATCACACACCTTTCAAAGCCTATATAATCACTGAATAAGACATTATAGAACTTTTATGGCCTTTTTTGGAATAAAAGTGATATTGTTATCTTCCTGCAGTGTCTCTGTCTGGGAGTCAGAGCAGTTTCTATGCAAGGAATGATACACTATTCCATGTACTGTCATATAGAACTCATATTTATTTATTTCAAGGAAGATTAAAGTGTCTTTAACTGCCAAAAATGTCTCCACAGCATATTAAGTGCAAATTACTTTTTATATGGGTTTTTTCATTATTTTAAGCAAATCCCATATGCTGGTTTATGTTAAAAAATATAATTTTGTTATAAATTTATGTATGTAATTCTAATTTTTAGCAATAAGTTTTTTTAAAGAGTTAAAAAGTGAAAAATACTTTGTGTAAATTTTTGTGATATTTGTTATTGAGATATTTTTTACAAAATTTATTTCTAAGAAAATCTTATTTCTTTGTTTTTTGTATATCAGTTTCTCTTATTTAAATAGTTTTTTGCATTACTGCAGTTGCGTTATAAAACTTTATTGTATATTAATACATTTTTAGTAACGTTATGCATTTATGGGATTTAATTCTGAATCTGCTCATTAAATTCAATTTAATCAAAATTTTCAGCTATTGTCTACTAGTCTTGACAACAGTTTGCGTGTATGGAATATTCATGAAAGTACACCTGTTTTCACATACTATTCGCCATCTCCTAAACATTACAATGACGACAAAAGGAACCAACGGATGCTGGGAATATTTCACTCCACAGAGGAGAATGTTATAATATGTTCTAATACGAGGTATATAGGATGTTACTGATAAGCAAATCACTTTATTAAGTGCATGTCATTTTTTGTTGATGCTTGAAAAAAATACTTTTAAGTCCTTAGACATATTTAAAATTTATACTTTTATATTATTTTAACAATTAAAATATTTTCATATCATACTAATGATTAAAATAAATTCATATATTAGTAATATCCTATGAATCAGTATGGTTTTGACATGATTTCAAATATTTGCAGTAACAAGTGCTTGCACATGAATTTTGCAAACCGAATTTATGTCAGCTTGTGTAATATGCAATTATAATTACTTGCTAAAAAAACACAAAAAACTAATTATTAGGAATTAATTTCACAAAGATTACAAATTAAAAAACAAATATAAACTAACTATCACACAGTCTAGAGCAGAAGACATATAGGATATAAAATTAAATCAATAATGTAACTTGCAAATATATTTATGAAGACTTTGATTTTAATTAACAAAAAAATATTCTCCTCCTTGAAAAAAATATTAGTGTAGCACAATTTACACCTGAGTCAACTAGGCAAAAGTTAAATCTACAACATAAATATAATATACATTTTTATGAAAATTCAAAACTTAATTAACTGGGCTATGGTGTCCACTTTATATAAACATCAGTGTAACACAATATTCTCAGAGATAACCAAGCAATAATGCTAAATCTATGTTGCAAATAGCATGCTTTTTTGTGAAAACTCTAGTTTCTATTTAGCAAGCATTACAATTCAGAATAAATTAACTACATTTGTGTCAAGTATTTATACCTATACTTGTATTTAATTTTCTGAAAGCGAATGGATTCGTGAACCTTGTGTAGTATACTCTTAGACATGGAGATTAACAACATGTATTTATAAATAATATGTCGCATATTACATACAATAGCAAGATTAATCAAATATCTGAATTAAAAGTACTCACCTAATTATTACTTTTAAGAATTGTCAGCACTGGTCAGACAGTAAACATTTTATGGCTTCCAAAAATTCTCCCATGATGTTGGAATGAATATGCCTTATATATATATATATATATATATATATATATATATATATATATATATATATACATATATATATATATACATGCCTTGATCTATGAATGAAATTGGCCTGACACTCAATTCATGTCCTGAACAAATCTCTTAATTGCTGAACAGGTACCTGAATGGTATTTGTAGGAGCACATGTATCTAATCATTTAAATGTCAAACTATGGTTAGCTGTTAAGTGTACAAAGACCTCCAGCAGTCTCGTATTATAACAGGACCTGGAAGAATCATTTTATAGACTTAAACTTTAAAAATAAATGTCACTTTATACACTTTAAGCTTAAATTCATATTTATTTTTTTTTAAATAATTTTCACAATATAAACAAATACAAAATTGATACTTTCAAATTAAACTTACCATTTCACACATGATTAAATTGTAGTAAAATAAAGATAAATGTTAAATGTTTCAATGGGTACTAGCAATCAATAAATTTTGCACTTGTGCACAAACATGTTATGTCATACAAATGCAAAAAACATTCCAATGCAGTAAATCACAACACATTTATCATCATAACACCTAGTATTCAGCGTAGATTTTAATGAAATTACAATAGATTTGTTGAATTAAAGGAACCAATTTTTAATAATATATATTTAAGAAAATTTTTATTATTGATTGAATAATTTTACATTTATAAAACATTCAACATACTTATAATGCTTTATTGTCTCATTGCTTCTTAATTTTTCTTCATTTTAAATTTGTGTTTCATCTTATATCTATGTGCAGCAAATAAGAATTACTAATTATTTCTAAAATTCTATTGATTCTCTAAAATTAAAGAACAATCATAAAAATAGTAATTACTCAAACAATTACGTATAGAGTTAACTGAAACTTTCCTATGAAATACAATACATAGTTATATATGAAATAATAAAAAAATTATCAAACACATATGGACTTTTAATTCATGTATTTTAAAAATCTCTAGAAGGTTAATATTTAAATAAAAAATATTGTTTGTAGTATATTTCAGATTGATAGACACAAGTTGAACATTTAAAAAAATGTTCAACTTTTACTTTAAACTTATCATTATTATTGCAGGACTATTATTATTAACTTATAATTATTATTGCAGAAAATTAGTAAATTCATTTTTTATGTATAGTAATGTCTTTTTATCCTTTGTAGAAATGTATTACTTATTGAATGTAGTTAACATCAGACATTGTTTTCTTTGAATTTTAACAATTGCTTTAGAAATACTATGTACATTTTGGTTTTTTGGATAGTATTTAAAGCTAATTTAATATAGTTAAAAAACTCATCAAAATTTTGCCTCAATTTATTTAATTTCTTTATTGCTCTTTAATTTGGTATTTATTACAGTAATTGGGCTTTATGTGAAAGAAAAAACACTGAAAAGTGCATTTTAATTATATGATTTTTCTATGTTTGTGATGATAATATTTATGTAGCAATTAAGCTTCGAGATTTGACAAGATTGCCACTATTTAAAATATAAATGTTGACTTTAAAAAATTGCAAATATTTCTTTTCAGAGGTGAAGTTGGAGAAATAGCTGTCAAAGAGAAACCAAAATTTGTAGCATACTTAGGAAAAAACATTGAAGCAAATCTTAAATATGCTCTTAAATTATTCTTGGATTCATCTGAAGGAATCTTATATTGTATAGACTCTTTTAAGGTTATTAATTTTTTTGTATTATATATATATATATTCTATGCATTAAAAATTTAATAATTTGTTTATTTTTCTTTTTAAAGTAAAAAGTAATAGAAAATATATTAGATAAATCAATTAAAAAGTAATCAATCTAGTTTGCTACTTTAGGTTATCTTTTCATTATCTTTAAGCCACTTAAAATATTTTCTATCTGTAATGATTTGCAAAATAAACTCATTTTTAAATATTAATGAATACTTTTGATATACTGTATTTTTTATATTTTTTATTCCTCATCTTAAAAAATTGAAAATATTAGAAATTTATAATAAAAGAAAATTGAGGAAAAGTCTTATTAGTATTTTTATTTAAATGCAGTGCAAAAATGAGGACAACACAAATTTCATATTTTTAAAGTAAATTTATTTAATTGTAGATAAAACTTATCAAATAATAATACTCTTGCAATCTTGAGTCATTTTCGTTTATTTCTTATTTTGTTAATTTCTTTTGCTGCATACAAAATAATTTTAAACTTGTTATAATAAAATTGACAAATATTTACTTGCCGTGTGTGTATGAATTTTTAAAGAAATACTCCTTATGTTATCCATATTTTTAAACTTTGTTTTTGCAATATATATGTTTGACATTGCTATAGTTTATTCATATTTTTTTCTTATAATTTTTTACATGTGAGTTGAAGTTAAAAGAAATTGTAAAAAGGATTTTTTACAATTCTATACCTGGTTTGTATTATAAGTAGTAGTTGTTGTTTATATTAAATATAATATGAATGATAATAATTCAGTGGTTATTATTTTGTGTTATATGTTTATAATTTTTAAATTTTAGGTCACCAAGTATAACATCCATACGCACGAACTTATTTCGCAATATCCCTTTCTTCTTGGACATGTGTTTGATATGAAAGTATCTAAGATTAACCCAAGTATATAATCTTTATTATTATTATTATTTTAACCTTTGAAACCATTTCATGTATTTTTTTCACTTACCTTAAAGTTACATTTTTACATAAGATTTATATTAGTTGCCATATAGTCAAATAAGAATAAAGATAATAATAGGGCATTTATTTGTGTCCAAAACTAAAATTAGTTCTTAAAAAATACGTTGTTTTTATCAAGAGGTAAAAGTAATTATAAAAATTATTTTTTTCATTAACTAATGATCAATTTAGATCTTACAATTACAAATTTCACTATAGACAAAAATTTTTTTATTTTTTTAAGTTTCAAATTATTTTGTATTTTTCTATTTAACATCAAGAAAATAGAAACTAATTTTGAATAGTCTATCCATTATTTTTAATAGGTTTATACAAAAACAAATACTTTTGTAATTAGAGCATCTGTTTTTATTGTTTTAATATTCTGGAGTTAACAAAATAATGCCTTAAATTTTAAAATTTGTAGAGAATCTAAGATTTCAAGAGTTTAAGAGAATTTTTATTTTAATAGCTGTTATGTTTTTTTGTTTCTTGTGAATGTTTTTCCTTTAAAAATCAGTATTTGTTATGCTTAATTATTTTTATTTTTTGATGTACTTTGAAATGTAATTTTATTATGATGCAATAAATTGGTTTTTCTGTTAGATCTTCTTGCTTCCTGTTGCAGTGATGGTTTCTTAAGAATTTGGGATTCTGGATCAAGAAATACAACATCAATATTTATTTACAGTAAAACTAAGATAATGACTGTATGTACTAATATATTTTTATACATTTTATATTTATTTACTTTAGTTATTTCTATTTTTTATTAATCTTGAATTTATATAGTTGTTTGAATTTATATAGTTAAAAGTGTTTTAACATGAAAATTAATTAAATTGCTCTTATTTAATTTATTTGATTTTATCAATACCAACTAAATTATAAAACTATTTATTTAAATTTATAAAAGCATCATAGTGCATTATCTAAATATTTCAGTGTTTTAATAATTTTAAGTAATTTAATTTCATAATAAATTTGTATTTCAATAGTTTGTTTGAATTATGAATTTAAATTATGAAGCAATATATTATTAAATAGAATTCAAGGATTGTTTTCATAAAATAAAATATTGTAATAAGAAATATAAACTTAATATATTGTAGGTAAAATAATTCATCTTACAGTTAGACAAACTCATTGCAGTATTGATATTTTAAATGTTTTTAAAAAAATCTTTTATAGTAAGCATAATTTGAAAGATAGTTATTTAAAATACTTTGCCAACAAACTTTGAAGAAACCAATTGATAGAAGAATTACATAATAAAATTTAAAATGATTTTAGTAGGATCTATTTCTCTAATTTGTTGAGTGTATTTTAAATTCCTTTGGATTATCTGAGATAAGTTTAATGTTATATAAAGAAGCTTTGATATTTTATTGAATTTGAGAAATAACAAATTTATTTTATTTTTTTTATTTGAAATCATAAATAATTTCAAATAAAAAGCCTGCAGAAAAATGTAATCTGAAATTTTTTTTATTAATTTTAATCCTTTGGATGCACATTCATTCGAATATTTTTTTGCCTTTGGAGCACATTTAATTTTTTGGGGTAGAGTAATTTGTAAGAACAGCATATTTTATGCCATTATTAGAATTTATTGGCTCCCACCTTTTGTTTCTTTTTTTTCCAAAACCTTTTTCTATCACTTGTCTGTCATATCTATTTGTCTCTTCCACTATGCTATTCCAAAAATCTTCATTTAGGACTTCATTCAAAACATCCAAAGGTTTAGGATTAGCACCTAGTCTTCGCAGACACAAAGGATTTATTCCAGGCACTTCACAAAACCGTTTTACATTACGTACATTGTCTTTTTCTTCCCAAATCCATTGATCTAATTTCTCAGGAGAAGATTCACTATCACTGCTTGATAAGTACCTTGTTCGTCTTTTGCATCATGGTTTTATCTCACCATCATTGTTACTTTGGAATAATCAAGAATGAACACGTTAAATATTGTCTCATTTTCAACGACGTATCAGAATGTCATGTGCGACTTTGGTCAAATTAATGCATGACATTCTGATACGTCGAATGCGGTCAAGGGGTTAATTGCATATTTTATCTTTTGGTACTTAAACTAATTAAAAGATACATGTTACGTGGCCTCTATTTCAGTTAGCATACATTGCATGCAATGTATATGAGTGATTGTTGTAACTTACTCCCACGGGTGAGTTATTGGTTTAGATCTATTTCAAGAAATGGCTGAAGTGAAAGTGGTAGAGCTTTTGTTTATTAAATAATGAGAATATGTAAGACAGAAAACTGTCTGTTTCAGAAAGTGAGTCTTTATAATTTTGTAGCAGAAGATTTCAGGTTTATTCCACCATCCTTAGAAGTTTCATATTATGTAGAGGGCATTTTGATCACTACATATTTTATATGCCCTTCACCAATAGTGAACATGGAGATGATCAACTGTAGAATTTGCTGATCTGTGGTAACAAAATTGGTGCCTTTCCCTACTAGTGTGCTCTGTCCTTTATTAAATTTGAAGTGATAGTATATATATATATATATATATATATATATATATATATATATATATATATATATATATATATATATATATATATATTGAATTTACTTTTATTTTTGTGTCTTTTAACTCAGGCAAAACATTTGAATCATTTTTCTAATATTAATATTATTTGAATGATTTACCGACATTCTAAAATCTCAAATTATCAAATCAGACTTTTATACTTTTTTAAAACTCAAATACTGAGTAGGTTTTTAATTAACCCTTTTTCTAAAATGTCATAGTT
Organism: Latrodectus hesperus; assembly: GCA_037975125.1. NCBI lineage: Eukaryota > Metazoa > Arthropoda > Arachnida > Araneae > Theridiidae > Latrodectus > Latrodectus hesperus. Next base: position 8,796,188 of record CM075852.1, on the reverse strand, counting down.
TATAGTAATGAAAGTTTGCAGTATAAAAATTTGAATCATTTATCATCAAAGTTTATATTATCTTATTAAGTCCTTGACTTAAAAAGCTTCCTTTTTTAAAATCTTGAAATAATGTAATTTTAAAAAAAAAAAAAATTGCTTGTAAAAGCTTTGAGTTTGTTTGAAATTGTATCACATTGACTTAAATTTTTGTTTCTTTGTTTATTATCTTGAACATGTTAATTACTTAAATAATGCTTCTTATTCTACATTACATAAATGTTTGGGGTATCTTAAATTTAAGTAAAAACCTCTTGTGTTTCATATCCTAATATTCAACGGTGCAAGTCGTTTTAATTAGTTATTTCAAATAGCTATATATTTCATGCAAAATTTCTTTATTGAAAGCTCATTATTAATGTGTTTTTTAAAAGTATTTCTCAAAATGAATATGAGGAATAAAAAAATTTCCACAATTTCAAAATTTCTACTATTTTGTTTTAATATTTAATTTTTTTTCCTTTTTCACTGGTACCAGATTTAAAACACTTTAAAGAAAAGTATATCCATCTGCATACATTTTAGATTCTCTTTGTTAAACAATACAATAAATCTTTAATTCCATTAAGTACACAATGCAGGCACAAAAATAGTCCCTATATTTACCCTTTTTTTAAACAACATAATATAAGCATGTTGCACTATTTAATTCATTTTTATTTTAAATTTATTAATTTATTCTACTTCATTTTCACTATAGAGCAATGATTTATTGTAGTTTTTATTTAGATCATGGTAGTCATTAGATAAAATACTGTTTATTACATTCTGACTGAAACTTATTTTTAAAATTATGAATAATAAAAATAAGTCCCTAAAGTTGAAGTCTTTGTTTAATTTGTCTATTGCTATTTTCTTATTTTTATGATAAAATTATGTTTTTTTTTTTTTTTTAAGCAAATATGAGTTATACTGCAATAATTTCTGTTTTTCATAACAGATAGTGATTATAAAAAAGTATAAATTTTTATATTATTCATGAAAGTGTGACTTATTAATGGTTATGCAATATTATAATACTTAATTATATATAAAATATAATTCTACCCATAACGTAAATACACTACTGGCCATTAAAATTGCTACACCAGGAAAGCGGCACACCACACACGTGAAATTTGCATGACAGGTAGAACTTGCTGTGATATGCAAATGATTAGATTTTCAGTGCATTCATACAAAGCAGGTGACAGTAGCGACATCTACAATGTGTATAAAACCAGAGATTTGACAGCAGTTTTCTCATACTCAATTTCCGTTTCAAAATTGTTTTAGGCAGAGAAAGTTGTTGTAAGGCCTTGTGTAAGAAGAAAAACTGCCTATCAGCATGTGTCTGACTTTGATCGAGGAAGGATTATAGCCTACCAGGATTGCGGTTTATCGTACCTCAATATTGCTGCTCACGTCGGTCGAGACCCCATGAGTGTTAGCAGAATATGGAATCGATGGGTTCAGGACAATCATACTGAACGTCATGCAGGATCTCAGTGACTACCCATCACTAACAGCAGAGAAGGCAGACATCTTATCCGCATGGTCACAAGGGATCGTACAGCCACGTCACGAACCCTGAGTCGAGTAATGGAGTCATTTGCAAAGCAACAAGTTTCTGCTCGAACAGTTCGACAACATTTGCAGTAGCATGGATTGTCTGCACGGCGACCATGTCTTTGGCTACCATTGTCGCTGCTTCACAGACATGAGCGCCTTCAATGGTGTGATCAGCGACGCACGTGGACGCGGGAATGGCATCACGTCACCTTTACAGATGAATCTCGGTTCTGTATACAGGACCATGATGGCCGCATCCGTGTTTGGAGGCATCGTGGAGAACGCGCATTGCCAGCTTTCATTGGACATCGCCGTATTGGCCCATCTGCTGGAGTGATGTTATGGTGTGCCATTGCATACACGTCTCGATCATCTCTTGTTCGCATTAATGGCACTTTGAACAGCAACCGTTACATTTCCAATGTGTTAAGGCCCGTGGCTCTGCCCTATCTTCGAGGCCTCCCTAATGCTTTGTTTCAACAGGATAATGCACGACCGCATGTTGCCCGTTCTACTGTTCTGAACTTCCTTGATACAGAACAGGTTCGACTGTTACCCTGGCCAGCACGTTCTCCTGATCTGTCACTAATTGAGAACGTGTGGTCAATGGTTGCCGAGCGATTGGCACGCCACCACTCACCATCCACTACTGTCGATGAACTGTGGCATAGTGTTGAAGCTGCATGGACTGAGATCCTCGTACATGCCATACAATCTCTGTTTGACTCCACGCCTAGGTGGATAAATGCTGCTTGGGTACTGATTTCTCAAGATCTATACATTCTAATATCATGTAAATCGAATCACTTGTTCTTTCCATTATAATGTATGTGTCCAATAAATATCGTTCTGTTATTTGCATTCCTTCTTGGTGTAGCAATTTTAATGGCCAGTAGTGTAAGTTAAAATAGTATTGTAATCATTTCTGACATTATTAATAGTTTAAAAATTTGTATTAAACTAATCGATTTTTACTTGTTACATTTTTATTATATTATAATAGTAAAATGTAACAAGTGAAATACTTGATTATATTTATTTTTATTTGAAAAAAATATTAATTTGCTTACAGAAATATTTTGTACTTTAATCCAACATAAACCATTATATCACCACTTCTAGTTTTACTTGTATCTCAAGACTTAATGAAAAATTATATGAAACTATAAAAAAAAGAAAGAAAGAAAAGAAAAATGCAAATTTTATTATTAAATTTTTCTTTAAAAAGTTTCTTTTTTAAAAGAAACATTAAATCAATTTTATGTCGGTTGCAACATCTGTAAGTACACTTATGACTTTTTATTTTTATATTTTAGGCAGCTTGGCATCCATATTTTGAAAGTATTATTGCATATGCTACTAGTGAAGGAAGAGTTGGCATAGCTGATATTTTTAAGAAAAAGTTTGTTATATATCAATTATTTTGTTTTGTCACATTAAAATTGTTATATTTCCTTTACACATTTTTTTGTACACTTCAAAAAGCTGATATTCATTATAGATTTTATTTCGATAGAAGTAAGTTAAAATTAGACATTTCTTTTAGTTTATACTTTTTATTCATAAAAATTTAATTACAGTTGTCTTTACAAGAATTTTTTAACCGTCATTACAAATAGAATACAGATATCATAAATTAATTCCATTAAGAAATTTTTTGCAATTGAATTTTTAATCATGTAATAAATAGTATATTAATAATAATGGAGCTTTCTATTTGATGTTATAAATTTAATTTTGTATATGAAAAAAATTGTGTTGGAATAAATGTGAAGGAGAGAAAGTTATCTATTTCAGGTGCAACTTTATCATCAAATTTTTGCCAATAGTAATTTCATTAGTATCTTCAAATTTTTTCTGTGTAGTTTTTTTAAGTAAAAAGTTGTTTTTTTACCCTGTTCCTTAGTGAATTCTTGAAATGTATAAATAAAACTCACTGCACTTTAATTTAGGAAATGAAAACTCATGGACATTAGGAAGTTTCTCACATCTAAATTTTTCTTTTGTCATTTGAGTTAATTTCCCCACTCCCTTTTCTCCTACAGAAAAAAATTGTGCTCGGACTTTTTAAAAATTTACCATTTTTAGCAGAACTTGAGTTTTATATTTTTGTAAAAGTATTAATCTAATAAATGTGATAAAAAGTTTAACTACTATAATTTTAAATTATAATTATGAGGGGCAATAATGCATTGAATACAGATATGTTTATTATATTTTCCTTTTATCAGTTTAAAATAATGTAAATAAAATTTTTTTTTTCCAAAAGTTGAAATTGTTCAATTAACTTTGTGTCAAAGGGTAACATCAACCAAGTCAAACCAACAGTATTCATAAATTTGCAATTGCTAATTTCATGTGAAATCTTATGTGCAGTGTTACTTTTTTATATACAATATATGAATGACATTGCATAAGCAAATTCATGTGAATCTCTGAGAATACATACTATTTATTATTAGCAGCAGACATATCAAATCAGGCATTTGTTACATGCTTCTTTCATTATGTAACAATTAAAAAAAACTGTAATTTTAACAAAATAAGTTTTTATAGCTAATTTGCTTTCATTTTCATATACATTGAATTTTCTTGTATGTAATCTGCGGATCATGTTTTAAAAGGGATAATCTGATAAAAAACCTTTTCCATAAAAAAAAACTTAACAATTAAGTTTTGGAAAAAAAATGCCGTTTAGGTTTTATAAAATAAATAAAAAAATGGGGCTGATTTATTTCATCTATAATCACCTTTGTATAATTGCTTTCAAGACTGAATTTAATCCATCATAAGGATAAGATAGTTGCAAAAATAATTGCTATCATCATTTTAGATTTTGTCTTGACCTGAACTACTTAGTTCTGAAAATATTTCAAATTAGTATAACATCATGTAAAACCAAAATCTTTTGAGTTACAATTCACAAAGTAAAAAAGCTTATGCATGGATACAAAAGAAAATTTGTATCCAATGCATAATATGAAAATAATCCATTTCTTTCATTTAATTATTAAAGGAAAAAATTTTATTTTTAAAAAATATGACTCGCTTTAAATTATTAAACAATAAAAATTGACAAGTTTTTCATACTTTTTCTGAATTATCACTCTTTCTCATCATTTATCTCATGCTTTCATATCAGTGTATCCCACTTTGTATTGAGGGGAATTTAAAAAAATAATATAATGAATTGTACAGAAAAAATGTTTATTTCGTAATAAATATTTTTTCTGTACAATTCATTTTACTTTTAATCACCCTGTAATCTTTTTTATTTTGCATGATACCCACGTTATTAGCAGTATGTATTTTTGATTATTCGCCGAAGAAATTGAAGTAGATTATATGCTGTTGCGCATTATGCGACGCTTTTTTCTTTTATTCAGAAAAAAGGTATTGCAGATAATTTGCTACTATGGATTATATACAGGAAAATATGGTTTACATATATAAAAGAAGATATATGTGTGTGTAGAAAATCAGTTGAAATTCTTAACTCAAAAACATGCTTTTATAAAGTTGTAGGAAATCTTTATATTAGGTCTAGCGGAAAGTTCTGTCCGCTCCAGTTATAATCAGTTTCAACAAGTATGCGCATATTCCTGTGACACATATTTGTCTCTCTCTTTTGATTGCTAACAATGTATACACATTTTCGTCGCAGATGAACTAAAACGAAGTTCATTTCTTGTTAGTATTAAGTGAGACATGATCGTGTACCCATGGCTACCGACAAAGTTCATTTACGCCACTGTATTTTGTACTAATTCCAACAAGGAAGAAATGCTACAGAAGCGTTTAGAAATTTATTGAAAGTGTTTGGTGAAGGTACATTTTCTGATAGAACGTGCAGAAGATGGTTCAAAAAATTTCATGTAGGTGATTTCGACCTTTCTGATAACCCACGCTCTGGGCGACCATCTTTGATCGACGACGATACTGTCAAGATCATGTTAGAGCAAGATCCTTTTTTGACAACATCGGAGATTGTGGAAAGGCTTGATTCAGCTCAACAAATCATTTCTGACCATATTCGGAAACTAGGGTTTGTGTGGAAGTATTCGAGATGGGTGCCACACAAGTTAAGTGAGAAGAATTTGAATGATCGAATCATCATATGCACATCTATGCTTACACGAAACAAAATCGAACCCTTCTTGGACAGGATCATAACTGGGGATGAAAAATGGATTATCTATGAAAACATCATAAGAAAAAGGGCATATTATGAACCCAGAAAACCTGCCGCCTCTACCTCTAAACCGAAGTTGAGCCTGAATGAGAGAATGTTGTGTATATGGTGGGACATTCAAGGACCAATACATTTTGAGCTGTTGAAACCAAACGAAAGGCTAAATTCGGAGAGGTACTGTCAGCAATTGGATAAATTAAAAACAGCACTCCAAGAGAAGAAGCCGGCGATGTTCAATAGGAAGGACATCATACTGCTTCATGACAATGTCAGGCCACATGCTGCTTTGGGGACTCGTCAGAAAGTCCCAAAGCTAGGCTGGGAAATTCTTTTGCATCCACCATACTCCCCGGACCTAGCACCATCTGACTATCACTTGTTTCTGTCCTTACAAAATTTCTTGCAGGGCAAACAATTAAAGAACCAAGAAGATATCAGACAAGCACTGGTTCAATTTTTGGCCTCTAGAGATAAGACATTTTTTAAAAATGGGATATACAGATTGCCATCATGCTGGCAAGAAGTCATAAATAATGATGGCAATTATATTATTCAATAAAGTTTATCCAAAGTATGAAAAAATGTATTCCTTTGTTTCATTCTAAAACGGACAGAACTTTCCGATAGACCTATATATATATATATATATATATATATTTAGAATTTTGAATGAAACTAAGACTCCTGTTTTGTCTTGTGCATTATGAATCATTTTAATTACATGGTCTGTATATATAAGTAGGTTGACATCTGTGTTATGTATATTGATTATGTACATCTGTGATATGTACATTTGTAAAAAGATATGATCATTTTTAAGCATTTTAGATATTAATAATGAAGGGAATGAAATATTATATTTTGTTTCTTTCAGAGAATTTCAAAAATTTATTTTATCTTATAAATTTGGATTTTAAGTCATAATTTTCAAAATTGTTTCTTATGTTATAATTATAGTTAAACAACAGTTCCAAATTATATATATATATATATATATATATATATATATATATATATATATATATATATATATATATATATATATATATATATATATATATATATATATATATATATATATATATATATATATATATATATATATATATATATATATGTATATTTATAAAATGTTATAATTTCCTTAGGTCAATGTATAGCTTTGAAACTCATCACAAAGATACAGTTTACTGTTTGAGTTGGGGACCTTGCTCCAAAGCACATAAGGAGAATGGTAACTTTCTATTTTCCTAGCCTTATCTTTCAACATTAGAAATCTAAAATTCCAAAAAATATAAAGTTTCAAAGAATAATTGAAATTTTCAAATATAAAGTTCGGAATGTTAATATTTTAGCTGTTTTCAGAAAGAAAAAAAATTGTTTAAAATAATTGCCCTTTAAATGAAATGTTAATTCTATACTTTTAATTAATATTTTAATCTAGAAAATTCACTGAATTGAAAATATTCTCAATTCATTTAAAATTGTTATATTAATTTTAAAAATTCTCAATTTCACTTTAAAAGACTGTCTTGAATTTAATAAGAAAAGAAATTTTTAAAATTATTGTATGATATGTTGAGGGTTTAAATTATTCATTTTTCATTTGAGTAAAATAAACTGTTGTATAACATCAAGATACAAATACTGTGATTAAATGTAAATAAAATGGATTGGAGTGTTTAATTTTCTAATTTTGATATTTAACTGGGATTTTATTGAACTGCTATGCTCAACATTCAGAAGCTTAAAATTATTTGTGACAAACTTGTTGTTGCCTTATGTGTTAGTTTATCCAATATTACTAATGTTAGTGATAGATAATATATTTATTTGTTTATATAAAAAGATTTGTTAATCAAATTTTGTCCTTAAATTAAATAAAGAGATAATTTATTACCAAGTTATGATTAAAATATATCAAGCTTTTGTTTTGTGATAAGTTCTTTGGCAGTAAAATATATCTACATCTTAATGCTGCAATGTGTGTATTGTCAATATTTAGTCGCTAACTGTAAAAAGTCCATTAAATATTTTTTTTCTGATTTCTTATCTGAAGGTATGAAATGTGAAATCCAATTTTAAAACTGGGGAAACGACACATGTATAAAAAATTATGCTTGTCAAAATTCTTTTGGTTTCTTCCTTAATTTCCCTTTTAATATGATTAATAGTTAAACTTTTAGTATCATTTTTATTTAAAAATTTTTTTAAAAAAAATTACAAAAGTTAGTTTACAATTTTGCTACATCAAATAAATGTAATTTTTATTTATTTTTTAAAATTAATCTGTTGTTTATTATAAAAAATTATAATAGTAATAAACTGCAGCATTATTTGCTCTGATACCATTTAAAATGGTATCAGTGCAAACAATACTATAGTTTATTATTATTATATTTTCTAATTCAAAAGTCATTTTTGAAGAGCAAAAAATTTAATATTTCTCTTAATATTTGACAGATTTTCCATACATGTAGTTGTGTCAGGTTTGAAACTGTTTAAAGAAACTAAGACTTCTATCATTCTCTCAATTTCTTAGCGAATGATTTAGGTTTTCCCTTTTTGATAAGTAATATCATTCTTAATTTTATGTTCATCTATGGACTGAATTTTTTAAAATTTTGAAATCAAAATTTCTTTATTCCTTAAATTTCAATTTGGTTATATTCATTAAGATTAAATTTATGTGATAGAAAAAGTGTTAAAAAAAAAAAAAAACTAAAAACCGAGCATCATTTTCTGACTGCATTTTTTATTTTAATTATATTTTTTTAGAAGAATATGATGGCAAATTGTATCTGTATTCCTGTGGTAGTAGCTCTTTGTACATCCACAAATATGGATGCCCCAAAGACAAAGCACTAAATTTTGATGATTTAGTTGTAAAACCAGAGGAGTTTAATGATTCCAAAAAGACGTATTCTGAAGTTCAGTGGAACTCTAGTTACACTTTAATGGGTGTTGGTAGTTATAAAGGGTAAGTCTTTTAAAATAAAATATCATTTATTAAAAGCTTATTTCTAAATTTATTTAATTTGTAAAACATACCATTTATTTTAGTTGAACACTTATTTGTCATTCCTTATAATTATTGACTTGATTAAAGAATAAAAATAAACTATTAAAAACATTAATTTTAATGTTTTAAATTATGTTTTTATATTTACTTTCTTAAATTATGTTTATTTGTTTTAAAACATTTCAAAATTCTAATTTAAGTATAAAGTTCACATATTTTAATCTCAGCAATTAAAAGGAAATTTTGTTTTCAAAATTATATCATTCTTTTTCCTTGGTAAAAGTAGTTTTTTCTTATCTATGATATTTTATATATCATTATTATTCAATTTTTCAATTTACATTTATCAAATTATTGATGTTAATTTTTAATGTAGGATTTTATGTCCATGAACTGATATTGCGGTAAATGAAATAAAATATTCTATATGTTACTTAATGACTTATCCAATAGAAGGTTTTATTTTTTAATTTGTGTATCCTTGTATGAACCTAGTAATTTCTTTAAAAAATATCTTTTAATACTTGCTTAGTAATTTTTTTTAAAATAGTTTTTGTATGCTTACATATTTGTTTGAAAGTTTTAGAAACAATATTTGGTATACTTTTATTTATTCTGGATTTTTAATTTATATATTAGTGTAGGAAGTTAAATGATGCTATTTTGTACAAAATTATATAATATGAACCATTTTACAATCTGTTATAAGATTTGCTTCTTAGTGTTATTAAGCCAATTTTTTCATTATCTTTTTATAAAATTAGAAATCACATGAAATTTTTTTATATAAATTACTTATTTATTTATTATTATTTATAAATTACTTATTTTATATATTATGAAGTAGTCTGAAGAAAGTATTGCTTAAAAAGCTTACTTACAGGAGTATTGTGAATTGTATTTTCTCTTATATACTGTCCACTTTTTGTATTTTATATTGTTTAAGTCCTTATAGAATGTAATAAATTTATCAAATTTATTATATTCTATAAAAACTTAAACATATATTAGCTTTTAAAAAGTAAATTCAGAAATTTATTTATTCTTAATTTTAGAGTGAAGTAAATGTAATTTCTATAATTATTGGTATCTTGTATTTAATATAAAAATAGATTACACCTCTTAAAATAGTGAAATATTAATAAAAAAAATCTGAATGATGCTAAAAAGAAATGTAGGCATTGTATATGATGCAGTTAATAAAGGTAATTTTTTATGCTTTTGTTTCTTTACACAGATTTAGTATGCATTTTTTTTTTTAGACTTATCGAAATATTCGATAGTGACCTTAATTTTATTGGTCGTCTTATTGTACCAATCAAATCTGTGGAATCTATATCTTGGCATCCTGAAGTAACTTATCTGTCTCCTTCTGGGTCACCTTTTAAATCCTGGTTAGCATGCTGTGGAAGTGATGCAGAAATTTATGTATTTGACACATCCGAAATGTCAGGTATAAATTTATCTAATATCTGATATACTTACATTTTATATATTAATTTAACTAATCACTGTTATTTGATTTTATATTTAAAGTTAAAAAAATCCTAAATTGATTAAGAAATCACCAAATTTTTTAAAAAATGTTGTAATTTAAAGTATTTGTGCTTTAAACAAAATTATATCATTTTATATAAATCATTAAGGGGAACATTAATTCCCTGATAATAATATTTTGAGATATTAAATTTTAATATAGCTAAGTACTCCAACTGCATAAATGTTAGTTTTTCTAATCTTTCTGGAAGATTAAATTTTGGGTTTTTAAAATTTTCTGCAATAAATGAAGAAAAAGCTTTACCACAGAATAAGAAACAAATATCAAAAGATCTGTTTTTGAAATAAAAAAGTAACAAATAAAACAGAATATTTAAACAATCAAAAGCAAAACTTATTATGGTAGTTGCTAATAAGTATTTAAAATATCTAGTTTTGGTTTCCCTATTTTGAATTTTTATGAATATATCTTAAGATTAAGGATAAGATTCTTAGATATTATATTCAAATTTCTGCTTTATATTGATATTTTGAAAATTAAAAATTGCCAATAAATTGGTTAAATAAACATATAGATAAAAATTCAGTGTGAATGAATCAAAAGTAAATTAATATTTCTGCTCAATAAAAACTTTATTGAAAAAATTCATAAAATTTATTTGTGCACTTAAAATGGCACTGAAGGTTAAGTTAAAATGTTTAAAGTGATGTAATTGCAATTGAGATTGAAAACATTAAATTCAAAATGAAATGTCAGCATTATTTTAATTTTATATATCTGAAAAATATGACAGTAAAAAGTTAATTTTTTTAAATATAAAGTTTAAGGGTTCATAATCTTTATAAGCAACAGATATCATTTTTAAACACAAAGTAAAGTAAGATTTAATGTTAATCACTAGATTTTTCTTGCGACTCTAGAAAAGTAAGATTTTAAGAAATTATCTCATTAAAAATAAAGGTCATTGTTTTGTGTATATTAAATTTCACACTAATAAATAATTATAAAAAGTTCTTAGAGAAGGATAGAAACTCACTTTCGAGACTTGATAACTCTTTTTATTCGTATTGAAAATTGGCAATATCAAGATTTTTGGCATGAAAAATTATTTTATGCCAAATTGTATTATGTAAAAAATCATGTAAATGTATGTTTTATGATTTCACATGTCCATTCAGCATTTGATTTTGATCTTCAACGAATGTGAGTCATGTTGAAAACCAATCTGAGAAACATTTTGTATGTGTGCTATACAAATATATACAATGTTTCTGCTTTAATTACCATAGTACAAATATAAGAAATGCTTTATTAATATATTTTTAAATTACTGATGAAACCAAGCTGACAAAGATAAAAATAACAATTTGAAGTTTTTTTAAGTTATAAAAATGGAAAAAATATTAAGTAGGAAAGGGTGTTAATTCAAGCATAAAATTTTTTATAAAATCTTGTAGTGATCTAAAAAAATTCATTTTGAATTTAAATATATGTGAGTTTAGAATGTATTTAATATTGTTCTTCATTGATCTACCATTTCCTAAACTATTTCTATTTCTCATTGGTATTAATTGTTTTATTATGCATAGTTATTTTGTGTCAAGTTTCCTTATGATTATACTTACTATCACACATAATAATTTTGTTAAAGAAAAATAAAATAACAGCTAAGTATAAATGTAACAATTAAATTTGGAGATAGTGAAGGCTATTATATATATTTTTTATCTTTAAAAAAATTGATTTACATACATAAGAAATATTAAGATTCCTGTGTACAATTCCTATTAACAGACAATTGTTTATAATATAAGTGCATAAATTTAAAAAAAAAAATGATCTTTTACATTATGTCCAATGCCCTCAAATAAGTTGAAACTAAATATAACAATGAAGGTCTTCTGTAAATTTGCAAAAAAAAAAAAAAAACCAATATGTTGATTATAGCCCTCCATTTCCCACAAAGGGTAGAAGTGAAGGCGGTGCTCATAAGGTGCTATATAGTGAAAGATGGCACCTTATGAGCATACCATTGTAACCCCAATAAAGATGATTTATTATTCAATTAAAAACAATGCTCTATATTTGGAAAAAAAAAATTTTGTAAAAATCTTTTTTTTTTTAGTATCTGTGCTTTTTTTTATAAGCATTTCATGTTACACATAAATATAAACTGAATGTGAATCCCAGTTAAAAGTAATTAATACTGAAAAATTTTAATAAAAATATAGTGGGTTATAAGAAGTTTTATAATATTTAAAAAAAATTATGTTAAATTATAACCATAATTGTAATATATTTTCAGTAAATTCTCCAGATATTTATATGTGCAGACCTATGAGAAAATTAGAGGGACATAAAAAGCGTACAGTTTCTGTATGTTGGAGTGAACATAGTGATGGTTTTCTAGTTTCTGCATCCAAAGATGGCTCAGTCATAGTAAATAATTATCAATTTGATTATGTATAACTGCTAATTACAATAGTTAAATAGTTTTATTTGTTATGGATTTAATATGTAAAACATGATTTGTGATTAGATTACAAATAACTTATGCGGCTTAAAAAGACTTAAGAATTAATTTTATTTTAATATTTTTTAAGACTAATTCAGTGTAAATATTGATATTCTCTTTTTTAATTTATTTTATATAAGCATTAACAATTTCAATAAAAATTGCATTAAAATTCCACTTTTTGCCATAGCAAGATCTATGTATCATCTTTTTTTATTTTATCCATTTTACAATTTAGAATGTTCTTATGAGCTATTGATAGAGAGCTATAACTGATACTTAGTATATTATACAGGGGTGTTTGTGCTCCAGAGAAACCCTGGAATTCCGGGGATTTTGAACTTCGATACCCGGAAATTCCGGGGATCGTCGTTCAAAAGGAAGTAGGAATAATAATGAATTATTTATTTTGATCTGGGTAATTTTGTTTGCTTTCAAAGCAGAAATTGCAATAATTAGTTCATTCAATACTTCATAATTGTAATTTTTCATTTCTCCCCCTCCCCTTCTCGAAACTCCAAAATGTCGGTAGTAAGTCCGTAATAGTTTCCGGGGATTTTTTGGGGTCCCACAAACACCCCTGATTATATATATTTTTTCTATAAATATTTATACAATACATATTTATTTCATTAAGTTTTAAATTTCATATTTTTTTAAAAATAAAATTACTGAGTTAAATTATGTATAATTAATTAAAGCTGTATCAGAACCTCAACCCTATAGTTGCTTTGATTTATATAATTAAATCTCTGGTTATATCTGGAATATATTGTGTTTACAGGAAAAACTTTCAGTTACCGAGAAAGACTTCAATTATTTTTCAGTTAAAAAAGATCATCAGGTGTAAAATTAGTTGTAAAATAAAAAAAAAAAAAAACATATGCTATAAGTGATTGTGAATGCATTTGTATTTCTCTTAGAAATCATTTTAGATGCATATTTGATTTGTGAAATATCAATCACTTCACAATAAAAAAATTAACATTTTGGTTAACCTAAAATAGATGCTTTTGTTAAGCCTTTGATATAGATGCATTTTATTGAATTTGTTATCATTCCAGTATTTATTGTATTTTCCTTTTTTTACAAATAAAAATTCTTAATGATGGTCTTTGTAATGAGCCTGATTGTTTGGGTAAGGTTAGATAAGTATGCTATTAACTTATGTTGAATTAATATATTCATCTTAAATATTCTTAACTACTTTCTGTAACTTGAAAGTAAATAATTGCTGCTTGTAAACCAAATGTTCCTTATACAATATAATGTAAAATGATATATATAATGTAAGTTTTAGCCACTTTATAAATTTAAATTCACATGTTTCCCTTAAGCAATAACCATATATTTATGAGCAAAATAGGAAATTAATGAAACATTTTGTTTAAAATTCCTAAAATCTGTTTAATTTTGAAATAATTATTGCTTTAATATCAATGATCATTTAAATGATTGGCCTTTCAACATACTTATATTTATACAGATTCTTCACTGTATTCAGCTGCTTATTTAGAGCTGTAATTTATTTTTCTTATATTGAAATATGAAAATATTTTCAGGTTTGGGATGTGACATCTGGGACAGCTATTGCTTCATACCTGTCTCATTTTGATGCTGTAAACTGTGTACAGTGGAGTGGTACAGACAAAGATGTCATTTACAGCGGTGGACTAGATGGTGCTGTTAGAATTTGGAAGATCTCGCAACAAAATATGAAACCTCCACCAGAGAAAGGTAAAAAATTTAAATGTATATTTTACTTTAAAAAAAGAAAAATTTCTAGCTATTTAATGTTTGACTTTTGAGATAATATTATATAGAGGAATATTGTTTTTTCATTAATCAATATCAATAATTTACTTCAATTTGTAATTACATAATTTAGAAATATTTCTTTTGAGTAACACTAAACTGAAGTTCTTATGTCCTCAGCCGTTCTGTTGTTATTGAAGATAATGATATTTAACTTCTATGTACAATATGCAGATAAAAATTGCATTCTAAATTTGTAGTGAGATTACACTATTTGAGTGGAGTCATTAGAAACCTTACATGTCTCACTATGCTGTTTTTATCATCTAATTATATACAGTATGAATAAAGTATTGTAAATATTATTTTCTCTTTATTTAATGTTGTCAGATATTTATTATAAATGACTATTTTAGTTTAAAAAATATAATTTTGGCCTTTGAGTTATTTTACTTTTCTTTGTAAATGTAGCTCCTGGAAAGAGAAAACTAAAGAAAGCAAAAGGTGAAGATACCCAGCTAAAAAATAAAATTACTTCGAGTGTTGATTCAGTGAGTGATAATACAGTAGCCAACAATGATATTGATGTAAGAATTCTTGTTATAATAGAAAAATAATTTTTCACTGTAATTTAAAAGGAACATTTATGTATTTAAAAGGAACATTAATTTATTTAGATAATTTTATTAATGTTTACTGCAATCATAGAGAATTGTTAGATTTGATTTCATTCTTTGATTAGTTGTAAAACACTGTATAATATATGTAAGTTCATATTACTAATACTGTTCCCTTTTCCTCCTATCTTGGTCTGTGCACGTACTTGACATTTCGTCTCTATTTAAATTTTTCTATTAATTTAGTTACAGTGTTTTAAATAATTTTGAAAGCCTTTTTCTTAAATTATTACAATCTCTAATTCTGCAGCTGAATAATTTTATGTAATTTTACTTAAGAAAATTCCTTATTTATTAGTTCCTTTCTCCTAAATATGCAGGGTTTGTACAACTCCTTGAAACACTTAGAATTTTGACTTAACTCCTTGAAAATCGTAAATTACTCTTGGAATTTTTAATTACCTTGATACATAGATTTTTTGTTTAAAAATGTTATAATTTTAATATTTTAAAACTTTAAAGCTAAGTTTGTGAATTGTTCCCATTCCGCCATGGTAAAAATATACCATTCTTGGAAAAATAAGACAGTCCAAAATCGATGATTAGTCAAATATGGTACACAACAGGCCATATATGACAAAGGTTAACGACAGCTGCGCCGTTCAATGAATAGCAGTGCTACCGTTGAGCAACTGACTGCCCAGGTGAATCAAGGGCCTACAATAGTGTCTCCAACTACTGTTCAGTGAACATAGCTGTATCTGTGCCTATAATACAGAGGCATGAATTATGCACCTATGCTGACTGCTGTTCATCAGCAACAAAAGCTGTGGATGTGAAATTGTACTGTCTTAAAAGAGTTTGAAAGTAAACAGAAGAAAAATTTGGAATTTCTTTTATTAAATAATAATTGGGGAAAAATTTTCCTTGGAAATTTTATCTAATAGTTGTATTTGGTTTGAATAAGTCTATTTATATTTGAAAAGAGGTTGTTATACACGTCTTTAAATACTCAAATTAATAGATAGATGATGTTTAAAAACAATTAAACTAACTATTGATGATGTTTAAAAACAATAAAATTACAAATTATTTTATACAATGTATAATCCAGTTGTATAAAAAATATTGATTATTTATTTATTTTGTTATTGTTGTAAATTTATTAAAATCTTTTGAAGTAACCATTAAATATAATTCTAAATAAAAAAAAATGTTCTCATTAATTTTTTCAAATGTATATATTCTATTACTTACAAATATAATTGAAAAATGTAGCATATATATCATTATATGCATTTTTATTTAAGATTAATTTTTAAAATAAAAAAATATTTAACATGAATGTCAACACCTCCTAGAAATTTTTTATTTGACACCTAAAAAATTTCTTAAAACTCCTAGAATTTGATTCTTGAAAATCTGTACAAACCCTGAGTATTAAAATATTTTATAATGCACATATTTCTGATCAATTAGCTGTGGCAAATAGTTATTGTGTATTGAAAAAGCAATTTTATTTTTATTATTCTTATTGCATTGTAACAGTAAATGTCCAATTTCCCCCAGTGGGTTTTTGAGATTTTTCGGAATAAGTTTTCTTTGAAATATCCTTATATTCTATATTATTTTAAAGCTAAAACCTTGCTATGTCTCCTTTGATCTCTTTATTAAAAACATTGTGATTTTTCTATAATCTTATATGTTAATATGGGATGAGTTCTAGAAGTTTTTGTATGAAGGAAAGAATGATTATAATGCTACAGGCACTGCCCAAAACAAATAACACTGCTTTTGAAGAATTTTCAGAAAACAAATATGCCATTTGACATTGGTATGCAAATTAGTATCTATTGGTGAGTCTCATACAAATGAAGATTTGGTCAGACCAGAGACATTTATGAATTATAAAGTCCTACTGCTGATAGTTGAAAAAATCCTAGCAATTCTGTTAGAGACTGCTCAGAAAAACCAGGTCAAACTCCTGCAGCTATTTCCAATCATCTAAAAATGATTGGTTAAGTAAAAAAAAAAAAAATGGATAAATCATTTTTTCATGAATTGAATGATAATCAAAAATTAAATGTTTTGAAACATCTTCTGCACTTCTTCATAAAAAAAAAATTTTTTTTTTTCTCAATCTAACTGAGATTTGTAAGGAAATGTGAAACCTGTATGACATTCAGTGCAGAACTCTGTGATGACAAAGCTCTACAACCTTTCCATCATGAAATCTCTGAAAACGATGACTGGTGGTCCTCAATCAGTTTGATCCACCACAGCTTTCTAAAACCAGGGGAAGCCATCACAGTGGAGAATTATTGCAAAGAAATCAATGAAGTGCACCATAAACAGCTACCACTGCTCAGTAAGAAAGGTACAATTCTTTACGACAATGCTGGAGCATATGTTTCATTGGTCACTTATTAAAAATTATATATATTGGTCTATGAAACTAGGCCATCCACCATATTAACCTGACCTCTCACCTACAGATTATCACTTTTTCAAACATCTGGACAACTCTTCCTACTGTTGTGTAGTTAAATATTGTCATAAAGTTTTGCAAATATTCATTTGATTTAATGGATTATTTTTTTAACATTCCATATTGTGTATTTATTGTTTTTCTTGCCAGATTGGAAGATAAATGCAGAAACTGGCTTAGTTTTCCTGATTAAAAATTACTTTTAATTTAATCAGAAAATTACCAATTCATTTATGCAGATATAAAATCTTATAATGTATTTAAGCCTTTACTAACAACATAATTAAGTACCCATGTGTACCCATAATGTACACTAATTAATTAAATTGGTACTACAATGAAAAACTACTGGCTGAAAAAAATTATTAATATAAAAAAACATCAACTTTACAGAAGAAAATTCATCACAATGCAGACCTATTATGAAGACTGTGAAAACTTTTTTAGTTCATTCCTCTTCAATGTTATTTTCACAATCCAGATTTGTTTTATAGAAGTATATATCTTTTCCTGTCTAAGACTCATTTGATTTGGTTACTTCAACTTTGTAATTTTGCAGTCTCTAGGATTCAGTAGCACATCAAACTTGAATAATGACCAGAGATTTTGCTTGCAGTGTGGAATTCAGACTCTTTTTTCTGCATTTTCTATAAACTGCTTCTCCAATCTTAAATCCCTGTACATCTTCAACCTTGTTTCCTGGCTCTCTCTGTAGCCATACTCCCACAAATCCTGTGCTAGTGCAGTCCATTTTATGGAAGGGAATATGGGTAAATCATAAGAGATAGTTTTATGGGAGACTGGAATATAAAACAGGACTCCTGCCCAGGGAAAAATAGATAATTTATACTTTACAAAAGATATCCTGCCAGTAAATATAACACTACAAAAAAGACATTTCAGAAATCCCTGGTATTCTGAAATGACATTCAACGAGTTAGTTGTCATAGATTTACTGTATTTTATAATACTGGCATGAGAAAAACTTGCTTCCCATAAACAACAGTGTGTTGAAGTGCCAAGGTTAATGATTTGATTAATAAAGTTTGTTCTATGAAAAGATAATTATTTAAAATAAATTGTTAAAGGTGGACATTATACGTATGCGACAGTATAATATTTTACTGAAAATCAAATTTTACGAAGTATGGACAATTAAAGGAGAACATCTTCAATGAATAAAAAAAGGTTTTTAATCTTTAAAAATGTTTTAAGTGAATATACTGTAATTTAAGGAAAAGGCTTTTTAAGTTAATATACTGTAAGATAAGAAAAGAGCACTTTGATATTTATTAAATGACAAAAAGTCTAGAATAGTAGTGATTAATTTTCTCAAATTCTATTTACTATATTTACTTCTGATGCTCACTATATTTGGTGAATGTATTGTAATTTAAATAAGCTTTTTCTAATGAATGAATTTTTAGGAAGTGTTAAGAAATAATTTATCAACCATCAATATGTATTCATTCACATTATAATAAGAGTTACTGACTGTATTAAAAATTTTAAAATAACCATGTAAAATGAAAAGTGTTATTTTTTCTTGTTGCTATGGTTTTATTCACTACATTTATTTCAAACATCTTGTTTCTTAAGTTTGCTTAATATTACCCATATAAATTGAAAGATTTCACTTGAATATGTTTATTACAAGTAAGAGTCATACTTAATAATTATCATTGAAAAAAAATTTTTTAGATATCCACCAATCATGGTGAAGCAAGTGACTTAACTAGAATAGGTGAGAAATTGCATTATTTTAAACTCTTGTGTAGTTCTAAGTTTATATTCTGAGAGTCAATGTGTTTCTTTTATTGTTTCAGATTCATTAGAAGAAACAGATCAAGATAAAAAACCACAAAATGTTAAATTTGCTAAACAAACAACAAGCAAGTTTATAAGTAAGACATCATTTTAGATTTCAAAGAGTATTATTTGTCTCTCGTACACTTAATAGCATCAATTATTAGATACTACAAGACTTATTAAAATCCTGCATCTCTTTGTAACTAATAAGCTTATTTCCCTATTCCATTTGAAACACTAGCTGAAAAATCATTACACAGAATTTAACAAACATTTTACATTTTTGTTTTTGTTCCCAAAAAATATTTTTGTACATTTGTAAAGTGTATTGATATATCACTCCAAATATAATTAATATTTTCTCTATCAATATTTTGTAAATAAATCTTGGCTCAAATCTGATCATGGTGTCAAATGTGTGGCACTGTTCTTGAGTTATATTTCGATTTTGTCCAGTTTCCTTGAAAAACTGGAAATGTGTTAAGGTTAATGATGATAATCTGAAATACAAATATTCTATGGTTAAGACCCTTTTTCTTAATCTGCAAGAGACAGAACAAAAAAATAAATAAAAATAAACTAGTAGTGCAGTTCAAGTAATCAGTAAAGACTAAAAAATGTTTACTAGTATAAATATTTTAGTGATCAGGAAAAACTTAAATTATATATAGAACAAGTTCCTAATGTATGTCATTCAATGATATATTGTCTTTCTGGTGAAAAATTCTTAAAAGCTCCTGTTGATGTTTTGTAGAAAAATCATAAAGTTGTTTATGTCCTTAACTCAAAATTTTTATTTTTCAGAAATTACTAATTAAAATTCTAAAGAATGGCAATTATGATGAATATTTCCAGAATGGGATCACCATGGTTGAGTGGTTGGACCACTCTTTGAAGTCCAATGTCTTGGGTTCAGTCTCAACTATTGTTGAACAATAAAAGGAGTATTGCATTTTTGCTTTCGACATGAATACTTGTTGAAGAGACTGCTTCATAATTTTTTTATTTTCCCCTATTGAAATGTGTGAATACAGCCTACTTTAAAAAATCCACAAAAATATGTGATAGATGCAGGGATACCTTATAATGACTTTTGGGTATTAGGCTGTTATATAGTATGCGAAAGTATTTTGGCCTTCATGTGTTCCCTAACCACTATTACACTATGGAAAAAGTGAAATGTATTTTTGTATGGGAATCAGTCAGAAAAAGTGCTTTTTACAGAGATGCCGTTTGTTACGATTTTTCCGTATTTTGTACGGATTTCTACTCTTTGTTACGGACTTAAGATGATCTTTACGAAATTATGGAAAATAGATTTCTTTCTCGATCTCTAATAATAATCCTTTTTTGTCATGCACAATTATATTATTATTATTGTATTATAGCGATTAAAATTTGTGAAGGTTACAAATAAATTACTAACTTAGTGTTGAAATTGGATTAAGAAAAATATGAATAATATTTCAGACTCAAAATTGTGTTATCAGAGAATTTTCTCAAACAGAAATCAGTATGGCTAAGAAAACTATAACACAAAATTTGTGATTGTCATTTATTTCTATTTATCATGTCATTTATTTATTTATTCTCAGTTAACAGATCAGTATGCTATGTTAGTTTTAAATAAAAAGAATTTTTCAATATCAGTGTTCTTTTTCCTGTAATTATATAAAAATCTGTGCTGTAAGAATCTCTGAGGTAAGGCATTTAAATTTAAAAGAATGGTTTACTTTCTTAATTATTATTTATTTGTATATTTATTATGATTAGATGATCATCTTACTTTTATTTTTTAACATAGGTTACCTTAAAAGTATTAATTTTATGCACATAAGTGTATTCTTAATGTAAACTACGTGTTACTCAAAAAGTTAATGAAATTTTTTTAAAAGGTTACTGAAAATATGTCCGATTAGTACTGATTGGGATGCTCAGAGGTTGGCATCTCTGGCTTTATAGTTTTTTTGGGGGTTCTTTTTTGTATTAATTTAAATGTGACCTCACTGGAAAATTCTCATTATAATATATGGTGACAGTTTTACATTGCAAGTTTACTGCAGGCTGCTTTATTACATTAGGTTAAATATCTCCAGCATATATTACATTGCATCCACAAATAAAAAGCTATTTTGAAGCTAAAACAATTCTTTTATTTTCAAAATATTTGCTACAATAAAGTTATATTTAAAGAACACTATCACTGCGAATTTTCATGGGTTCTCCTTTTTGAAACTGGAATAAAAAGATACTAAAATATAAAATTATTTCACTTTTGTTCATATTCAAGTTCCCGCTAGGGAAGAGAAAGTTGATTTTGATCATGACTTTGAAGGGAGTTTGAGATTTACCTCTGATAAGCATTGAAAACAATGAAACAATTAGAGTTAGATGGGGGAAAAGGGTGAAATAATGTGTAAAATTTAAATAAAGCTAGTGTGATCCCATCACAGTAATTTTTTTTTACTTAGAAAATATAAAATGGGGAAATTTGGACCATAAAATATTTATTCTTCAATATGTTAAGTTAAATAATGTAAAATATCATTTTTATTAAAAAAAAATTTTGTATCATTTTTAATTTCATATAATTTCAATATTTAGAAAAATATATTCTTTATTGAATAAATAATTATTAATTTATTATTTAATTTCTGGTAGCAGAATGGTTAATAATAATATGTTTGATTTTACAGTAATTTAAATAAGTGTTATAAAAGTGCCTATAAATTTGTATAATAATTCTGTTTAATTAATCGACTATTGCTTTTTATTATAGGCAAATCAAAGTCATTCTTCCCAACATATAATTTTGAAAACAAAATAACACTTACTAATGAACGTTTAGCAGATTGCATGAGGCTTGTTGATATTTTAACTAAAAAGCAAAATTTTTCATCTTTAAGTGGAGATATTGATTTTGAGTCTATGAAAGAAAACTGTTTAGAGGACGATGATGTTTTGAAATTTGGCTTATTCTACGACCAACTGACTGCACTTAGAATGTTTGAGGTGCAAGGTAATGGTGATTGTGATTCTTAAAAATATGAATGATAATTGTATTTTATACTCCTTGTTAATTTCTGTTTCCACTTTTGTGATCTCAATTTTAGGAAATAAGTTCAAATTAGATGGAAACACCGTAGGTGCAAGTGATCTGGGCTTGATGTCTGGAAATGTGCAACAAACGTTGATAGGAGCAGCTGAAAAAGGAGAGTTGAATTCATTTTTAGTATCTTTAGCTCCAGCAGGTTTGTAATACAGAACTTATTTTTATTCACAAGCTTGCTACTTTATACACTTATGAAATAATTAAATTTGATAAGTCTTTAAGATAAAACAGTTATATGCATATATAGCTGTTTTATCTTTTCATTAAATAGTTGGAAAATGTAGTTCCACACTAAAAGTTAAGTATTAATTTCTTTTATTAATTGACATCTAACTTTTTAATTATAATTTTTATGGTAAAAAAGCATTTTTAATTTTTATCTTGAGTAAAAACATTAGTTACAAGCTTATGGTTAATAATTGTAATTTTGTCATTGCATTTATTTTATTTAAATTTCTCCAAGAACCATTTTATTTCAGTATATATCTGTGAGCTTTTTATTTATTTAATAAAAAAATGAATATTTTTTTAAGGTAAAAATATCCTAATTTTTTATAAAACAGCCATTGATATATATTTGATGATAAAAAGCAAGAAAATATAACTTTTCATTTTATTATATATATAAATTCCTGTTTGTATAAAAACTTTTCTCATTATAATTATTGGCTTTTCTTCTCTTTTTAGTGTCACAGAAATTTTGGCTTGAAATTTGCGAAAAATATATAGCCCAGTTACTTGATGCTAAACAATATCATCAAGCGCATTTATATCTTTTAGTTTGTGGTAAAGTGCGTGACGCTATAAATCTATTAGCAGAAAAAGGGAATATTATGTAAGTAATAGTTTATTTCTTTTTTGAAGTGTATTTCAAGTATATATTTTAGGTGTTTCCATTATCCATTCATGAGGATATTATATTGCAAACTTATAATAACTCTATACAGAAATGTTGAATGTTGATGTATGCAAAACCTGTTAACATCACTTTTTGAATCTTTGTCAATTTGGTAATAAACAAAAATAATATGCAAATATGCATACCAATATCTTAAGTTAAGGCTGCAAACATAAATTAGATTCCTTAACATCAATTTAACTTAGTATTATAAAATTTGATAATCATATGCTTGATCTCATGAATCAAGCAACAGCAGCCTTTAAGTGTAAACGATAGATAAATAAGATGGGAAAAAATTTATATCAAAATATAGGGGATAGAAAATTTGTAATAATGGAGTGTATCAAACTGCATGTCTTGATAAAGTATTGATCAATAACTATGAAAGCAGTTCCTATTCTTTAAAAATAGTGCATTTATTATCTAATGGATTCTAATTATAAATTTCCATCTGCAATGGTTTTTCTTCCAGTACTTGATTATTTACTGTACTTCTTATTAAATAACATTGCTAATTATCATACAGTGAATAGCTTTTGCATCAACAGGCTTCAAAAGCTTCTCACTAAACTCACATGGTGTTTAATAATTAATTTCATTTGGGTTCTGTGTGCCGTTAAAAGTGAGAAACAATGTGAACTTTTTCCGATTTTAACACACATACCCCTTCTTTAAATACCAGTAGCAATAATAATTTCGTAATATTTGATTTCATGTAGAACTGCAAGATGTATCATTCACCAGCTGATATTAAAAATCATTTCATCTTATGAATCTGGACTGTCTGAAGATAACATGGCTGTTAACTTGCACAATCCATGCTACCATTCAGGATTGTGTAATAGATTGTTCTCTTGTAGAATGCTTGTAGAGCACTTTTTTTTAATGAAAGCTTAATAGGTATTTAAGATCTGGGCAAACTATTTACAGTTTTATTTTATAGGCTTTTAATTGCTATTGTTTTAAATCCTCAATGATGGTATGTTAATTTTATCAAATGTTTTCCAAAAAAGGTTTGATACATTTTATGCATTTTTCCACAATAATCAAATAAGAAATAATTTCTTTAATTGTAGTTGAAATTTATGTAATTATATAAAATGTTACTGAAGTTTTTCCATTAAAATTCTGGAATTCTTGTCATGGATAAATTGAACTTAAAAAATTAATTGACAAATTTAGATTTCAATAGTGTTTTGAAATTTATTATTTGTTTACTTGTTTTTGCCCATAATTAGCCAATTTTCAAAATTAAAATTTAAACTATAATATTTCTTGAAAATATAAAAAGTTTCTTAAAATAAAATGTATGTAAGTGTTGATTAATCTAGGTGCATTTCATTTTTCATTTTTGAATTCCTTATAAGTTCTTTATTATTGAAGTTATAAACAATTACTTATAAAAAAATTATCCATAAAGCCAATTTTGTTTATCTAAATCCATTATCTCTTTAAAATATTAATCAATTAATTTGTTTTTATTAAATTAGTAAATTTTTAGATAGGTTCTTGAGAAATTATGGAAAAATAATTGATAGAATTTTATGTGTGTGCAATTGATTGGTTAGCTGGTGTCATGTCCAGGAAGTCAAATGAATCCATGGCAGCTAATGACTGACTTCTCATGGAAGAATGATTGCCAGAGCCCCAAAATTTTTGTGCAATTGGCACTCAAATAAAAATTTAGTGTTTTTGAATTATTGTAATCAATAGTAAATTGTAATAAATTTTTCTTATGTACTATAATAATTTATTACCTCAAGAAATTCTGAAATAAATGAAAATTTTGTTACTAAAGATCATTTTTTTAATTGTATGAAAAATTTCATTTTGTGTACTATTTTATAAATTTTTCCAACAATAAATATTTATATTATGCATATTATTAAAATTAATTTATATAATACTATTCACTTAGAGATGCAATTGGATTGGCTAAAGCTCGCTTACCAGAAAGTGATCCTGTTATTCAACGATTACTGTTAATTTTACAGAAAAAATATGTTACTACAAAGGATTGTGCTATGGAAGTACAATGGTAATTTTCATTCTTTATTGTAATGAACAAGAATTTTCTTCAATTGCTGTTAAATTTTACATTTTTAGACTTTTTAACTATACCATATTGGTTTTTTGCTTTTACTGGTTTGAACTGTGTGAAGAAGAATTTAAAAATGTCAGTAATTCTGCTAATGTGCATCTTGTTTTAAAATATTACATAAATAATTTTTTTTTTAATTTTAGAAGCCTTTAAAAGTATTTTAATATAATGCAAATAGAATAATAATTGTATGTTTTATTTTTGAATGTAACTTTAAACATCTTGTATCTAGATACATATTGTGTAATTGCTAATGTTTTACTACTAGTTTATAATTGAATATCTTTTCTAAATGGTTACTATATTGTTTATAAATTTTCATCACATTCCTATATTGAAACATTAAGCATTTCACAGCATCTCAATGTAAAGTTTTATCTATGCAAATTTGCATACAGCATTGGGAAAAATGAATTAAACATCTTGAAATATCCAATTTTTCATATATTAAAAGAAATCCTGATTTTAGTGACATTTAATATTTACGATGTGTAAATGTTTTACCCACAGTGTTAATGAGAATATATTTTATATTTATTAAAAACATTATTCTATAAAAATATATTGCTAGAAAAAGGAAACTTTGAATCAAATGATATCAGATATGCTAAAACAGATATTCAATAGTGTTTCAATTTTCCTGGTAATATTTTAAAAATTCTCTAAAATTACTTGTCAAGTATTTGTAATAATTTTTAATTAAATTATTCCATTAAATTATTCAACATTTAAACATTGATGATAAAAAATAATGAAACTCAAAAAAATTTTGCTCTTGTATACAGTTTTTTTTTATCTTATTATTTTTAAATCTTATTTTGCTGGCAAAAAGTAACTAACTCAAGAAATCATTTTACATCAGAGACAATAAAAACTTGCTTATGTGCTCTAAATGTATGCCTGAAACGATATAAATTATTTAAATAATTTTACTTCTGATGATGTAAATTTCTTATATTATTTCAATCTCATCGTTTCATTTCAGTTGTATTGCTAGAGGAGAATTCCTGAGAGGTGCAAAAACTTTAGCATGTACTGGCAATCCTGATGCTATTAGGACTGCTGCCTATATCTGTCAGAAATGTAATTATGTTAAAGAAGCTGAGGAATACAGGTTTCTATGTTTGGAGGAGTGTCTTAGGAAATGCAAATGGGATTCATTCAAATTACTAGTTACTCAAGAGCCTGTTATGCAGGTACAAATATTTTTTTTTAATCTGGAAAATAATTCAAAGCATAACTTAAGTTCTTCCAACAAAAATAACTTTTAATGTTCAATCTTATTTCTTCTCTTCACTTTAGTTTTGTTGTCTTTATCATTTGTCTGCTAAATTTACCTATCGTGAACGGCAATTTTTAGAATTTTTCTTTCTTGTCAATCTTCTGTCAAACGCTCAAATGAAAAGGAAGTAAATTTTGTAAATGAAATAATTTTATTTAAAATATTATATCATATCATCAATTTAATTTTACTTTCAGAAGCAAGTAGTATAAAATCAGCCATGAGAAAAACTTAATATCAAATTCATCTTTAGATCTTAATAGACTTTTTCAGGAATTTTTAACTGTGATAAAAGTAGGGGTGAAAAAAATAATAAATCTTATACACTGAAAATCACAATATTTTGAAAATAGAAAGATCTGTGATACAAAAAATATATAAAAAGATACCTTTGTTTTTATTTTCCTTTATTCCAGTCTATTCCTGCAATAGATATGTCAGCTTGCTTATTTACATGCAGCCTTCTGCCATTGCAGATATTTTGGCTAGTGAAATTGGCAGCTAAATGATGCTGTATTCTTTAATTTAGCATTTTATGGTTTCTATTACTACCATGGGCAAGAATGTGGTTGAAAATCTGTTTTAAGCTGTTAATCATTGTCAAACTCATTGTACGCAAAACGTTGTTAACAAAGCCACGGCAGTCTAAATAAATTTGAGCTAACCTGGCAGTTAAATGATTAGATATTTTGTTGTTGTTAATAATCTCAGGGGTATCTTACAGAATTAGACAATCCCCTTGAATCCAAAAATATCCAAAAAATCTAAGAAAAAGATGAGAGCCCTACAGACCTTGTCTTGCTAAGATTTAGTCACCCTAAAATATGAGTAGGAGAAACCATATCTAATGTGCACCAATGGCAGTCTAAGTATATTTTTTGACCCTGCTTAGAAAAGAGGGTTCAGCAATTTTCTCATTTTGATCATCATTCTCATTATTTTGCAGATTCTACTCTTACCTAGAGGGTGGCTGTTTGAAAGAATTTAATTCTTTTTAATTTGTAGGTAAAAGAGATCTAAAATTAGCCCTAGTATGCAATAAATTGTGTAGTGATGAGCAAACAATAAAAATACTATTCATTCACCTCAAGTTGCCTAGTTTGGATACTTTTTCTTCAGTTTTCTTGATTATGTGATCTGAACTTCAATTTTATTTGCATCAGAAATGTCATTCAATTTAATGATTTTAAAGATTTTGATTTTATAAGTGTTATCAATTGTTTTCATTATTTTATTTTTACATGTCCTTTTTTTTCACGTTTAATTTCAGAAGTAGAGCTGAAAGTACTTTTTTCAGAATTTACACAATATTTTTTTTAACTGAATTTAAATGTCATGGTCATTTTCATAGTTAATCATAGAAGTTCAAAGAACAAGCGAATCACCATTAATTTTAATAATTTATGTTGTCTGACTCTTATAAAAACTGAACTTGAATTTAAGTAATAATGATAGTCATACTATTTATTTATGTGACAATAAAAATTATTAATTTGACATAAATACCAATTACTTCCATTTATTTTTCTTTTCCATTTTTATTACCCATACCTGAAGTCTTCAAATATATAATTTTTGCAGTATTTCCCTCTTTTTGATATTCTTATTCTGAAATTTTATTCATATTTGTTTAACTTGCTTGTTTCTGAAATGAATTTTCAATTCATTGGGTTTCGATCCCTGAATTATATTTTACATTAACATTTCCTAGCTGTATCATTCTGATACAGCTAGGAAATAAGATAGTTACTATAAATAAATTTCAATAGGAAAAATTTTAGTTTTAACTAATTTACTAATTATGCAGGATGCTTTTTCCTTCGTGTTTCCCTCCTTTAAAAGCCTAAAGAAATTTTAGTGCGTTTATTAACTTTTTTGGCATAACCTAGTACTAAGTAAAATAGATATTTGTAAATAATTATATGGTATTAAATATTGTAAGTATGTGTGGTAGAATTATATTATATTATATTCAAGTAAAGAGTTAATTTAATTTATTGTTTTACATAATATATATGTCTTTTAATTTTTTCTTTCAAAAACATTTGTAAAAGTGCTCTCTGTATATTTAAATATTTTTTCCTCATAGTTTTAATTCAACTTGAAATTAATATTAAATATTATAATTAATAAAGTTATTAAATAAAAATTTCTTGAACTAGCATTATCAGTTCTTTAGTTGACTTCTAAATTTTTATAAGAATTTAATATAAGCACCAAGAAAACATGCCTATGTACTCAAACTGTTAAAGTCTTCGATCATCCCTGCTTAATTTCTTATTAAACATGAAAGCATTAAAAAAAATTAATACTTTGAAATGCATAACATAGTTAAACTAAAACAATCGCAGAGTCTTCAAAATTGATTAGACTGAAATTTTTCTCAAGTTATTTATGTCTAAAACCAGTCATATTTCCACATAATTTTTATTAATGTATGTACCAATTTTCTTTATATTTTCCAAAATGATACTTTGTTAATCTTGCACAAATTCAGATTTTTATAAGAATTACATATTTATACTGTGCTATTCTCAATTTAAGAATAATTAACCTCTTATCTTTTTTAGATATATGATGCTCTTGTTTGTGTTCACGAAGCTTTCTATGAACATTTCCGCCAGCTAAAATGCAAAGATAGTTAGTAAAATACTATTTTAATTAAACATTTGTGTATTTATTTGATTAACTTTTATGTATTAATTGATAATTATTACTTGTATATTTAAAATAATCACTTGGTTCTCATAATTTCAACAACAATGAAATGTTAACTGAACTTATAAACTTGAGACTATCATTTATATCCTCTTTATAATATGATAATCATTCTACTATCACTTAATTGGCAATTGCCGAGATGGTAGCCAAAAAGTTAGTGGTCTTTTCTTTTGTTCAATAGTTTGTGGGTTTGTATTCCACCTTAGACATGGATGTTTATAGTGGTTCAGAATCCATTTTAAATTGTGGGTCCCAGTCTAATTAGCCTTAATGTGCACAAAAAGGCTGTATATCTACAAATCAGGCCAATCTTGTTGGCAATTGGTTAATAAGTTCTATTAAATAATTATTTTGTTTTTGAAAGTACATGAATGCCTATTCAATTTGAAAATTACCTAGTCACCCCTGTAATCACAATGATGTATTGCTAGTTATTTAAGACTGACAAAGTGAGGCAGCATAAGCTCTTTTACTATAGGAATAGTTAAATTGACTGCAATTTTAATTTTACAATAAAACTTCTTAATTTTTTTAAAATTTTATATATAAATCTTATGTGATTTGCTATTTACAGTTTCTTAAATATGTTTAGATTAATTTGGTAATTAATCTTTTTTAAAATTTGCTATCAATCTTTCAGTATTATCAATCTAGTATTATTTAAGCATATGTAATAATAATTTTGTCTTAGAATCTGACTTTTATTCATGTCTTTTAAATTGAATACATTCATTAATTACATTTCCATAATGTTTGAAATAGCCCCATTTGGTGACCAGGGGGTAAGAATAGTTCCAACTTAGCCTATGCGTGTCGTAAAATGCGACAAAAATCGGTGCCCAGTGCCTGAGAGGATAGCCGGGTACCCTGCCTCTGGAGATTATATCAGGGGATTGGTCCTCCAGCTTGAGGGTTGGGCGTGAGGTTAACTCCCTCACCCCTGAAAAAAACCTTTGGTTTCGAAGTCTGATCAGGAAATTGACAAGTGCCTAACTCATAGACGAACTCGGAAAAGATATAAGGACTTAATTTTTGGTTTTTGGAATGTGTGTTATCTCTATCATGCTAGAACTCTACAGTAGCTTATACAGCAACTCGATAGTTACAAGGTGGATGTTGCTGCTGCCTAGGAGATGAGGTGGACTTGGTGGGTTTCACTAGACAAGAGAACTCATCTATTGTTTTACAGCTGCCACAATAAAAAGCACATAGAGGTAACTGGTTTCTTAGTTAATAAGAAGTTGAATCATCTAATGGATTTCAGGGCTATTACGCCAAGATTAAGCAAGTTATGTATGCTTTAGGGGGAGGCTTGTGAATTATAGTATTGTTAATGTACATGCTCCTACAGAGGACAAAAGGGACAAAAAGAAGGAAATGTTTTATGAAAAGCTCTCTGAGTGTTTAAGGACCTGCCCACATAATGATATAAAACTTGTTTTGGATGATTTGAATGCTGAAATGGGTAAAGAGAAAGTATTCGAGACCATTGTTGGTGGCCATAGTGCTCATGAAGAATCAAATGATAATGGTATACGCGTCATTGAATTTGCTATTGCACATGACCTAGTGGTTAGTAGTACCTATTTTGAACATAAAAACATTCACATAAATATACCTGGAAATCATCGGATGGGGTAACACTTAACCAGATTGATCATATTCTTGTTGATGCTAGGCATTTTACAAGCTTGATTAATGTTAGAACCTTTTGAGAAGCTAATATTGACAGTAATAACTATTTAGTGTTAGCTAGGCTAAGAGGTAAAGTCTCCAATGCCAATAAAGAACGAAGTAAAAAGAAAGGTTTGATTGCAGCAAACTTAAAGAGGATACAGTGATCAATAACTATAGAGAGACTTTAGAAAGGAGTATTTTGGAAGTGAAATTAGGTACCTCCAATGTGGCCGATCTTGAAGAACTATGGTGCCAATTTAAGAGGACCGTTTCTGATACAGCAGCTGAAATTTTGGGCCACAAGACTAAGGAGAAAAGTAAGTATTGGTTTGATGATGAATGTAAAGATGCAAATAAGCAAAAACTTATTGCATATAAAAGATCTCTACAGCATGGTACTAGGGGTTTGTTGGAGGATTACCATAAGGCAATAAGATATGAGAAGGTTTTCAGGGCTAAGGAAAGGGCGTTTGAGGAAGATAGATTCAAGGATGTGGAACACCTCAAGAAGACCAATGAATGCCGTGCATTCTTTCAAGAGGTCAGTTATTGTCGAAGAGACTTTAAACCTAAAATCAACTATTCTAGAAATAAGGCTGTTATCCTTAATGAAGGCTTTAAAATTTTGGAGAGATGGGTTGAGCATTTTGAAGATTTGCTAAAGATTAATGATTATACTGTTGCTCCTGTAATTACACAGGAAGAAATCATAGATGGACCTTTGGAGCTGGATCTTCCAACTATGCAGGAAGCATTGCTTGCTATAAAAGAACTCAAAAACAATAAAGCTCCTGGAATAGACCTCGTACAGACAGAACTTGTAAAAAAAGGAGGGTCAAAGGTGTTAGAGCTCTTACATGAAATAATCCAATATGTTTGATCATTCAAGAAGATGCCAGGGGATTGGCTTACAAGCTTGCTTTGTCCAATTTTCAAAAAGGGTGATCCTTTAGTATGTTAAAACTACAGAGGAATAAGCTTATTGTGCATTTGCTATAAAGTTCTTTCCAAAATATTGTACAAGAGACTTGTCCTGTATATAGATAATATTGTAGGCAACTATCAGTGTGGATTCTGCACTGGCAAATCCACAGTGGACCATATATTTGGTCTTAGACAAATCATGGAGAAGTGTTCCGAATTTGATATTGCTTTACATTTTTGTTCATTGACTACAAGGCGGCATACGATTCTGTAGACTGCAGTGAATTATTTAAAGCTATACTTGTTTTTGGTATTCCATTAAAGTTGGTTAATTTGCTAAAAATGACCCTCAACTCTACTTCCTGTAGGGTCCTGATCCAGGGACAACTCTCTAGAGACTTTCTTGTTGATAAGGGAGTAAGGCAGGGGGATGCTCTTTCTTGCCTTTTGTTTAAAATCATTCTTGAAAGAGTCGTCAGGAAATCTGGTATCAACACCAGGGTCAGTATCTTCGGAAAATCTGTTCAAGTGTTGGCATTTGCTGACGACATTGCGGTGGTAGCCAGAAGTAAAAAATACTTTTTGAAGCCATTGAGAAGGAGGCCAGACTGGCAGTGCTTGTTGTTAATCAAAAACTAAATATTTCCCTGTAACTAGAACCCAATATACCCAAACTCATCTATTCATTGGTGATTATAAATTTGAAACTGTTGATAACATTCTCCCAGAGGTTAGAAGACGTTTAACTGCAGCTAACAAAGCCTTTTTGGCCTAAGACATTTATTAAAAACTAATTTTTTATCATGAAAAACTAAGTTACAGATCTATAGAACGCTTATCAATCCCGTTATGACTTATGCTTCGGAAACTTGGACTTTAATTGTAAGAGAAGAGAGGCTGTTGGGTCTACTTGAATGCAAGGTTTTAAGAAATATCTTTGGAGGTACGAAGGAAAATGGTGTCTGGCACAGAAGATAACATTACAGAAATCTACTGAAAGTACAAGGAACCAGACGTTGTACATCACATTAATGTAAGCCGTCTTAATTGGGTTGGACATGTTATTAGAATGAAGGACAATAAAACACTAAGGGAAAAAAATTTTTGCCACCCATCAGTGTAAAAAGAAGAGAAAGACCAAAGTTGAGATGGGTGGATGCAGTTGAAGAAGACTGAAGGTTCCTTGGAACAAAAAATTGGAGGAGTTTGACTGCCAGTAGAGGTGTCTGGAAGAAATTTGTTCAGAAGATCTTGGCCCATTCTGGGCTGGCGCGCCATGAATGATGATGATGAATGTTTGAAATGGCAACTTGATATAGATAAAAAAAGGATTTGGAGCTAACTTAAAAAATATACTCCAACATTTCTATAAGTGCGAAGTGCTAAATATATCTAGTGTTTTTAGACACTATCATATTTTATGAAAGAGCTTTTTAAATTGTTTACAATGAATACTATAAATTTTTAATAAAATAGCTTAATTTTGATTTGCTCAAAATTTACTTTCAATATATGAATATTAAATTGCTATTTCCATTTTTTTTATTAATGCTTTTTATTTTTGATAAATTTCCTCATTTCAGATACACATTTGCGTACGATTTCGACTTCTGATAGTTCTTCTTCAGCAGTAAAATTTTGGAATGGTTCTGTTTGTAAAGAAGCTAATCAGTCTTTCATTCATTATGTGTATAATCTTTTAATCTCTAAAGGATTATTACCCGATTCTAAAGAAGCACTCTATGATCTCCTCGAAGCTTTGAAAAGATTGGAAGCTAAACGAAAAAACTTCGAATTATCCTCAGAAGTATGAGTTATTTCATAATTAATGATAATTTTATATTCATCATATAAAATTGTGTACATTCATTACTCTGGAAATATTTTCTATGTGTATATATATTCTGTGTTTGATTTCTAAATTTTAACTAAAAAGTTTAAAATTTTATGACAAGATTTTTATAATTAAAATTCCAATTTAAAGAACTCTGGATGAGATTGAACGTATGTAATTATAATTTAGTAAGACCATGGTATTTTATTTTTCACATGAAAAATTTGAAAACTTACCTTTTTTAGTTTAATGTTAAATAAAAAATTAAGGCATCAGCTTTAAGTTACTTTGATTGCTTCTTTAAAACGAAACTGTTATGTATGTTTTAGAAGTGCTGAAAAATGGTGCATGCAATGCATTTCCTGTTCGTGTGGCTTTGAATTTTTTCCACAAAATTTGACACTTTTGACTGGGTTTGATAAAACTTTTGAGTTTCTTTGTAAGAAAAGACTATCAAATGATTAAACAATTAAGTCTATGTGCAGGTTTGCAAAAATTACAAATTATCTTTTTAAAGCTAATTTTAAAAAAATACCATGTGTGTGTGCATACAACTAAATCCAGTACTTTTTTTGTTATGACCATTTCAATGTACAACTTTAATTATGAAGACATTATTTTTCATCTCTCCTGTGAATTTTTTTTATGATATAATTTTAATTTTTATTGGTAAAAATGAAAAATACTTTACTTCCAAACTAATTACTACATCAGTAATTTTTATTCTACCTAGAATTAAAGAATTCTGAATCATATTTGCATGTGATTAAATAATAATTGTAAATTTAAATTCCAGAAATTTTTTTAATTTCTTTGGAATTTCTTTTTGCTAATTGTTGACTATGCTGATTTCTTTTTAATCAAATATTTTTGTTAGAAATGTAAAACATTTTTTTTTTACAATTTTTAAATTAAATTTAATTTTTTAAATGAAATATTTGTAACTTTTTATAAATTTCTGTAAATCTTATTTTGTTTAGGATAAGAAGTTTTCTTTCTCTTACATATAGAATGCTTGGAGTATTTTAAGTCTTTATACTAATTAGAAGCACTTTCTTGATTTTTTTAGGCTCACATATCAATAGCAATTTATATTACTGAATATATTCTGCTGTCTTTGCTTAAAGATGTATCTGCTAATCAAATTTTTCTTAAGATTTTTGAGGCATCTTGTGATAGTGTTCATCTTTCAAAAGTAGTTTGCACTTTGTTTTTTCCTATCAGTAAGTACAAATTTTAAGATAATACAGTTTTGAAAGTTTAAATGTTATTGTATATCATCTATATTTTGCATTTATTATTTTTTTTATTGAAACAATTTTATGACAATATATAAAACAAAATTTGCTTATTCTCTAAAAAATAATTTCTTTGCATAACTTTTATTTTTAACTATTTTTTATATGACACTTAACTGTTCATTTTTTTAAAATTAGAATTCATTTATAAATTAAAAATGTACTCATTGTTGCTGATGTGTAAAATGTATAAATCTCATTCTTAATTTTGCTATGTCTATGCTAACAGATGTTTTGCGAGATAAAATACTAATGAAACAATTGAAAAATTATTGTAATGGAAAGATTTCTTATTATGTAATGTCTAATTAAACAAGTTCTTTTTGTTATTCTTTTCTATAAATAATTATTTAATGATGCAATAAGTATCTCAAATATTCAAAATTGTCAAATATTCAAAATTTAAAATTACTTGAAAGGAAGTAAATTTAGATGCTAATACTTCTTGTATTAATAAATAAAAGCAATAGAAATGAAGATTGGAAATGCAAAACATTATCTCACCATTTCTGTTTTATTTTAAGTAACATGGCTATTTTGAACTGTCATTTGGTGAATGAAATTAATTTGCTTAAGATTTTTTTAATTTTAGATAAATAACAATTTTCAAATGCTTAGTTTAAATGGGGTTGTAAAAAAAATGACTAAGTAGAAAATAATTGCTAATTTAATCTTAAAAGATAATTTTTTTTTAAATTATAAATATCTGTAAGTAGGTTGATTGTATCACTAAGCAAATTCTTTCTTTGAGAAAATAATTTCGAATTTTTGTTTGTTTGCTATGTATATTTAGCTGCCTGATTTAAATGAAATTTTAAAAAATGTATCCTTGGTTTCTTTTATTGTTGATAAATTCTGTGTTAATTGCACATCACAGACAGAAATGTTGTTTTTAAATTTATGTAAAATTATTTTATTGCTTATTGTACATTAATATTTGTTATATATGGTTAATGAGTTCGGAGGCATTGTATATCATGGGAAGAATTTCATGGAATTTTAATTTCTTTCCCAAAGTACTGTATCATATTCATTTGTAGATGTTAAGATGAAAAACAATAACTTAATGTACAAAAAAAAAAAAAAATCATTTGATTTGATTCCTAAATTAGTAGATGCTCTTTTTTGCAAACTCCTAAGAACCTGTAAAATAGTTCTTAAAATAGAAAAATAAGTATTAGAGCTCAAAACTTGATTTCATTTACCAAATTTCTCTTTATGAATAAAATTATATTAGAAAAAATCATAGTATGCACTATATAAGAAACACATACGAAATTCATACTTAAAAACAATTCTTAGTTTAATTTTACAGATGAAAAATCATGCAAAGTAATCTTATTTTTTCCTATTTCAAAATTACATTTTTAAAAGTAACTTTTTCAATGAGGAAAGCATTTTCTTGTTATATTTCTGAAAAAAGTACCTTAATTTTGTTAAGTGTTCATCTGCTTGTTTTACTGATGTTCATATTACAGTCCTTTCCTTCTGGTTTGGTATGTGAAAATTCTTTATCAATCTT
Organism: Latrodectus hesperus; assembly: GCA_037975125.1. NCBI lineage: Eukaryota > Metazoa > Arthropoda > Arachnida > Araneae > Theridiidae > Latrodectus > Latrodectus hesperus. The sequence continues at coordinate 8,759,330 of CM075852.1, read as the reverse complement.
ATTCATTATATTCTTAATCACTTATATATCTGTTACTTCTTACATATAAATTACATCTGAAACCACATTCAAAAGTTAAGTTCTGAAAATTAAGGTTTTTTTTTTTTTTTTTTAATGTGGATGTTTAATTTATCTTTATCTTATTAAATGCATCTGATAAATAAATGCTTTAGTCTTTCTTTAGTTTCAATAGTATCTTTGATAAAACCTGCAGTTTAAAAGGGTCTTGGTAACATTTTTTCTGCAAAATCATTCCAAGCATAGATTGAAAATACAGTATATAGATGTATATAAATTTATAATTTTTATAATCACTTATAAGGAAGTAGTTTTCAAATCAACCATACTACTGGCATAAGGTGAAATAATAACTATACTTTCCGGCTTAAAAATGCTCATTTTAATGTTTGATTCTGGATATTATTAATTCACGATTTTTGTGTGTGTTATGACTAAATATTTATATATATATAATTTTCACTGCATAGATTTTTAATTTCGAATACTCGGCATTTTTGTTTCAAAATTAAAAACTCATGATTTGGAATAAAACTTATTATGTATTAATTACTATGTGCTATGAAAAGCACTATATACTTTAAACCTTTATTTACCAATTATTTTGTTTTTATTAAATTTCAGATTTTCAAATATTTCTAAACTTGTAACGAAAATTCAAATTTCTAAATAAGTTATTTTGTGTGAATGAATAAAATTTATCTTTTAGTTCTACAAAATTATTTTTAAAATTCCTTTACCTTATTTTTCTGGGTTTGTTAATTCATAATAGCAAAATAAATTTTCAAATGACAGGGTTTGTACAATTCTTGGAAACTAGTTCAGCCTCAGTGGCTTCATAATGATCCAATTCAAATAGGACTGGATATAGTATTGTTACAAATTTATAAATAATGATTTTATTCATCTTAAAATATCTCAGACAGATCGGAAATTCTCACATTTTGGGCAAAAATTGCGATATTTAGACGTGTTGTAGTTTAAAAGTGAATTTCCTAATGATTTGGCGAGATTCTTGGCGACTTGGCGAGAAATCGATACTTTTGGAAACATCAATCACCTAAGCTCTAGGACCAATATTTTTCGAGATAGCCTAGAAGCTTCCAGAACCTTGGCGAAATTGGTAGATTTCTCCGCCAAGTCAGGTATAAATACCGCAGCCCGACATGGAGGAGTCAGTGAGTGAAGACGATTAGTTGTGACTGCTAGTTGTTCTCTGTCTGAGGTATTTGAGACCTGTGATTGGAAGCTGTTTCTTATTGTATCTGACGAATTGTAGCTGTATAATTGTGATTGCTAAAGCGGGAATTTCGTTTATCTAGTGAAGTTTTTACGAATAAAAGTCTTGTGTTCATTAAATGGTTGCTTTATTCAACTCTCAATCAACACGAACCCGTGAAGCTTGGTACAGTATTTAGATTTTGTGAAGTGAAGGGATCATCATTTGATACAATTGAAGAGTGAATTAAATAAATTTTTTTCTATATTTCTATATTTGTTTTATCTATATTGTATAAAAATTACTGAAAATTATATAATAATTATATCATAGTGATTAAATGAAGTTCACTGAAATTAAATATGACATTTTTTAATTAAAATATACTTTCCAAATCTTCCTTCTAGGAAATAGGATTTAATTTCAATGAATCTATGAATTTGATTGCTTATCAAAATGCCGGATTCTTAATGATGATAATGTTTTTAAAAAATTAACAGCATTCAAATTTTGTAAATGTCAGAAGCTGCAACCTACTCATTCTATGCAATACTTATAGCCATGGATGTTCCTCATTTCTAGAAGTTTCGGTAACAAAAAGTGCTGTTTACACATTACTTAAGAACTCACCTGTTTGTTGGGATGACTTTGGTAACCCCTTGGATCAGGCGTAAAATTTCTTTTAAAGTTTTGCAAACATAGATGTAAGAAAATGTAAGCATTTTGAGCACAGATTGCTTGAAATATTACTGTATCTTCAAACTCAGCTCCAGGGACTCAGTAGCTTCATACTGCATTCTGTTAAGATCAGCAAAATGAAGCATTCTTTACTGCAGGCAGTAATTTGGAGGGTGATCACACATTGTCCCCCACTGGGTTGTTAGGAATTCCGCGGGTTTGATAGTGCACATGTTAATCTGTGGCGCCTAATGTCCTTCTGCTGGTGTACAGTGAATGTGGATAAAAGTGTGCTAGCTCAAGTGTGACCTAATCACTAGACTGCAGTTCAAAATTATGAGGGATGAGCAGATATTCCACACCAAGGTACAGTCTGGGGCTTGTCTGCAGTACTAAGTATATATGTTCAAACATGTATATCATTTGTAAAAAAACAAAAAATTTCTTATTCCTGTTAATATTGTGCAGAACAAAAGTGCAGTGTATAAAAGATGTTCTTTTTTTCTGGTAAATGTAATTTTTTTATATTTATTGCTCAGGAAGTAGAACCTTTTCTGACACTTTACCAAACTGATAAACCAATGTTACCATTTATTGCTGTAGATTCTGATCCATTGTTAAAAATATGAATGTAAAAATTCTTTGCTGTTACAGATAAAGATTATCAAAATGATGCTAATCAGTTACATATTGGATTTGTTACAAAAAAATCCTCAGAATTATAGATAAGGAAAATTTTGATAGAAAAACAGAACCATGTAATTTTTTTTTAAGTGAAAATCATTTTTAGTATTAATAACAAAAAAAGTAAAAGAAAAATGTCCTAGCTATATTATGTTGTACAAAACATTTCATGTTTAGATCCTCAGACTCTGATATGTAATGAATCAAGTAATTTAAATATCTCTTTTAAAAGAATTTCATAATTTTGTGGAAGATTGTAAATCATTGCAACCAACTGTAAGATTTCGAGATTGTATTGATCTAAAAGTTTTTCCTAATAGAGATACAATGGATACTTTTTTTTTTTAACATACTCTCACATAAACAAAATTATTGTCACTTATGGAAATTAGTTAATTTGATTTTACTACTCTCTCATGGTCAAACATCTGTGGAAAGTGGTTTTTCTGCGATTAAAATTTTGATAATAGATACTGATGATGAAAACTTAAAGAATCAGTTGTGACTAAAACGCCAAAAAAGCAGCTGATAAGAGATGTAAAGGGGAAAGCACATCTTAAAGAAACTGATGAACTAAAAATCAAAAAGGAGCCTTTGTAAGATGGCATAAATGAACTTGAAGAAGCTGTAAGAACTGGTAAAATAACATTAATTGCAAAATTGAACAGGTATCACCGTGGTGTTTCACAAAGAAGTAACTGTTATTACTCAGTATTAATAATGAATTGAAAGTGAATTTGAAAGTGAACAGAAAAAATTTAGAACTGCTTTTATTAAATAATAATTCGGATAAAGGTCATTCTCGAAATTTTATCTGACAATTGTATTTATTTTGAATAAATACATTTATTTGAAAAGAGATAATTATAAACATCTTGAAATACTCAGTATATTAATAGAAATCTAATGAAGATATTTAAGAACTCTAAAATTACCCATTTTAAATTAAATAATAATGAAATTTTATACAATTTATAATTTAGTAATGTAAAGAATTGATTATTTAAATAAATCTTTTTCTGTTACAGCAGCAAATTCCTTGAAGGTTTTTGAAGTAATCATTGAATATAACTCTAACTTAAACAAAAAAAAATTTTTTACAGTTATTTATTTGTATTTTCAAATATAAATTAAATGTTTCATTTACATAATTAAATGCATATTTGGATAAGAACAACTGTTAAAATATAAAGAAAAATTATTTAACATGAATGTTGATACCTCCTGGAAATTTTTCATTTTAAAACTCCCTTAATCAGGTTCTTGGAAATCTTTATGAATCCTGAATGAGAAAATGTGCCTAAGTTAATATTTTTTAAATGAGAATTTCATGTAATCTGTTTTTTATAATCTCTTGTTTACAAAAATAGTTTTAAATTAGAATGTTCAAAGAGTGTTAATTTTCATGACGTTATAATTTCTACCTATGCATTTTCATTTTATTTTTTTATTTTTTTTAATACACAAGAAAATTTTAATAAAAGAATAGTAAATTACTGATTCATGTGATAAAAATTAAAAAAAATACATTTATTAATCATTATACCACATAGTTATCAAAACTGCTACTTTGAAAAATGAGGGAGAAATATTTTTAAAGTAAAACAGAGCTGGTGATGAAAGTTTTAAATTTATAAATAAAAAATTTTTTATTTAAATAACAATCCAATCTTGCAGTCAAATGAATATACTAAAATTAAGTGTTTACTTTGTTGATATACTTCTTTGTGTTTGTTTTGTCTTTATTATTGTTAATTTGGTTTTTTATTTCTGTGCTTTTTGTTTTAAATAAGCATTTAACTAAATAAATACAAAAGAAATTTTTAGATATTTTAAATTAGAAAAATTAGTTTTTGTTATGTGACATGATTTCCTGAAATAGGAATTCATTATTAATATATTTTTGTAAAAAGATTATGTGAATATTAAACTTTTTGAAAATACTAAAAATGAAATCTTTATTACAGATTTATATTGGTGTGTTCGTACATGCACTTTCAAATATGAAGTATTATTAACAGATGAAATTACAGTGGGAAGTGAAAATGATTTACTGTCGAATTTCAGCTTAATGTATCATTCCCTTGGAGAAAAAATTGTTGATACAAAATTCAACTCTTTGAACATACCACTGTTGGAAGTACAAGTAGTGGAAGATGATCTGAATCATAATCTTAGTGTCATATCAAATAAGATAAAACATATTTTATTGTCTAAAAGTACTGAAGATTTTCTTCTGCCATATTTTGTTGCAGCCATGATTAATGACTTAATAAAGTCAACAACTAAAGATTTATCCTTTCACTGTTCAATGACAGGTAATTCTAACAAAGAAAATATTTTAACTGAACCTAAAAATGTTGAAGCTGAGCCAAATTCAAACCTTTCTTATCCCAAAATGAATTCAGCTATAAATACAGAAAATAAATTGAAGAAAGATCCTAACAGTATAAGTGAAGAAAAGGAAAGTTTTACAAAAGTCTCAAAAGATGAAATTGTTCAAGAATGTAAGGATAAAAATGCAGATGTAAATAAACAAAATGTTACATCTGCAATATCAGAAAGTGTTGCTAACACAGTTGTTACAGATAATTCATTAACTGCAGTAGGTATTGAAAATGGGGGTCTGGAAGCTTATACTGATGATCTGGCTGTATCTTCTACAAAATTGATTGAAAGTGAACTTCTACCAGAAAATATTGAACATATAGATATAAATGAAGAAAATCATGTTAAATTAAAATGTGAAGCTTATGGATCTGTTAATGATACTGTAATAAATACAGCAACTGTTGAGAATAAGACTCTGCAAGCTTATGTTGATATCATTCCAACAGAAGTAGTTGGGAACGAAATAAATGTAGATGAAATTAGACAGATAGATTCCAAAAAAGCTATAGATTTGGAAAATACTAATGATAAGAGGCTAGAGATTGAGCAGATCAGCAATATGGGTACTAAGTGTTCAGAATCAGATGTTTCAATCATTTCAGGCAGTGAATCACACAATTATTCTCATGAAAATGAAAATTGTTTGAAAGAAGTCACAAATTGTGAAGAAAATCATATTAAATTAAAATGTGAAGCTTATGGATCTGTTAATGATACTGTAATAAATACAGCAACTGTTGAGAATAAGACTCTGCAAGCTTATGTTGATATAATTCCAACAGAAGTAGCTGAGAACGAAATAAATGTAGATGAATTTAGACAAATAGATTCCAAAAAAGCTATAGATTTGGAAAATACTAATGATAAGAGGCTAGAGATTGAGCAGATCAGCAATATGGGTACTAAGTGTTCAGAATCAGATGTTTCAATCATTTCAGGCAGTGAATCACACAATTATTCTCATGAAAATGAAAATTGTTTGAAAGAAGTCACAAATTGTGAAGAAAATCATATTAAATTAAAATGTGAAGCTTATGGATCTGTTAATGATACTGTAATAAATACAGCAACTGTTGAGAATGAGACTCTGCAAGCTTATGTTGATATCATTCCAACAGAAGTAGCTGGGAACGAAATAAATGTAGATGAATTTAGACAAATAGATTCCAAAAAAGCTATAGATTTGGAAAATACTAATGATAAGAGGCTAGAGATTGAGCAGATCAGCAATATGGGTACTAAGTGTTCAGAATCAGATGTTTCAATCATTTCAGGCAGTGAATCACACAATTATTCTCATGAAAATGAAAATTGTTTGAAAGAAGTCACAAATTGTGAAGAAAATCATATTAAATTAAAATGTGAAGCTTATGGATCTGTTAATGATACTGTAATAAATACAGCAACTGTTGAGAATAAGACTCTGCAAGCTTATGTTGATATCATTCCAACAGAAGTAGCTGAGAACGAAATAAATGTAGATGAATTTAGACAAATAGATTCCAAAAAAGCTATAGATTTGGAAAATACTAATGATAAGAGGCTAGAGATTGAGCAGATCAGCAATATGGGTACTAAGTGTTCAGAATCAGATGTTTCAATCATTTCAGGCAGTGAATCACACAATTATTCTCATGAAAATGAAAATTGTTTGAAAGAAGTCACAAATTGTGAAGAAAATCATATTAAATTAAAATGTGAAGCTTATGGATCTGTTAATGATACTGTAATAAATACAGCAACTGTTGAGAATAAGACTCTGCAAGCTTATGTTGATATCATTCCAACAGAAGTAGCTGGGAACGAAATAAATGTAGATGAATTTAGACAAATAGATTCCAAAAAAGATATAGATTTGGAAAATACTAATGATAAGAGGCTAGAGATTGAGCAGATCAACAATATGGGTACTAAGTGTTCTGAATCAGATGTTTCAATCATTTCAGGCAGTGAATCACACAATTATTCTCATGAAAATGAAAATTGTTTGAAAGAAGTCACAAATTGTGAAGAAATAAAGTCAAATAATAAGAATGATAGCATACTTAAAGATGATGGTCATGAAGAATTATATAAGGATGAAGAGCTGAAGAAATTGATTGAATCTGTTTTAATTGAAGCTGATCTAAAAGCACAATCTATAATTGAAAGTGAGAAGCTTAAAGAAGAAAAGGTTGATAATTATAGCTTCATGAACAATACTTCATTCGAATCATCAATGGATACACAATGTAATCTGATTAATGATGAAAAGAATTGTACTGATAAACATAATTTTGTCTTGATTGAGAAACCTAATTGTAATGTAATTATTGAAGAAGTCTTTGTTCCAAATTATCCTACAAGAATCATTTCGGATCTAATGGTTTGCTCTACTCAACATGAAGAATGCTTGAAATACAGTGATTTACTTTATAATCTAATATTGCTTATAATTACCGCTACATGCAAAGATGAATATGCTTTACTTTACTACCTCAAAGAACGTTTAAATTTCTTGAATAATAGTATTTCTATATTAAATAAAATCACTGATGAAACTAACAGAAAACTGAAAAATAAAGACAAAATGTCTACAGATAGTTCTTCTGAAGTTGACTATACCAATGTAAAGAAAAAGAAAATTCTGCTGCAGCTATTTCCTCTTCTATGAATTGTTTGTCTAGTGATGGCATCAGTGAATCAATCGATGCTCATTTAAATACTACTAAAGCAGATATTTCTAATGTTGTTTCCCTTGAGATACCAGAGAATAAAACTGCTAGTGACAATGATAAAATATGCAACAATGCAAATGATATAGGCTCTGCTGAAATTCATTGCCCTGAAATGTTGAGATCTGACACTTCCATTGAGAATAATTCATCCAATGGTAATCATCAAACTATATTTGTAAATTCAAACAATGATCATACTTATGCCATTCCATCTGATTTAGTCATTAGTGATGTTCCTAAAAAATGTGTTGAAGTTCAGACAAAAAATATGCCTGACATTAAAAATTTGATGGAATCCCATAAAATCATCAAAGAAGTTTTACATGAGATTGAAGATGGTAATGAAATGAAAGTGAGTATAAATATGCATTTTCAATCATTAAATTCTAATAAAAAAAGAAAAAGATTATCAATTATATATATTGCATGGCTGTAGTGTATTAGTCATTTTTATTATGCTTAGGTATTGAACAAGATATGAAAATAATTAAAAAAATGTTATCTAAAAACATTTGATGTTTTTATGAAAAGAAATTTATCATAAATTTAATAAAATAATTGTTTCAAATATTTTTGATGTATATGGACATCTAAAGACATTATTTTGTCTTTAGATGTCTTATTTCAAAATGAATTTATTTTTAAAAAGATAAGAAGTTTTCTTTGACGATTTTATAAAATGGCAATTATAATAAAGCAAAGAACATGGATAAATTTTAAATTTTGCAATAGAAGTCTTGCTTTAAATTTTTTAGAAATTTTCCAAATTTATATATATTTATAAAGAAGGTTTCAGATCATGATTCATAATCTGATAGCTCTTAATCAATGTTATTATGTTAAAGAATTGGTATATAAGGGCGAGTCAAATGAAAGTGAGCCAACCCCTCCTCAGCAAGAATGGTTCGGTCCATCATCTGCGGCGCATGCGCGTAGCACAGAGACAGCCTTCATTTACGAAAGTGGCGCGAAAGTGTGAGGTTAAAGTTCTTTAAGGCGCTCTTACACTGGGTTGAAGACGGTAACGTGACACGATGGACGCTCCAAAAGAGGAACAGCGTGGTGTGGTCAGGTTTTTGACAGCTGAAGGTGTTTCCCAACATGAAATTAGTCGCCGTATGACTGCTGTGCACGGTGAACATTGCATCGCATTGGCCACTGTGAAACGTTTGAGCAAACGGTTTAGAGAAGGACATGAAAGTTGCAAAGACGATCCAAGACCGGGCCAAAGCCACCTTGCAATCATCCCCGACACAATTACACAGGTTGATGAGCTGGTTAGGCAAGAACGGAGGATAAGCATCAATGAACTGGCAGAGTGTGTGAAAATCAGTCACGGTTCGGTTCACACCATAATTCATGATCATCTCGGACGCTGCCGTGAAGGAGTCGGTTACAGACTTTTTGAATCGACAGCCCAAGGAGTTTTATGAGACGGGTATCACGCGGCTCATTTGTCAATGGGATAAATGTCTCAATGTTCATGGAGACTACTTTTAAATAAAGTACTCTGTTTGTCATATATTCGCATTGGCTCACTTTCATTTGACTCGCCCTAATACATTGTGACCATAGTTCGAAAGTATTATTGAATACATGGTCCTCTCTAAATCGTTTGGTTTCTTGAAAATTTGATTGCCGTGGTTGGTTTTTCGGAATCCACTTTAATCTATGAGAATTGAATCAATTCTTCTAACTGCAATTTTCTATCATTGTATTAAAATTTTAATAATCAAAATAAATGTAGCTAAAATGTTCCACTTTAATGAACTGAATTAAATATTTCTTTTAATTCACAATTAAAAATTTATTAGTAAATTACATGGCATAAAAATTTTATAATGTACACATTGAATTAATTGCATCTCCACTTACATCAGATTCTTAAGAAATATTTAGTATGTCTGTTTCTCAAATTATGGGGAAAAAATCAAAATACATTGAAGTTTTTATAAATAATCTGACTATTATAAGCAACAATGTCTAGCAAAATTTATTTAGGTATATGCATGTGTTTTAAAATATTTTGCTAATTTAATAAGCTAGAAATATAAGTCAATAATATTTTTCACCCATATTAAGAAAGATTTGTGATTTTACATTATAATGGTGAAATTTTACCACATCATTCCATTTATATTTTACAAAATTACAAAGTTATTATTCAGTTGTGATAGGTAAAAAATTAACAAAAAATAAATTTTTATCTATCACAACAAAATATTATTAGACATTTTTTCATATCTAGTGATTTCTGTTATCAGAAAAACTAAATGATAAAAGCAATGGATATTAACTGTCCAGGGAATTTTTGTATTCCTTTATCTCACACCATTTGTTTATATCAAGTGCCACTTTTCTCATGATATTCCCATATCCTACTTTATCACTATACATTATGTTTACGTAATTCCTGCTTACCTTTTGGAGATTAATTTTACTAAAAATTTCACATAAGATCTGCAATAAATGTTACAAAAAATGCAAATACTTTAAGGCAATCTTTCATTCATTACATTTTTGAGCCATTTGGGCTTTTCATTGTTTTCTAGACTTTGATCGTTCTATTATTCAGTAGAATAATAAACAATATCATGTGTTATCACTTACTATTCTGATTTTCTTTAACATAGAATATTTTCATTTGTTTGCTTTGGCCAACACTCTTTTATCTGTGGACAATAGGAAAGGTTTAGTCAATATTTTGCAAGAATTGATATAAAACCATTTATTAGTTATTGCAGTAAACTTGGTGTTCAAGTTATACAAACTGCTGTATCCATAGATGTCATCCAATCTCTTTATTTCAATAAATATTCCATCCAATATTCGACTGCATGCCCTGATGGATATATGCAGTTATCGCTCCCAAGTTACTGGTTCGGTTCACCTCCGGTTACTAGTTTTTCAGGATCTGCACTTCTATATTTTTCTTTTTTTATTCTTCTCATAATATGTATAAAATATACTTGGGTTTTTTATGTACAAATTTTAATGTGGCCAACAATGTATTATGTTTGTCTTTAAAAAAAACCTTTTATAAAATCTTACTAAACCCCAAATTATATTTATGGCTATATAAATGACTAAATAATTAATATGACAGAAAATATTAGAGACCTATTTATAATCATTGAACCACATATTCATTTCTTTTATGTTTGAGATTGATGTAAAGCACCTTTTTCTTAATAATTGAGAAATTAAAGGTGTAATATTGTACAATAAACACATTACTGCTTTGTTAATATTTTATATTGATTTGAATCTTGCTTATTTCAGGAAATTTGCTACCCAAATCCTTTTTGTATGTCATCAAAGTTGAATCAAGTTATTTATGATGTCATTGAAAAATCAAACTGCCCTGCTATCAAGAAAAGATTTCACGATCTCGCTCATGAAGTCATCCTGTGGTCCAAGAAATTTACTGTTGGAGAAATTAATTTTGTGTGCCAAATCTGTTCTGTTGCATAAAATCATTGTAATGTCTTGAAATTTAATTCACATTTGTAAACATTTTGCTAAGCAAGAACATTTGAATAAAAGTACAAGTTTACATATAATTTTTTATTAATTAAATATTCTTAATGACAGCAGTTTAAAGATAATACTGACAGGATATAATGGAAAATTTAATAAGTAATTATGAAAACATACAATGAAAAACTAAAAATTTAACAATTTTGAACAAATAACAAAATTGCAAACATGCTTTAAATAACTTAATTCACAAACATGATTATCATGGTAATCATTCCTTTAAAATTGTTGGAAATAATATGTAAATAAGATAAGTATCACTACAAAACATTAAATAAATATGTTATACTTAAATTTTTTTAATTAACAATCCTATAAAATCTTCTTGTATATCTTATAGATAAGGAATTTCTCTAAAATTGCTAATTAGTTACGGCTTCTTTAATTTTTCACAAAAATTTGTCAATAGTTTTCATATTTATTTTGTAAAGTCAAAGATTTTACTTTGGCCCCAGAAATCTAATAATATGTAAGATTGATTTGCTTTTTTTATATCTTTATATTATAAATATCTTTTTTTTATAGAAATGTATGAGCCAAACTAAGAAAAGATTTTTAGCATGATTGTGTAATATAAAATGAATGTTTTGCTAATATATGAAAGAAATTTAGCTGGTTTCTTATTAACAGCTTTGGTATATTGTAACTTGATTTATATATTGATATTGTAAGAGGTGTGTCAAGAATTTAAGCCAATATAATATTAAAATTACAATAATATTAAATTTTAGAGAATAAAACATTATTTGTTAATTTATTTCATAAAAATATACAAATGTTAAGAGAGACAAAAAAAGTAATTTCAAGAAATGAACTGAAGATGTTTGGAAATTGAGGTGAGTAAATTACCAAATATTTTAATAAAAACTGACTAATATAGATTATAATATTCCTGATATATATTTCAAAATCATTTGAAAGTATAAAGAAATTAAGTAAAATTGGAATGAGGTCATGAGGGAAAGGAAATGAGACAAATTTAAAATTAAGAAAATAAAATTAAACCTTAAATTTTGATGAACATCTCAGTAGAATTAAAATTCTAGAATAGAGTGAGGGAAGAAGTTATAATCCATTAAAATACTCTATGGAAATAAAGTATAGAATTATAGTTAATCTAAAATCTAGTTTTATCGAGAAATATTTTTGTTGCCAAACATTATTCACTAATAATTAAATTCACATTTATTGTGTTAAAGTATTTTTGATACTTTATTAAATGCCACATTAAGTTTATTTAGTTTTATTATTATGTCAATAAAAAAATATAAAATTCCATTTTTGTAGAAGACCATCATATGACCTCTTGTACAATGATGAAAATAAAAAAAACAAGAATTTATTTTTTAAAAAGAAAAAAGTATGTTATCAAAAACAATTTTACTTGGAAAAATCATATTTCTTTCATATTAAACAGATGTTATTTAACTTAGTATAATATATATATTTTCCTATATAATTTTTCCAGTAAATTTTGAAGAAAAATTAATTGTGCAGATAGAAAATGTTATTAGTACTAAAAATTTCGAAGCATACGTTTATTTTTTAACTGAGGAATTGTATATTTAATTCAAGTAAACATGTAATTTATTTTAAATAAGTTTAAAGTTTTCTGAAGTATTTTTTTTATTTTGAAATTACCAAAACTTGATTTTTAATTTATAGCATATTTTCAGTTGAGTAATTGCTCTTTTGAGAATTGTATAAAATTATTTTATTAAATAGCAAGTATTGATATTTTGAGATATAGTAAATTAAAATTGAAAATATTTTAATGAAAATCTATTTTATAATTAATAAAATCAAGCATACATATAAATGTCCTCATCCTCTAAAATACATAATTTTAATTGGCACAAGTTTTAAAATGTATATTTTTTCATAATAAATTGCATAATAAAAACATACAAGTATGAATTACTGGCCTTTTATCTTAATACATATAATTACAAACTTGATATAATACTCATTAATTCAATTCAAATGTTTTTTGTTTTGTTTAATTATAATCATGCATTTCTTTACTCCTGGATATTTCAGTCCATGGTAGAAAAATCATGCTATTTAAAAGTAAAGCAAAATGTTTTGTTCTCAATAGCAAAATATTTCTAAATGTTTTTCTCTCAACACAAGGAAAAATAATTCTTTTTGTTAACTATTCACATTTAGGATATTTATGAATTGAGTTTTCTTTCTAGGTTAGATTAGTCTCTTATCACTCTGCATTTTTAAATTATTTAAATCAATTTCATCTACAATGAAGTTTCAGTGGACTTAACTTTTGTCGTATTTATTTTTAAATTATACTGGAAAAAAATGGAAACAAAAGTTCAATTTTTAAACTATATTCACTGTTTCAAATTATTTAACAAAATAATTTTATACAAAAATTATTTAATATGAATTTCAAAGTTAATTCTCACATTATTTTTGGATCACACAAAAATTTTACTTTTTATGGAATATATATTATCAAAAAAATTAGTTTTTAAATTTTTTCAAATGCACTTATTTATTCTTTTGACAAAATATTTCACTTGCATTTTAATTCTGACAATGAAACAAAATTAAATAAAAATTGTTATAAAAAAGTGTAAAATTTATGATGTAAATGTTAGTCAATCTAGTTGTTTCTCAAAAAAGAAATTTGTTAATAAATTATTGAAAAAATATATTGATTTGATATCTTTAAGCAAGACAAAGAATCTAGAAAAATGATTTACAATCAAGCAAAATTTTGTATGATTCATTTATAATTCTGAGAACTTATACTAAATTTACAAAGACTGAGAGAACCAACTCTAATAAAACAAATTATATCACAGATAGGTTTGGTTTGTTTGTTGCTCAACGGTAATTTTTTGCACATGAGGGCTAATTGGACCGGGACCTACGGTTAATTATATCACAGTTTAGATATAATATGGGAAGAGGTGAAAATTTTTTAAGGAATTAATTTGGATAATTTAAAAAAAGGCTTATATTTTTAGGAACAATTTATATAAGTAAACATTTACTTAATATTGATTTCTACATTTAAGAATTCTAAGATATACAGACTAAATGTATTTGCCTGACAGTCTGCTTTTATATATAATATGAAGACAAATTTTTTTGAAATGGAATTACTTTTATATAAGTTAATTTTTAATTAAATATTGAAAGGCTTGTTGAGTAGAAAATTTTGTAAAATTATGAATAATTTTAAGATTTTTCTTCATTTTGCATATTTTTCCAGGTTAGGATAATTTTTAGAAGGAAGAATATTCTATGAACTAAAATGATACAAAACATAGTATTAATGATATTTAGAATAAAATTTTATTCCAGAATATCATTAATTATATTTAAACCAAGGTAATCAGTAAGTTAAGTCAAGATTATAACACTTAAATTGATATTGGTTACCCTTCAGTATTACATATTTGTACAAATTTATTGTTTCTTAAATTAAAACAACTTTTCATCAATTCTAATAAAAAGCATGCATTCTAATATTGTAACAAAAATGTTGTTATATTATAACAAAACATGATATAATATTTTATATATGACAGTATATTTAAAACAATCTTCTATGTTATGAAGATATTTGTTTAATAAATGAAATAGTTTTATACATAGAGAAGATATATATTACATTGTAAACAATATGAACATTTACTTCATATATTATTATGAATGAAAATTTTCTATTTAACAAAAATTCAGCTCAATAAATAAATTTTAATTGTTTAAAAAATATATCACATACTTCAAATTTTAACAACTTTCAAATTGTGCACTTATACATTTTAAATAAATATATGAAAAAGCAGAATATATTTCTGTATGAAATGCCGATTCTTATTTATAATATAATTGAAATATGGTAAAAAAGAGGAAAGATATGGCATGAAGTCTTAGGATAATTAACTTATAGTACAATCTAATTCTTGCTTGGGTAAGCAGTCCATTGTTGTTGCTACAGATCTAATTAGATAAGTCATAGTTCCATAACACCCACTAGGAGCACTGTCATAAAAATGTTGGCAAATCCCTGCAGCTCCTCCACAAGGGTTGTCGTTAATATTAGGAGAAGCGCAACATATTGTAGCATCCCCATTGATTTTTTTCTGAAAACAAAAGTTTCATTATTGACATTATAAATAATTGTGATGGAAAAATCATAGTAAAATAGTCTAAACTTCTGAATATTTTCAATACGTATTCAGATATATTTGTTATTGAACTTATGGCAGCAATCAAGTTCCATCTACCCTAGTACAAAAATGATAATTGAAAATCACACTCCATAGAAGATTTAAACACTATGAGTGTTAGAAAGCTACACTTAATTTCTAGTAGAACTGTAAATCAATACTGTGTAACAAATTTATTGCCACATATTTTTAGATGATACAGAAAAATTCATGTTTTCTTCTAAAAAATAAATAAATTATTGTAGAATTTCACGAATTTGCTCACTACTATACCAATTAACTCAAAAATGTCTTTTGAAGGAAATTTGATATTTCTAATAAAAGAAAAGTTTGGTTTAAAATAGCTCAAATTTATATCAATAAGAAAATCTTTAGTGGATTATAAAAGATTCAGCTTAAAATAAGCTCATTCCATGTATTGTTTAAATACTTAAAAAGAAATAAATTCGGAAATGCCTTTTATTTAGCCATTAAAACCATTCTTGAAATTGCGTTTCCAATTTGTTTCAAAATTCAAGTTGGCTAAATGCAGTATTACTTTAATCGATATTTTGCAAGGCCAAAATTTTTAAATAACATTACATTTTCAATAATATTAAATTTTCAGTAATCAATATAATATTTATTAAATAATATTACAATATTTTATTCAATAAAATTAAGTGAAAAACAAAATCTTGTAAGTAATATGCATATCACAACCTTAAACTTCACAAAGAAATATAACTAAGATAAAATAATTTTATGAAAAAATTATTATAATTTCAATAATCACACTTTAATTTATTATACCAGCCTCATTATTTTTATTATTTGTTGTGCAAGACTTTTCTACTATTATAACTATTAATAAAAGGTTTTGAATTTTGTACCAGAATTGAAGAATCTACAAAACCTAGTTTATGGGGAAATTGTATAAATCATAATTTTTTCATAATAAAGTTTTTCTATCAGTTTTTAATAATGAATACAAGATGGCAAAAATTAAACATCCTAAAATAATATTTTTTTGTAAACAGTTTAATTACCTTACTATAAAATAAATAAATATATCACTGATTATCTGCCATTCAGATTGATTTTTATATATTATACGTCGAATAAAAAAAATTAAAAAAAAACTTGGATGAGGGTATAATTAATGTAAAAAATAGTATAACAGGAATAATTTATGATAAAATTTAGAAATATTGTTAGCACATTAAAAAAGTAGACTGATCAAAGATAAAATATATTCTGTTTTTTAATATTTTCTAGTTATTAGTACTTCACAAAAACAAATTATACTATAAAATGCCATTGAAATGATGTTATCAAAGGATTTGTATAATATCCTAGAACCAATAAATAAATTTTAACCTAAGAAATGTGATAAGCAGGAAAAAATTTACAGTCCATAGCAGTAAAATATATTTATATATACAGAGAGAGAGACAATTTAATGAAAGGCAGTTTAATTTTAGGTTCCTAACTAAATAGAATTCGGACATGGTCATATATAAAATAATGTTTAAAAGTAGGACACATAATTTCATAATTCTTAATTAAATAATCATAGAAATAATACATTTTCAATTATGATTTAAATTGATTATGAATAACTAAAAGTGGATCCTTTATAATAGTGCAATATGTAGAAATTCAGGAAAAATAAAATTAATTAACTAAATAATTCTAATAAGTAATGTAAAAGGTCTTTAGCAAATACATAATCAATCATCACCAGTATGCAATCTCATTTATGATAATGGTTTAGAAGACTAATGTTTATTAAGTTCCTTTGGTTTAATTAGTAAGTAATTCTACAACAATATGCTAGTATCAGAAACCAAATAATTTTCATATCTCACTCTGTCGTTGTTGGTTATAATGTCCTATCAACTCCAGAAGGTTGTTGACTGCCAAAAAATGTATAATAATAAGGAAGTTGGATGTTAAGTCCCTCTTAAGAGGAATAATAGATCCCAGAATATGATGCCATGAAGCTGGATGGTCACAGCAAGTGTAGATTTTGCAGCTACAATCAAAGGAAATATACTTGAAGTGGCTACTTGTTAGCCTATTCAGAATAATCTGGGAGCTTCAGTCACATTTGATATTCCGCAGTGTGCCAGAGGATGTTTCTTTGTACTAATAGTGCAAAGGAGAATGCGCCAAATTAAACTGAATTTAGATTTTTTCTTTGAATATAGTTCTTGATAAGTAAGCGAAGAGCCAATGAACATGTAAGATTTCACTCAAAAAATTCTTAAGACATTGAAATGTTAAGCATTTTTTTGTTGCAATTTTAAATTATTTTTAAAACAATGTGAATAACTAAAATCAATAATTAATGGGTTGGAATCTAGCAAATCAATGGTTTGATATAAATCATACTTTGATACTTCAGATCCAAAAATACGTTCACATACTCTTTAGCGATAAAAAATAAATCGCAAAAATTTAAATACTTTAAGTTGATAGTTAAACAATATAATCTAAAGAAACTCGATTATACCTGATCTTCTAAGAATATTTGATTGGCTTTATGAACTAAGTGTTCTACATTAATAATTCCACCAAGGGTTTTTACTGCATCATGTTCCACAAGGAGAGTAAGAATCATTAAAGCTTCTACCATCAGCTGCCGGTACTCGGGTTGTGGTATACTATTTAACACTGTTTCCACTTCAAGGGCAAACTTAAGTTCTCCTGGCGTCATCTATAGACAAATTCAAAACAAATAATTCTATTGACAAATTCAAAGCAATAAAAAAGAATTTTAAGTAATTTATAAATGAAATTAAATACTAAGAGATTTTTGTAATTAATTCAAAATAATTAGTAATTTCAACAATTACCTCCCTAGTCAATTGTTGATTCAATATTTTGCCTTCCACTGACAATCCCTGACACTGAAAATGAATTCAAATATTAATTTTAAAATAGTTTTACTATATATGTGCCTAAAAATAAAAATTTAATTGAAAATTAAATATTTAATAAGTAATCAATTATCCCATATATCGGGAACATACTCTTTCCAAGACAGACCAGATTCTTGGATAAAATCCTCTTGGTACTCTGTTTAAAGCTCCATCTAGCCTTCGTCTTCTTAACCACTGACCTTGTCTATCACTTTCGAAGTTAGTTTCATCAGATTGCCCTTCTTTTCCAAGAATAATATCAACAACACTTTTCTAAGAAAAAAATTTATCAAAATTAAAATAATAGTTCAGTATGCCAAATAGTTCATGTTAATGAGTCAAATAAAATAAAATTTATAATAAAAATAAATTTTTACCTTGCTATGAACTTTGCTTGGATTTGCGACTGATACAACACCACTTCGAGCTAAAGTTTGAAAAATATTTGATATTAATAAGAATCAACCGATATTATAAATCATTAGTACATTATTTGCTAAGAACTTAAATTAGATTTTACCGTATATTTGCCTATTCCTCAATTCTGAGAGCACAAAAATAAATTTTCAAGAAATTTTTAAAAAATGCTTTCAATTTAAAACAATAAAACAATGTTAAAAAATTATGTAACTTACCACTTTTTACAACAAATTCTTTTCCACTTAAGATATGGTGTAGCAGCATTTTAACTTCAAATGGACTTAAATTAAGTAAATGTTCTGAAGCTTCATCACCTAAATCAAAATCATTAGGGAAACATGAAATATGTAAAAAAAAAGTTTTTTTGGTAAATAATAATATTTAAATATATTTTTCAGAAAATAATAAAATTACCATAAAGTAAGCAATTTTGACAGTAATTGATTTGTATTAAACAGAAATAGCTTGAAGTAAATTTAAATAAAAAATAACGATATTCCTATTTTTTATATATATATATACTTTCTTCTTCATTTTCAATAATTTATATTTTCATTTTACTTAAATTATATGAATTGGTTGCATTAAGGCATTCACAGTCATTTAACAAGTACAATAAAACTTATTCATAAAATTAAAAATATGATATATTTTTTCAACTGATATTTGCACAGATTTCACATAATCTGTGCAAATATCAGTTTGTACAGATTATGTGAAGTAAAGTACAATAAAACTTATTCATAAAATTAAAAATATGATGTATTTTTTCAACTATATTTGCACAGATTTCACATATATTACTTCATTTCTATAAAACTAACTTTTACATTAAACCATTTTTGTTTAATCCAGCAACAGTTAAATTGTTTGAATGTAATATCACTAAATTTATTTTAATTTTTCCCATTTAATTGGATGCAAACTACTCAGTTTTTAATAATAATTATATTAGTTAGCCATATCAGATAATACATTTTTTGTGTAATTGTATATACTAAATTAATATTAGAAATTAAACATTTCTTATTCATATAATTTAATTTTTAATTAATAAATATGAAATTACAATTTTGTATTTCCTATAGTCAATTAGTTATTGCAAAATTTTTAACTGTTTTCTGTCTTTACTATTTAGATGAGCAATAAATCTAAAAAATACTGGAATTTATAATATGAGAAACTAATATGTTTGAATTTTTGTCTAGTATAATACTCAGTCTACAATATTTATTGTTGGGAAGCAAAAAATATTGTTTTTGCCTTTAATGGGACTAATTTTTAGTATAAGTATATACAGGTTGATTCAGAAAAAATTTGATCAATTTCAAAGCATCATAAATTTTTACTGAATTAAATTATTTACATGAAATTTTCAATGTGTTTTCCCTTAACATAATACATTTTACATAAATTTGTAAACTAAGCCATAACAGCTCTTCAATTCTTTTTGAGTGTATATTTCCAATTTTATCTTTAATTGCTTTTAAAAAGCCCTTTAAGTGTTTTTAATCTTACGTCTATTTAATATATTTTGTTATAGTTCTTCGAGACAGAAAATTTTCTACAGAGATAAGTTTTTTCAATGAAGTTTCTTTTTCCATATTTTTTCATAGGGCTTTTGCTTTCTAACCAAATTTTAAATCTTTACAAAACTTAGATAGTAATCTATTAGAAAAATGTCTTTCTGATTTTTAAATGCTTTATCAGAATTTGAGCAAACATGCTTAAAAATGTTGCTTCGAATTTGAAGATCAAATTTTAGAGCTATAATTGACTTCCATTAGTAAAAAAAGTTAGATTGATAATTTAAACGTTTCAGTTTTAAAATAAATCTGGTAGTGAAGTGATTAAAATTTGCTATAAATAGTTATTTGCTCTAATTATTTGCAATAAATAGTAATTAAATAGTTACATTCTTTTTAAAATCAGTTACAATAATTTTGAATTAAACTTTCAAAAATGTTGTATATAAATTAAATCTAGTACTTCTTAAATATAGGGACTACAAGATTAAATGTATAATAGTTCCTTAATGTATACCTATATTTTCTACTATGAATTGTGTACTTTAGTGGAAATTAAATCATCATTAATATAGACGTTAACTTCAACATGGTTTTAAAAGTCTTCTGCTCTATGTTGTATTGAATCTGTTTTATAAAAGATGTCAGGAGGTGTTCAAAGTTAAAGTCTTAGGAATTAGGGGAGACTTTAGTTTTTAGACTAACAATTGACTTCAGTGTACTCGTAGAATGGAAGAGTATTTGTGCACACCCACACACAAACACACTGCTCATTATTACATTCAAATTATCATAACTTCGTACTTTGATTCTGTAATTAATTTTGCATTGTTCATAGCAAAATATGAAAAAAACTATATGGCTATAATACTAATAAGTGAACTTAAATATTTTTATTTCCTCCTTGGTGGAACTTATTTATTAATGTAAATTTATAATCAAAGAAACATAGACAAAATAGTAATTTTTAATCACTATCCTTCGATAATTTACATAAAAGCACTAATTTAAAAATTATCAAGAATTTTCTTTTCTTTTGCATTTAGCATACTGACCTGAGCATTTTAATGAACGAGCTAATTCAGAAGCCATGACTTGAATAATTAAGCCAACCCTTAATCTGAGCATTTCTTGGAAAAGCTGTGGCTCTGTTCTTATAAACATGGCTAAGTAGACAAGCAGTTCCTGTTGGACAGTAAAGCATTTAATTTTAATAAACATAATGAAGTAATAAAAGTATTTTAAGGAAAAATTGGAAAAATTGTAAATGGAAGTATACTTTTTGCAAAAAATCAAACTTATAGTTCATAAAATACCTAATTTAGTTCATTTAATGCAATTCTAAAAATATTTCTTTTTCAAAGCTATCATTTGGATAGCTGCTTAAGATTTGAAAAAAATAATTAATCAGGAAACATAGGTAATAAACTTGTGTATCAACTATAGCATCATAATTAGATTTTAATTATCTTTATAAGAATAAGTAATGGAGTTATTCTTAAAAGTTATTTCTACTTAAAAGAGGACTTAAGGCTACATAATTCTATTACTAAATAAAATAAGCTAAATAGAATTTTGTTCTGAAAATTACAACATTAAACATTATTTACTTTTTATTAAAGAGGTTTTTATTTCAATTATTTATCCAAATTTATAAATACTTACTATCTTCAAATTAGAAATAACCATGATAACAAGTATTACAGACATATAATCAATGATGCTTCATGTTATGAAAGTTACAACAATTACATTAATAGATATAATCTATGATATGTAAAATTATTGTTATTATAACTTTTATTGATATTGAGAATAAAATTTTAATAAAAAAATTAACAACCAGAAATTCATTTTTAATCAAATATTAAACAGTGCATTATACCAATGTACAAACTAAATATACACTTATTCATTAACAAATCTTTCTCTTGATATTATTTCATAAATAAAAGTTTTAAAGCAAATATTAAACAAAAACTTTAGTCTTTCATAAAACTCTTTTAGTACAAATAAAATTTTACTACAATTAGAGAGATACTGCTTATTAATATTGAAGCATTCTAAATAGCAGTGAAAAATTGTTTCACTATTGCTAAATTTATAAAAAATTGCTTAAATTATAAAAATTAGAAAAAAAAATGCTTAACTATCTGAATTTGGCTTTGATTAATTTAAAAATTTATAACATGGGAATATATGCTGTAACTTTGTATATTGATAATATAAGACCTATTTAAAACTTAAATTATATATTTAATGATGAGATTTTATAGCACAGAAACTATATCAATATCATATTGTTGAATACTATCTTTTGGTATGATTGGTAAAATATTTACTGTACATACACCTCATTTATATTGAAAATTCAAATAAATTTTTAGTATCCTCTTTAATTTACATACCCATTACAAAATTATCTCAGTATGTAAATAATCCAACAAAATATGTAGGAACACAGTTGCTAAACATGAAAATTGTAGCATAGAGAGCTCAATGATAAAGGGGTGCTTAAAATGTAATATAAAAGGCTTTGAAGGTAATATTGTAGATTTAAAAATAAAGCACCATTATATAGAGATCAAATTTTCCTGATCTTTAACCAACTCATCATCAAAAGAAATAGTAATTTTTGATTTAGCAAATTATATTTCATAAAAAAAATAATACAAAGTTCCACAAAAAAATTTAATAAATTTTGTCAATTCAATTGCTCTCATTAATTTTTGGGGATTATAAATTAATCAGCAATCTAAAAGAGTTAAATTTTTTTTTTAAATGTTTCAATCTAATATTCAAAGAATTGACTTATTTTGCATTAAATACTCAAATAAAAGATGAAATGTACTTCCATAATTATTTCTAAAATGAATTTTATATAACATTCAATTATTAAAATGACATTTATATTATTTTTTAATTAAACAGAATTTTAGATTTAAATTCATCTAATGATCAAACTATCATGAAGTTTAGAGTATGCATGAAAATTTGGGTTTTTTAAATGAAACAAAGAAACAGATGTTAAAATTTATGCCAAGCAAAATGCAAGGAAAATAATCTTTACAACTTTTTTGTAATAAAAATGTCTTCATAGAAAATAGATACAAATGCACAAATATTTTATGTAATTTGAAATATCAATCATTGTAAGTATGACTTTTAATTTAAACAATTAAATAGCAATACAAATTTTAAGAAAGCAAAAAAGCATATTTTCTATACTTTGACACTTCCTGAAGCTAAGAGCAGCTTATTCATAGTTTCAATTTTAATTTGATGGACTTTGGAAAAATAACTTTGAAACACTATATTTTTAATTTTTTATATCAATAAAAAATAGAAAATACAGTTAATAAAATATTTATTTAGCATGACTACTTTTTATGTATAAATTAAGATAATAAAACAAAATATGATTGTATTTGAACTCTTATTCAATTTTTGCAAGATTTTCTCTCTGAAAACTATATAGTGTTAGCACTGATTCTACGTAACTCTTTCACAGACAGATTATGATTTAATGCCCTTGTTATTTTCAAAACATTTTTGATAAAATGTTTATTTTGTACATCTTGATTTTAAAAATAATTGAGCATAATTAAAAACCCCAATCTGTAATATATATTTTTATGAGAGCTTAATAATAATCCTTGTTATATATTATTTGATCAGATGATTGCACTTTTTTAATTTTTAACATTCAAACATAAGAAGCTTAAAAAAATATTTAATAAATAAATGTTCAAAAATTTGTTTTATATTCATAAAAATAAACACACACACACACATATATATATATATATATATATATATATATATATATATATATATATATATATATATATATATATATATATATATATATATATATACATTTTGAAGGTTCATAATCAGATAATAGTAAATTTTGTTGATCATCATTATTTATTAGAGCAGTTTGGACTGCTAATCTGATTTCTTTAATTATTAACTTATTTAGATATATTCTTACTTGAGTAAGCATAGCGGTACTTTGATCACTTCCATGAGCATTATGAATGATAGCAATCAAATCTTTAGATGGAATAGGCCTAAAAATAAAAATAAATAAATATGTTAAATACAAAAATGATAAAAATTAGAAAAATATAATTTGTACATAAGAGATAGTAAAAAAAATTTCTATTATTTAAAATAACCGGTTAAATACATTCAAGATATCATGCATAATATTATTTTGTATAATTTTACCTTGTGATTGTTTCTTCACAAATAGAAGGCATACCAATAGTAAGTTGCTTCTGTCTAACTAATAAATCAGTAACAGCCTAAATGTGAATAAAATAAAAAGTTATCAATAGACGCATTTTGATATTATATTCTGTAGTGCTGAATTTGAGAAAACAATTTTACTTTTGCAAGATCTTCCACTTTCTTGCCAAGCATACCAGCAATATGTCTTACTAATGCCCATTTTTTTTCATGACATGCCTACAATTAAACAGAAGAATATTGAAAGATAACACAGAAGACAACAAAGAAAAAAGAATTAATGTAATGTTATATAATTAAAAAACTGATTTTTTTTTCACCTTTTCATAAAGATCTTTTAACAAATCCTTAATAGTAACAACATCATGCTGACCACCTAAACCAGTATCCCAATTGACACCCCTAAAAAGAAATATTGCAATATAAGCAAGAACAATTGATATTGTAAAATATATTAAATATAGAATTTTCAATTCAGGTTTTCAAAATTAGTTTTTAATTTAAATATTATAATGCTTTTATTTTTCTACATTGACATTGATTGTGTGCATGTTTATAGTACTTTATATATATAATAAACATTATGTGTACAGTCATGTATGCATTCATGTACATTATAATACAGAGGTGGCCAAGCTTCTTGATAGTCTGAGCCATTTTTCAAAATTTGAAATTTTTTGTGAGATGCAATTAAATACGTTATTTTAAATAAAAGTATTACAAATTATTTTGCAGAAATTATAGTTATTGAAAACACATAAATAAAAGTACAAAATATGTGCATTGAATTTAGTATTAGAAAATATTGTGTATTGAATTGTGGTGCTGGTTAGTTAACACAGATCAATGTTTGGATTTTACAAATTTTAAAGTGAAATAAAATGATTCATTATAGTACATTGTTCTGAATATTAAAATAATTCGATAAGTGGTTTTTAATTCAGAATATTTCAATTCTGGTACAAATTTCTAAAATTCAGAAATCAGCACCGACTTATATTTCAATTGGAAAGCTTGATTTTATTAGATCCTGATTAATTATGATTCTCCAGATGCTTTTTGGGTCATAATTATATTGAAAATGGAAAACTTACCTTGAATGATATTAATTTCAAATGGATTCAGAAAAAATTAAGAGATGATTTAAAATGTTTAAGTCTTGCAATATATTTTACAATTCTGTCAATATTCCTTCTAACTTTTTTATAAATTTGTTGAGTTTTTATTGTTTAATATTGGAACAAATTTTTTTAATTAAAGGAAAATGACAAAATGTTTTTTATTTTATTTATTTATGTATTAATTTATTTATTTTCTGAAAAATTTGTAACTTGATTTGAAAACTAAATATATACTGTGAGAGGTCAGATATTATTTTATCTTTCTCCTGCAATTGTAAACTCCGTGTTTGCAAATGTTCCACAACATCAGTCAAAAACAACCACTTGTCACTGTCTAATTCTGAATAGGTTATCTTCTTTTCTTTTAAAAATGCAGTTATCGAATCAAAAAATCAACAAATCGATTTAATACGTTGTAGCTAAATAATCATCTAACAATGCAAAAGAAATTAATGTAATTTAGAAGTTCTTTGTCTTTTAATTATTCAAGGAAATTTTTGAATTGTCAAAGATTTTTTGAATTGGTGTGAATGTAATTTACAATGTGTTACACTGGATAATCATAACATCAGGATATATTAAACATGTAATGAGATATTCTCGGTGATTTATGCAGTGAATCGGTATGATTTGTGGAATTTGAGAATAATCTCTTAAAAGCCCAATAAGACAGATTTGTTACCCAGCTTTGTCGGAGTTGCATCAGTTGCAATGCTTATAATTTTATTAAGAGGCACATCAAAAGTTTTCATTATGGAATCTAATGCATTTTCAATTTCGACACCACTGGTTGACTCGTTGAAGTGTTATTAAATCTAATAATTCTGCTGTAACAACGAATTCAGGTGAAACAAAACGTATGAAAACTGCCAATCGTGGAAAATCTGATATCTATCGATTCGTCATGGGCTATGCTGAATGCAATACAGTTCTTCAAATCATTTTTTAAATTATATTGAAGCTATGTATTAATTGCAACCATGCGTTGTTCGGTTGTGTGTCTCAAGATGGAAATTTGCTAAAAAAAAAAAAAAACTTTAAGCAATGCTGCATTATTTGGATCAAAAACTTTAAGTAGATGATCCAAATTTTTATTATTAAACTTTCCAATGCGGGCTTTCTCAATACGGGCGTTTTGCACTAACAATATTCATTCCAGGTAGTAACAAAAGTGACTTCAGCCATATTGTTAGCTTGATTGCTAAGGGTCATCAAATTTGACTATTATTTATTTAAAATTGATTTTAAAGAAGCAAGTTTATCTGATCTTAATTTGGAATTCGGTGGATACTGATTAGAAAACTGAGGGTGATTGGTTTCATAACGTCGACGTAAAATACTAGCTTTATAATTTTTGACCGTAGAATTACGAATAACACAATATGCTTTTATGTTATTTTCAATAAAAAAGAAATTCTCCTCCCACTCATTATTAAAACTTCCATTCTCTGCCTCGTATTTTCTTTTTTTATTTTAGTTCTCTGTCATCATATTTTTTAAAAGAACTGGAAGTACATAAAGAAATTTAGAAAATACAAGTTTTGTGTTATTAAAGCACTAACAACACGTGTTACATATTATGAAACAAATTATAGTTAGCTTAAGGAATTTTCAGATTATAAAATATATCCGTAGCAAGACTGACACAAATTGTTTCCTTCAGAACACACAATGTCAACTGTCCGTTGTAGTGAAAGTTTACAAATTCAAAATCAGTCTGGAAATAGTGAATTACGGACGATTACCCCACTATTTATGTTCGTTCGCGCAGTTTTCGATGAGTTATATAATTCTCAATTTGGACGGCAATGAAATTTGTTACAGTGTTGCAATTAGTCTTTCATATTTGTTGCCAGTAATTTAAAAATATTTTGAAACACACACGGAATGATAATAATTTTTTTAAATATAATAACATAAGAAGGAAAATGGGACTTGGATACATTTATCGAGAGCCACAAATTATCCTTCAAAAAGCCGCATGTGGTACGCTAGCCGCAGGTTGGCCACCCTTGTTATAACACATATTGAATTTGTAATGTTATAAATTAAAATGCATAAAAAACAATTTTTTATGTTGAAGATGTCAGAGAAAATATTCAAAAATAATAAATATTTCGTAAAATGTTTTGAATACAAGTAAAAATTTAAAACATAAAATTTAATAATTAAAATTTACAATATCACTTAAATAACACAAAAATTACTGTTTTTCAACTTAAGCTAGTGAGGGAAACCATTCTTTTTTATGAAAGGTATAGCATATTATTTCTATACCTTTCATTCAATATGTGTTAAATTAAAATTTTTAACACATATTGAATTTGTAATGTTATAAATTAAAATGCATAACAAACAATTTTTTATGTTGAAGATGTCAGAGAAAATATTCAAAAATAATAAATATTTCATAAAATGTTTTAATACAAGTAAAAATTTAAAACATAAAATTTAATAATTAAAATTTACAGTATCACTTAAATAACACAAAAATTACTGGTTTTCAACTTAAGCTAGTGAAGGAAACCATTCTTTTTTATGAAAGGTATAGCATATTATTTCTTACTTTATTATTGTTTTCATTTTATAAGTATTTATAAAAAGATATTCCAACAAAACAAATATATATTAGGATGTTCTAGATAATAACGTTTTAAAGAAAATTTAGTAGTTTAATGCAATTTAGAAATTAATGATATTGCCGAAAAAATTCATTCAAGCTCATGTCATGAAGAAGTGATTGAAAAAAATTCTAAAATTCTTGGAAGCTGAGCTAGAAAATTCAAGAATCAGAAACATATATGAGGCAAAATTTTACTAATATTTACAAAATACTTAGTTTATATTAATCAATATTAACAGAATATTTAATTTTATCAAGGTTATGCAAAATTTAAATGCAATTTATAAAACTTAATCATAAGTGATTATGAGCATTATTGTTTCAACTGTTATAATCAATAACTTTTCACAAGTTTTTACTTCAGTTCAATTATCAATTTGTTTCGATTAAATATGCATGATAAAATCTTCTATTACATGAAACTGCTGAATTTAGAATAAATTTTATTACATAAGATTTGCTAAAGAGAATTTTACTTGAATGGTTTGAATTTTTTGAATAATTATTCATCATTAAAATGTTTTTGAAATAATTTTGTTTTAAATTTTAACAAGAAATTACTATTGTCATATATCAAGAAGTGCTTTTTCTACTTTATACTTTGATAGTTTAATTTTTTCTAATATGATATCCTCATTTCTGGGAAACTATTATTAAATAAATTTATGCTATTAACATTGAAATACATTACAAATAGTGTGATATGGTTATTAATTTAGCTAAATTTTCAAAAATTTTATTTTATAAATTGAATAGTAAGACTTAAAATATTTTGAGATAACTTAATAAAACTTTTTTAGTTTTTACATCATTAATTCTATTTGATTTTTTGAAACTCTCTTTAAAGAATTAAGTTATTGAGTTAAGAATTATCTTTAAGGAATTGAATGTTATGATTTAAAATATCCAAATATATTTGCATTAAGATATAATATCAAAAATCTTTCTCTTTTTAGAATTATTTCAAAAATATTTGTACCGTAAACATAGAAATATACCATAAATTTGTAATATTGCATTGAAACTTACATTTTTAATAGCATCTCAAATTTTAATTGCTTACTAATTTTTTTAGAATTTAAATAAAAATTTGAAATATTCTTCTTACAAGTTTCCAAAAACGTATGTATCAGGTTTTTATAATGGCATGTGGAATTTTATTTTTTTTAATTTTTCATTTTAAGATATAAACTAAATTTTCAATCTTATTGTACATATATAATACAATTTTTAATAAAAAAAAATTGAGGTGTTTTTTAATATGCATAGTTTACAATAAGCATTTATAAAATTTCTGAAACTGAAAATAGCACAAAATGTTTTCATAAAAAAAACTCAACAGAAATTTCATGATTAAATATCTTTAATAAATACCTAATATTTTCACTATTATCTCAAAAACAGTTGATATCTTTTATCAGTGTAGAATACCAAGATAACTTTTAATCGAAGTAGTCATAAAACTCAATTTACTTGCTATCTGTTTTACGCATGAAAATAAAGAAATTTAAATTTCAATATCTAAAGCTGCTATCACTTCTTTATGTTTTGAAAGATTTTATGATTAAACTTATAAACTTTAATAAACCATTAATTTTCAAAAATTTTATGCTTTCAATTAAATTTAAAATTATTAAATTTGATTGATGAATAATTCAAAGATCTAAAATGAGATGTTCTATATTTATTTATCTATGTTTGTTACTCCAGTTTCTTAAACTAAACAGTTGCTATTCACTTAACCCCTTTTCAAGAGGAATTATCTCTAAAAATTCGTTAATTTTATTATTTTAAGATATCTGATCTCAGTAACTAATAAATGTTAACCTCACTGGTCATTTGAAATATATAAAAAGTTCAGAAATTTGATAAATTCCTTTTAACAATATAGGAATTTGCAAAATTATCCCTGAGCAAGATTAATTTTGTTAATGCATACTCTAAGAATTACAATTTTGTGCTTCACATACAAGAATTATCACATTCTACCAAAAATCACAAATTGATAATTAAATTTGTAATTTCCATTAATGGCCATTTCTTTTCTTTTGAATTAATAAACATCATCAAGAGCAATTTTTGAATATTTTTTGTAATGTATTTTATTTTTTAAATACTTCAATTTAAAAGACATTAAAAAATCATAAGTTTTGAAAAATTATTGTATTAGGAAATTTTATGCAAATAGAATAATTTATTATTTTTTATATTTTATGCAATTGTACTAAAATCTCTTTATTGTATTGTTTGTGTATTTCACGCATAAAAGTTTAACAATCTTCTTTATATGTAGATACGTGATTCTCACTATATTTTACTGAAATAACTAGTCATTGTAGTTAATATTATTTCAAATAATCAAAAATTCTTTTTACTTCCAATAACATCGTAATCAATTCAAATACATTAAAAAGAGATGTATCATTTTTAATTTAAATTACCTATCCAAGATATAAGATCAGGAATTTTTGTTTCGGTAAAATAATATAAATTAAAAAAAACTGCCAATACTTTCTTTCTTGATTCTGCATTATTATCATATCACAATCATAATGAATCATCCGGTCATAATAGTCCAGTGATTGGTTATCTTAAACTCTGAATAATATCTAAATGCTTTAGTTAATTAAAACGATTCTAATTTTCTGAAAGGTCAGATTCCATGCTATACTAGAAAAATGTGACCATTACTAGCATGTTGATTGTAAATCTAATAGAATCAAATAAATTCTCTTTCAATTATATAGCTGGCTTTGAGCTTCTACTATTTACATAGAAATGTCCTTTGTATGAAATTTTCCAAGTCTTGGCAGTAATGAATAAGTCTTTATCATTTTATAATTTCAAGAATTATTTTTAATTTAAATACAAAATAGTGGGTCTCTTGAGTTACCGATGTTTAAATTTAATTATCAAAAAAATACAGATGTTTAAATTTAATTATCAAAAAATAAAGATGTGTAACCAGTCACTATCCTCTGGTGTTGAGATTTCTGAAACCCAGCATAAATACTTAGACGAAATACTTTAAAAGTACTAACCGATTGCCCACTAAATAGTGCAAGATATCTCCTTGCTCTTCTAAGGATTCTGTTTCTTTGAACATGATCACTAGGTCCTCATCATTAACATTATCATACTGTCGATCAGAGACAGTGCGCACACGTGCAGTGGAACTCCAGTTATCATCCTCCTCCGGTTCCATGGCAGGAGAAGGTGTTCTAATAGATTCGCAAGGTGAAGAGTATGGAGATTCTGACTGAATAGAAGCAAGACCTTCAGGTCCAGGTGAAACTGGTGGTGGACTGTGAATTTTTTCATATCTTTCCCGGAGATTTATTAAATCTGATAATTAAATATATATTTGTATGATATACATTCTCACTTACTATTTTGCATAAATAATTATATTATTTATGAAGTTTAAATGAAAAAAAAAGTTTAAAATATAAGATTCATAAATGACTTTTGCAGAGCATTAAAAATTGTTATTTAAGAGTAAAGTCTATATTTTTGATACAAAAATTGATAATGCTCAGAAAATACAGTTAATAGAAATATATTACATATAGTTTAAGTAGAATATAATAAAAATTTGATAATTAAATATAAAACAACTTTTTTGTTTTTAAATTAAATCAGTTAATAATGTAGACAATACGAAAGATAGCAACTTTTTAAATTCATTTTGTATATTTCCTAATAGACTTTTCAAGAAAAAACACCATTATATGGTTTTTAAAATACATCATTCAAATACTCTAAAATATAATTGAAAAACAATTGTATCAGATGCCAAGAAAAAAGAAAAAGATTACTTTACTCAGAGTAGAATTAGTTAATATGCCTTGTAAATTAAAATGCACTTAAGGAATATTTTCAAAATTTTTTTTTTAAAAGTTGTCACCCAACCAAATATAATGATTTTGTTTTATATATGCTTTACAATTATATACAGAACCTAGTAGTCAATCAGTGACATAACAGGTGTTTTTTAATAGGACACAAATAGTCAAAATTAAAATTTTTAAGGTAATAGCAACTGTATAGAGTAAAAAAAAGTTCTCTATTATATAAGAAATGATCATCAAGCTTAGTTTTTCAGATGTATTCCACAATCAAACATTTGTTTAAACATATTAATTAAAATAAAAGTTCTAAATTACACAAATAAGGAAACTTGTAATTTTATGAAAAATATTTTTATTCAATTTATTTTTAAAATTAAAAATCTACTTTGATAATGAATGAAATGAACTATTTTTATTTCTTATAAATATCTCTTTAGATATAATAAATATCTAAAGCATTCTTTATAAAAATCGTCAATATTTAAGAATTGAAAGTTTTGATAGAGAAACAAATTTAAAATAGAATACATGAAAAATTCTACAATATTCATAAGCATGACACTTTAAAAGTATTTCTGTTTTGAGGTACAATATTTTCTGTTTACTTTTGCAAATTTTTATTACTTTTTTAATACTTTTGCTTTAAAAAGTGGAAATCCTTGCAAATGGATTTTATTCCAAGTATATATAACATAAATAATGTAAATTGTTTGTTATTTCTCTGTTCAGCATCACAATGCAATTTAAACATAGTCCGAAATGTCATGTATCTTAGTAACATTTAATGAACATTTGTAAAATGTTTAAATTGGTTTAAAAAGATAGACTTAAAAATTTTGCACATAGGGAACAGTTTTTATACCTTTATTATGTAATAGAAAACAAATCTCTTCCAATCAGGTTTTTAGATGTTTTTTTTAAATTTCTAGTTTTATCTCATTTTTCCTAAAATACTAGACTGTATTAATAATTGAAATTTTTCTGTAATAATACCACATAGATTAGACTACTTTAGCAATGTGTTTGTTATTCTTAAATAACCTTATAAATATTTTATTAGCCTTACAATAAGTTGATTTTCAGAAAAAAATTATTTTGCAATAAACATGACTATGAAAACAGTCCTCATATCATCTTCCACCATTTTGTCTTTCATTAATAATGTTTTATCAAGTGCATAACTTGTTTTTATGTACATAAAATCAATGAAAGACTTAGTATTTACAAAAAAAAAGCAAGTTAATAAAAGTATAACTTTCTTAGAAATTCTTTATAGTTCAGAAATAAAAGAAAGAAGGTATTAGGTTGGGGAATAAGTTCATAGTGTTTTTAACAAAGACTTTTATTTAAACAAAAAACAATAATTATATAAATAAGTTAATCAATTATATGATCGCTGTTGCTGTCTACAATCTCTTCCCACCTCTTGACCAATTTGTTTATGACGTTCTGCCGAAAATCCAATGGTCTGGTGTCAAAAAAGTTGTTGAGCTAGTTTTTAAGGACCTCTTGATGCACTGGGAAATGCTCGAAAAGAATGCCACAGTCAGACTTGATCAACATGGTCAAACCACACTCCTTCACGACAACGCCAGGCCCCATGTTGTACAATTTGTCAAAGCAGCACTCCAAAAGCTCAAATGGGAGGTCCTCCAGCATCTGCGGTATTCTCCACACCTTGCACCAACTGATTACCATCTTTTCCGCTCCTTGTCAAACCATATGAAGGGCGTTACCTTCGCTAACAAAGAGGTCCTTAAAAACTGGCTCAGCAACTTCTTTGACACCAGATCAGGCGATTTTTGGCGGAACGGCATCAACAAATGGGTCGAGAGGTGGGAAGAGGTTGTAAACAGCAACGGTGAATATATAATTGATTAAATTATTGATATAATCATTGTTTTTTGTTTAAATAAAAGTCTTTGGTAAAAACGCTACGAACTTATTCCCAAACCTAATAATACTATATGAATTAATTTTATAAAAGGAAGAATATAGATACTCTTGTATTTGTCGGCATTAATACCTATTGAATTTATAGAAATTTAATGTCTTCAGAAATAAAATTCAATAAAGGATTTTTTCTAAGCCTTATACATACATAACTCTTACAATCATTAAGAGATACTACAAATGATAGTAAAATAACACAAAATTAAAATAAGTGTATCAAATATTAAGTAATTCAAACATAACTATCCACTGCATTACTGCATTATTGTCACAAGTAATAATTTACATGATAATGATGGATAACAAGTGCATAACTTTATCATTTTCCCAAACATTTACTATGAATCCTTTATAAAATATTGTTGATTTGATATTTTCCACATTTACTTAAATTTTTGTTTAATTTTTGTGAGTTATATTAGATTTGTATAAGGAAATTTATGAATAAAGGTCAAATAAAGGACAATACAACACAGATGTATGGTTATAATCCTGAATTCTTTCTAAACCATTCATTGATAAACCAAAGTCTAAATTTCAAAATAAGATACTAAATTAATAAATCAAATAAAAAAGATTACTAAATGATTATTAAATAAACAAACTTACCAGGATCATATTTATCAACTTGAATCGACCTAGTACGTTTAATGATTCCACTAACACCTGAACGTCGAGAACGCATTGAACTTTTTTTTCTTTTCACAGACATAGCTCCATAAGGTAATAAAGGCCTTAAAAAGCATTTATTTAATTCCTTTTCTAAATAATCTCTCACACTAGCATTAAGACCTTAAATAGAAAAAGAAAGAGAATTATAAAACACAATTCTAATAGTTAATCATTTTATAAAATAAATAAGCAATTTCATAAAAGAAATAATTACTTTCAGGGTCTCCTTCTTCTTGGTTATGCAGGAAGCTAAGACTTGTAATGCAAGAAGTGCTTTGAAAATCTTCTAAAGATCCTAGAGCAACTCTGAAATTTTGAAAATAATTACAAACATATTTTAAATCCAAACATAAGATTTAAATGTATTACAACAAATGTTTTTATTAAATTAAACATAGCATTAAAATTTTAATCAATAAAATACCTTGTTCCATTAATGTATCCACTTTTCAATTTTTTAATTGTAGAAATCATAGCTAATGGAACCTTATCTTGTTCTATAAATACAGATTAATTAAAAGTAATTAAATTATATTCAAATATTGTGAATATTAAATAAATACATTATATTCTAAATATTTATTATACAAAGATGATACTATAAAATATCGTCTTTGTATCAAAAATCATAAGGTAAATAAAAAAACAATCATCTACTATTAAATTCAATAATACTTAAGTCTTATTTGAACTTGTACACATTTCATTTATTAGTACTTTAATTCTATCAAAAACTCCATAAAGAAATTGATATTAAACAATAAATACACATTCATTGCATACAGTATATAATAAAGCAAATAAGTTTATAAGCAAATGAGTCCTAATTATGGCTAAATTTTATGGAAACACATAAAAAACAAAACTAAAAGAAAGACATCTACCAGTTAATCATGCAGAAATAAGTCTAAAAAAGGTCATAGCAAAAAAATACATATATATAAATAACTAATATCTGGATGCAATAAAACATACCTAAATAATAATGATGAAACTTCAAGCACATAGTAGGGCGACCAAGCATTCGCCAGTTTGTTCTAAGAAAAGCAATATCTGATCGCAAGGTACTGGCAAGCAATTCAATATCATTTACCAAATAGAAATCTTCTCTGTCAAGATTCTACATGCAAAAGGGAGATAGTCAACAAAAGTTACTCACTGAGTACTTACTCAGCAAGACTATCCCTCTTCTATGATTGTAAAAATTTAAGTACCATTTTAATTTTAGGTTTTTAAAAAGTATTAATTAAAATAAATCAAAATTTACAAAAATCCATGGTATAAAAATATACGTTAACTAATAATTTTATTTTCAATTTATAAAAAATAATAATTAAAAAAGTAGGATAAAAAAATAAAAATAAAAATATCAAAATTCTAAAGTCAATTAACTTTTAAATCCATTTTTAATGAAAAAAAACTAAGAAAGTAAGTAAAACTTTCTATGATATATAGCAAATAACAACAATTTATTCATGCCCTTTTGGAACTAGAACCCAAACTTGTGATATTTGGAATTAGACTTAATTCATTTTCATCTAGCTTACTGCAAACAATAGTGGTAGATAACAACTTACTAATAGTTATTGCGAATAATTATGTGGCTTGCATGGAAGTCATACTTAAATTCACTTCAATAGCAATATGTTTATTCACTGCAGAGAACATAACAGTTGGATGACAAGAAACAGGTTTTTGATAAAGTTTGTTAGGTTTAGACTTTCCATAGTTGTGAAATGATGTGTGTGAATAAAATTGAATAACATTCCTAATCTATTATTCTGTACCATTTGCATATGGCAGTTTATCAGCTTTTGGAATCTTCAATTCATTTTCTGGAAGCCCAAAAGACACTTTTACCTTAAAGGAATGTGCCAAATTTCTTAGTATCTTTTACTTATAATTTGAGGAAATTCCTATAAATCTGCACAACCAGATTTCACACAAAATTATGACCCATAGTTAAGCAAAAAATTCTTATATTTTGAATTACTTTTGGGGTGAATTGCATGTCTTAAATTTAGATTGGTTTCTGAAAAATAATGTTCTAGATGTGAATAAATAAAATCCTCATTTGTCTCCTTTTGCGAATTAATTTCTTTAAATTCTCAAAACCATAATCTATATATACTATTTCATATTTCTTGGATATAAACTTAACGTACCATAAGAAGAAATGACTATAAAATTAGTGTTGCAAAATTTACAACATAACATCTAATATGCTTTTCATCATTTCCTATCCTACATCATCGTTATTTTTTTACAAAAACATACACTAATTAACTACACATTAGCTAGTTCTCATCTCATGTGTAACAAATTCATCTGGCAGTTTTTTTCTCCAAAAAGCGATGGAACTTTTGTATTAAAATGATACGATTTTAGCAAAATATAAACACTTAAAGTATAAATGCTTCATACTATTAAATAGGAATGACTATAATGACAGGAACAAATTAATTACTAAAAATAGAATAATAGAAATCATATTTGTTCTTCATTAGGTAAGAAAATAATAAAATTATTTTCAACAGGCAAAATAAAGCTTGATGAAAATAAAGATTTCCATAAAAGGAGAATGTTTTGTTTGCTTTCATATTTAAAATATTTATATACTTTAATTTTTGCTTAAAAAATTGCAAAGTAAAATTAATTTTTTTAAACAAAATATTTAAGGATAAAATGGGCACATCAATTTTAACAAATACAGCATGCAACAGATTAATTATAAAAGTTATTTTCAGTGATACAAATATTAATCATTGGAAAATTTTTACCACTTGATTAATTATTGGATGCTTCTATTAATTAAATAATTCATATAAGCATTATTCACAGAAACAACAAAGAAAATTAAGAAATAAAGATTGATAAGACGATTTTGGAATATACATTTACATCAGATTCTAGATAATGTGTTCCTTCTCATTTGATCAGAGAGAAGAACATGCAAAATACTAAATCAAAACAACACAACTTGCTATTCTACATGCACACAAAACTACTAAAAGCATCTTTATTGGAATTAATCTAAGACATGCCAGGTTAAAAATAAAAACTTGGAGCTTATATTGTGAAATAAATCAACCTATAATAGATTTTTGCAGATTTAGAACAACTGTAGGCCTGCCTAACATATGCCAACTTGTCTTTAGAAAAGCAATTTCTGTCTTGAAGGTGTCAATAAGAAGGTCTGTGTCCGATGCTAGATAAAATCTTTGCTGGTCAACAAACTGTAATTGTGCAACAGTACAGGTTTCATTAGAGAAAAATAAAGAAAAATGGTATCAAATATGACATAGCAGCATATAAAATTTATTTATTGGTTCACTTAAATCTTTAGGAAATTACAGCATGTATGCAATGTCTTTATGATTAATGAAATTCTCAAAATTACAGCTCCAAAATGTTATTGAAGTTAGAACTTAATTTTAGGACATTTTTAACATTCTTTTAATTGTTTTTTATGCACTAAGTACTTAATACTGAAATAAAAACTAAACATATTTTAAATATAGGAATATAAATTTTAATGTTTAATTTATTATTATAGTAATACAAACAATTAGATCTATATCCTAAATCAGATAAAAAAATTTTATTTGGAATAAAATAATCTTTGATGATATTTGGAGTAAGACAATGAAATATCCAAATAAATAATGGCTCTAAAGGTCGAATTACATACTCTTACCACCAGAAGTTTTTTCCAATCATATTACTCTGAACATATACTGTAACTTTTAAACAATTGTATGTAATAATTTGTGTAATTTATTAAATATTCTGTAAAATGCTAGACATGTATTCAGATTTGCAGTGAATTGTAAGGCATAAACTTGAGTTATCTTTTTTTTTCTTTTTTTGCTTTTTTTTTATAAAAACGTACATTTAATAAATTTAAGTCATTTTTTTGAATTAACATATCTAAAATATACTTTTGAGTGAGTGAAATATATAATTAAAGCCATTTTTTAAAAAATAAAAATTGATAATATAAACTATATTTAAACATATAGAGCCTATATAGAACACATTCATATTTCAGGTAATGGAAAATAAAAAAAATCAGAAGATATATCATTTGAAATAACAATAAAAACCATAAGTTAGGAACGACTGCTTTGAAGGGGGGAATAAGTAATATGAATCAAATATTATCATTAAATATATAAATAATCACATATCATTTAAATTAATAAATACTCAATTTGTTTTCAGAAGTAGATTTCATTTTCAATTTATATTTAATAATTTTAATTCATAATTAAGTGAAAGTTTTGTGGATAGCTAAATATTCTAGAAAATTTACAAACTAAATATTTTTCATACTTATTTCTAGAAAACAATAAACTGATTTATGGTGAAACTAGAATGCTTGAGATAACATGGAATTTATCCTTAACACCATGTTTATACAACTTCTTAAAACCAAATTAACTTTTTGATATAGTGCATCTAATTTAAATTATAAAATAAAATAAAGATGGTAAAAATTTACACTTCCTCTCCTAGCTTACATATGAATTTCTAAGCTTCTAATATTATTTATAACTTTATTTTACACATCACAATTATTGTATAAATAATTTTATAATGAGAATTTACATTTATTTATTGATTTCATTATTCACACAAGTTTTTTTACATAAAATATGCTCAAATGTATAATTTGAAATTTAACTTTTCTTTAATAAATCAATTCCAAAACCTACACTAATAAGCTTTAATATTTTTAAGGAAACATTTTTCATTATTTTAGTGTTGATAAAAAAGAAAATAGCTTAATTCCAGTTTTAAATGGTAATTGAGAGGCAGTTAGTTAAATCCTTCATAATTAAAAGCATTATCACATATTTAAATACTACTTTGAAGCAATTTGAATATTTCAATATCATTAACACACTGCTAAAGTAAAATATTGATTCAAAATTATGGATGTTTACATTGCAAAGTATCATTGTATATGCATAAAATTAAATTTTTCAAAATGTGACTAAAAAAATTTAACAATTTGTAGTAGTAAGAGAATTATAAAATGATTGTTTGCTTTTAATAACATAAAAAATCCAGTTCCAAAATCTTGTACTGATATAAAGGTAATAATTGTTTTTAATTTTTTTTTAAATAACTATCAGTATGATTTTATATTATTTAAAAAAACTAAAATTTCTAAAGAATGTAGAATCTAAAATAAATCCACTAATAAAATATATTTGAATTGCTTCTTATAATTTTTACAGATAAATAAAACAATACAATATTAATTAAGTAAAGTATTACTAATTTTAAAATCTGATTTTAAATTAAATTTTTGAAACCAACTTATATTTAAAATTATTTGAATATATTTTTAAAACAGTTTCACACAGTTAATCTTAAAAGAGAAAATTTTCCAGAACATAATTGAAATGTAAAACTGCTAAACATAAATTCCTTATGTTTAAAGTTAAATAAATATAATTCTAGAAATTGTCTGCTTCTTGCAAACCGTTCACAAAACTCTTTTTAATAATTACTTTTTAACTGAAAAGTTGTTTACAATGAAATTTACCTGTGGAGTGAATGCAAATATTCGATCTTGAAGTGTAAATAATTTGCTTGTACTCAAAAGCCCAACTTCCCTAGAATATCTCCCAGAAAGGCCTAGTTTTTTATTTTGACCTAAAAAGTAAATATGGTGAAATTATTTTAAAGCATTCATCATGTATTTATTCCTTAAAAAGTAATATTCCCCAAAATTTAATAACTCTGTTTTGATTTCATAAAATTTGATTTTGTATAATTGTTTTAAGTATTGTATTTATATGAATAAATATCAATAAATTACAAAAAACAATGTCAGCAAATGTATGCATAAAATATCTGTCGACTATTGAACAGTATGAAAATTATTTTGGAAATTTCATTACCTCAGGAGTGGGTAGACTTTTAAAGGCTATGAGTTACTTCTGATATTTTCAAAATTTAGCAGGTTCAGTGAATTAAGAAAAGGGTCTACAATATTTATTGTAACTTTATAATGAATACAAAAAAATCTACTTACTAGAAACTAGTAAAAAACTTATGCTTTAAAAACCATATTTAAAACAAAATGCAAGATACAAATATAATCCTCTTTTTCAATGGCCAGACAGCCTAGGATGGGCCATTGTCTTTCTCAAAATTAAATTCCATGCTCTTCTATCTTTGACCATGGACATCCAATTAGTTACTTTTAAATACTCTTAGGTTCGTTTCCAAACAGTCAAGCCACCTAAGTTTAGATCTCATTCTTTTTCTGATGCCGAATGATCTGACCAAGAAGATCTTTCTCTAATTATAAGATTTTCATCCATTCTAAACAAGTATTCTGATAATTTAATTCTCTGAATCCCTATATATTTTACTACATCTAGTTCTTTAAAAGATTTATAGACTTCAGAGTTAGTTCATTTTCTACAGATATTTTACACTTAGACAGATATTTTACACTTTTACACAGATTAGATTACATTTAATGCCACCAAAAATGCTTCTCAAAATTTTTCTTTCAAAAGCAGAAATGATACTTTTAACTTTTTCCATCATTGCCCAGGTCTAGGCAGACTATGTAAGAATGGGTGTGATAAAGCATTTGTAAAATTAGAATCTTTGTTTTTCTGCTAATAAAGTTAGACTTCAAGTATTTTTTGAGATCAAAAAAGCATCGATTAACATCTGTGACTCTACTACAGATCTCAGGCATTAAATCATTGAAAGTATTAACTTCTGATCCCAAATTTTTAAATTTGCTAACAACAAATATAATAACAGCCACAAATATAAACATAACAAAAGTTATAATTAATATCAAGTCATTCAAATTACATTGGAAATAAAAAAAAATCATCGTCTGAAATTTATTCTTGTAGTTATAGTTAGTAGGAGACTTAATCACACATACTGTCCATCAATTAAGAAAATCTTGGTATAATTAATAACATAGTCTAGTACTGGATCTTAAATGACAGTTCGTTAGATGGGAATGATATGTTGTCTTAGTAATCTTCACCATTGAAAATGCAGATTCACACAGCTACATGTGTGAATCTGCATTCTCAATGATGAATAGTAAAGTCAAAGAATTATGTTAAATGAAATTCAACTTTTTAAAATTCGTATATTATACTTTTAGATATTTTAGTATAATTCAATATTTCATAGGATTATTCCTTATTTGATAAGGTAGTATGGTCTGAACCATTTAATCAATAATTTTCATTGAAACATGTGATATATGAGTTATGAATACATGCGAGAATATAGTCTCATAATCTCTTAGTAGACAATACAATTAATAGTATCAATAGAAGAAATCAATTATAATTTTTCCATAACCATTCCAGAAAAACGATATGGTTTGACTTTACTACATGTTATTTACATCAATAGTCCTGCTCTCACAACTTGATGGATTTATTGAATGACAATCAGTCGATTATAATTTATTTGCCCTTATTCAAAACAGTATTTCTCACTGTGAAATGAAGTATCTTAGGTTTGCAGGAACCAGAAATATCAAATAACACTTCCAGAAATATCTAACACTCAAATTTAGACCTCTATCATCAATTTTTTCCCTTTACTAAATTTGTGGTATCTACTCATATTCAGTGTGAAATTATTATGAAAATTTTCTCACAATTTAATGGTTTTTTTATATGTTGTGTGCATTTGCAATGGTCATATTTCCATGTGTGGTCACTTGACCACCATCGGGCGCCTCCCCAGGTGGCAGAAAGGGAATGTTTCCCAGATATGGGTGGTACCTGGGAAATGAAATACCCGGGGTGGAAAAAAACTGCCTCAGAGTGAGTGCCTTCTACAGTATCGCTTCTCCATGTTAGGAGCGGCTGGCTTTTGGGGGCTAAGTCATACTTCTAAGTCATACTCTAGTGCCCCAGATTTTTGGGTCCTTGAAGATACTCACTTACTCTTTACCATTTTGAGTGTTTTCAAAGGGATATCTGAAAACAAATGTCTAGATAAAGAATGTTTCAGAGACATACAACAAGAATTTTTCTTGAAGAAATATATTAATTATATGATTTGTAAGCCTTAAATAATCCATACAATAACTTTCTCTCAGCATGTTTTTAAATTTTTATTAATAACTTTAATAACAATTGTGTTCAGAAAAAGCACAACTTATTTATGAAATGTAAATGACACTTTTCTTTAGCAATTCATATTTACTGAATTTTTTTTATATTTTAAAAAATTGGATAAGAAAATTGATATCTGTTTATGTTTAAATTAAATTAACATTTTTAAAATAACATACAAAAAATAATATGTTTTATAATTACCTAAATATGAATATATATGGCTTAGTACTCGAGCTGGTTGAACTTCCACAGGAGCCACTTCAGATATTGTTTGAGCATGTATGTCATGGTTTTTTAATTTTTCTTTCACATATAAATCTTCTGCTAAAATGACAACTAAAAAATTTGAAAATAAAATTTTCATTAATCTTTTAATAACACCACAAATTATTGTGAAATTTATTCAAATATCATCCCACCCTGGACAACAACATCTGGTTTTTGTTCAGATGAAAGTCTTCTGTTCAAAGGGTCCAATTCTCCTGGAGCAAGAAAACCCTGAAAAGTTAAAATTTATGAAAAAATGGAATGATGCATGATTTTATGAATTTAATTATAACCAAAATATTAATATTCTAATTTTTTTCAAATTTGTAATCGCAGCATTTACTATATAAAATATAAACTTAGTGAAAATAATTTATTTCAATGTTTACATTTTAGTTTTATTAGCATAATTAATTTTAATATTTTCAACATCAAATAATCTAATTATCATGCTTTCATAAGCAAATTGAATAGATAAAAATTAAAGTTTCAGTAAATTTTAAATAAAATAATTTTTTAATGTTTTCAATTTATATAAAGCTCATATAGAAATAAGAGTAATTGTAAAAATTTTATATTATTATAAAAAAGATGATGAAATTATCAGATTATAGTTTGTTCAACATGTATGCTAAAACAATATTTTTTCAAAAACGTTTGGTAATATTTTTGCCCTATTTGTCAAATTTCTATTAAAGATTACATCAGTCTTTAAGAGTTTTATAATACATACTAATTGAAGTAAAATACAAGATATTTGGAATTAAATTTTTTTTGAGTCATCTGATTCCAACTGAGAAACTGATAATTTTAGAATTATTATATAAGTAATTTCCATCATTGAAATTAAATTGTTTTGCTAAATTGATAATTTTAATCACATTGATTAATCTTTATTCTGAATAATTTAGAATTAACTGAATTGCTTAAAAAAATGACAACAATACAATTACATGTGTGGTTTCTACTCTACCTAAGCAGCAATAAGAAAAAATAATTAAATTTGAAAATGTATGATAGTTTAAGATAATTAAATCACATTATACAGATGAATTTTTTTTACACTTTAATCCTTTTTAACTTAAAATTTCCAGGATAAAATATTTCAAATTCCCAATTTTCTTGTACT
The DNA here is from genome assembly GCA_037975125.1 of Latrodectus hesperus. Lineage (NCBI taxonomy): Eukaryota > Metazoa > Arthropoda > Arachnida > Araneae > Theridiidae > Latrodectus > Latrodectus hesperus. The sequence goes on along the minus strand of CM075852.1, from coordinate 8,715,024 downwards.
TTAGACATTATTCAATAGTAAGTAGATATTTTTCTGTTATTCAAAATGAAATTTACATTTATTTTAGGTGTAAAAGGTTTCATATTGCATCAATCATTTTTTTAAATTGTAATCATAATATCTTTTGTGAAGATGAAATAAAAATTAAATTTTTGACAAGACTTTGTTTATGAGCTGGTGGTAAATAAGTTGAAGATAGCGTGATTTGAATTAATGTACACTTAAAATGCAATCATTAACCGATTGTTACATCCTTAAAATGGCATTAATTCACTGATGTGAAATTTCTCTTTTATTTAATAACTATCAATAAACTTGCAAATAAAATAAATTCATGATAATTTTTTTAATTAATAAGATTTAAATAATTTGCTAGACAGGCTTGAGTAAGAGACTACAAAAAAATTCTATATTCCAGTGGAATAAAAAACAAGATTGAAATTCAACCATCATTGTATTAAAAAATATGTTATGAAAACATTGAAATAGTTTTTTAAAAAAAAGGAAAAATAAGTTAGTTTTATATTTTACAATAATTTCAGCACATATTTTAAATATATATCATTTTAGATATATATTGTATATTCTGCAAGATGACTCAAATTTCATGAAATACACTGACATAATCAATAAATTCAAATGGAATTAATTTGTGATGTACATAAAATTGAGTTTATTTCTTAAGCATAAGAGTTACAGAGACTTATACGAGGAGTAAGAAAAGCAAAATTTATGATTATAAATAAAGTGCCAAAAAACCATTAAGTTTAAAAATAAGAATTAAAAGGCATGCTTTATAAAGAAGATAAAAACATGCAATCATACAAACAAAAAATTAATAACAAAAGAGGAAATTTTACTTCTTCATAACCATTTATGGAAAACCTTATTTCAAAGTATGGGAGAAAAAAAAAGGATTTTGAATCACTAATAGAGTATAACATTATAAAATGCATTAAAGTTAAATTGCTTTAAATGGAGTTAAATTTAAAATGTTTGAATAATATGAAGTAACTTTCTTTCGTTATTTCTTGAATTTTCAATGTGTTAAAAAAGAGATGCATAATTTATACATGCCTCTTGCAAAAGTCTTCCAACAATATATAAGGATTGTGCCCATATAAAAGGCTTTTGACCAATAGCAACTCTTTCTTGACTATGAGGATTCTGATATTCTAAATCAACCTAATTAAAAAGAAGGCAAATTTAAAAATAAAGAATGAAAAAAGAGAATTTTTTCAATACTTGATGTGATAAAAAATTGAGGAAAAATTTAAGTTGAAAATACCTTATTTTCTGGTACAGTGTATAATTCAGGAACAAGTTTCAACCCATCTTCTTTAATTAAGATACTGTCAAGAGCGTCAGAAAACTCTTCCACCTGTTAAATAATTAACAACAATCAATAATAACCCATTTCAATAAGGTATGGTATAATTAATGATAAGCAGATTCTTACTGTTTCTCTATCTCCACGAAAACAGCCATCAATAATATAATAACAGAAAAATAATGGCCATTCACATTCAATATTTTCAAAGACTTTAAGTTCCCAAGGCTCATAATACAATCTCTGAGAATCCTAAATAACAGAAACATTTTGATTTAATAAAAACATTGCAAAACAAAATGTTTTGTCAAAATCATTTCTTGATGAATAGACTCATAAACCCAAAAAACAATTAGATAGCAAGGCTACCTTGAAACAGTCAACTGTGGATTTCGTATGGTAAGTAATTAAAAAAAATAATTTAACTCCTAAGATGAGTAATTGTATAAATTAAATTTTATTACAAAGTTAAGCAGTCCTACGTGTACATAAATTCAATAATATAATTCATAAAACAAAGTCAATAAGAAGAATTTGGAAAACAACATTTATTTCAGCTGAACAATAATAAAAAATTTCTATTCAATTTCTAATTGAGTACTCTGATTTTCAAAATTAGTACTCTGTTGTTTGAGAGCCATAGCTTATTACATGTGTCTCATAGTTATGATTCTACCATGACAAACATTTGATAAAGTATACGCTATAAAGTTTTTAAAAATAATCATTTAAGTTGCTAGTTAATTTTTAGTAAATAAAATTCAGATTTTCCAGTTGTTCTTTACTTAGTCCTATATTAATTTTTTAATGTTCATCATGCATAAAAAATGAAAAAAAGAAACACATTTACAATGAGTAGTCATTTTAAAGAGAGCAAAGAATATTTGGGAAAATATTTAACAAATGGTGTTTTAAATGAAGAATATGCCCTTTTTTTTTTTATCTGCAATGCATGTTTAATGCTGCCTGCCACATTTTCATGAGAATGCATAAAAAGCAATCTTTAAAAAATTAAAACTGAAACATAATGTAGGCACCTACAAATATCAACAAAATAAATGAAGTATCCTCAATAAACAAAAATAAAGTGAATTAATATCAATAACGAGTTTTGATTTCAAGCAGCCAATTATTAATGACAATAACTTGTTTGACAACTAACAGCATTTAATATTTAAAAAGATTTAAAGATTATTAAAATAAAACTGATAAACACATTTTGCAATATTCTAAGACTTTTAGCATTTAGAAAGGTTAAAAAGATTGGTTAATTGAATATAAATAAGCTTATTTAAGAAAGTACAATATATAGTAAAAAAATTTAATTCTATCAATTTAACTTTTGTAATACCCCTTATTTTGTAAATGAATAAAAGCCTTCTTCTTAAATAGAAATTCAAAACATGTAAAAATCAGAGATATTACATATTTGATGCTAAAAATGGAAAGCTCTTAAGCATATGCAAGTTACACGCAGCTGGTTGGTTGGTTGGTTTGTTGGTTTGTTTGTCGCTCAACGGTCATTTTTTGCACACGAGGGCTAATTAGACCGGGACTTACGGCTTAAAGTGGACTCCGAACCACTACAAACATCCATGCCCAAGGTGGGATTCGAACCCACGAACTATTGAACCGAAGGCAAGAGCGCTAACCATTCGGCTGCCAGCTCGGCTTACACGCAGCTGGAGTACAGCTGACCTTTTAGAATAACCTTGATTTTTAATTGAATATCTTGTTATTTGTTTAATGATATATAATTATTCAATGCTTCTTAAATACTTCAAAATAATTAAAAAAGAAAATTTTCATAGATGAAATGCATATACATGTTAAACAGCTTTAATTGAATAACAAAAATGAAATTTTATAATTAACTTGCACAGTAAATATATCAAATATAAATGAACTACTAAAAAATTTTACACTAAAAACGATGAAATGATATGATGAAATGACAACTTCAGATAAAATGCATTGCTAAGATGAAATGTATGAAAATTTTGCCAACAGATGAAAAACATCACAAGACACCCAATTCCAAAAATTTCTCTTGAAATAAAAATACTTTCTTTTAATTCTTCTAGTTGGAACAAAGAAATTAATAAAAAGACAAATTATCATTTTATAAAACTGAATAATGATAAATCTGATAATATTTAGATATAACTTTATAAAATTTAAAAAATGAATATACATTCTTTCCAATAAAATAAAAAATGAGATGTTTATAATGCAGCAAATAAAAGTATAAAGATACTTTCAGATTAACATAAACTAAAACATGAAATAATCATGTTATATTAAGAATGCAAAATTATTTGGTAGAAAAATATAATTTTAAAAATGGTCATAATGATGCAATCAAAAGTGTTTGCATAGAACTAGTTAAGAAATCATACCAATTCTCAAAATTATTTATTAACTCTAGCGATCAATTAATTCTGATGGTCTGTAGTAAATTAATATTTTTTTATTATATGCAACACATACATAAACATACAAATATACACACACTGTGACAGTGAAGATGCACAATATCAAAAATTTATGGTTTATGTTTATCAGATTAGCAAATTCTTAGATAAATGCAATGTATCATATTGTGCAAATGATGCAAAAATGCATTATTTATTGGATTTGATTTACTGGTAAGTAAATGATTATGCTTTGCACATGAAAGAAAATTAGACTATAGTTAACAGTGAAAGAAGAGATCTATAGTTAACAATGAATTCCAAATTACTGCAAATATCCAAATCTCATTTTATTCAATAATTTAACATAAATAAACACAGAAAAAGTTTGCAGTAATTCCACCAATTGTTGAATTAAATCCACAAACTATTCAACCAATGGCCATAACCATTAGATTGCCAATTCAGATTTTTGAGTCAAAGGAAGTAAGATCAAAAGAAAAATTGAAGAATCAACAATTCTGTTGCTCAACTGGAATAAATAATCATATTGTAAGTTAATTTTTATCCTGAAGGAAATGTTCAGTATTGAGAATGCCATGACACAGAAGATCAATCATATTGCTGAATGTGACAGGATATTTAGCATCCTGTCATTACACTAAGGATGTGATTGATAGATTGAAAAAAGTCAGGTTTGTCAGAAAATTGAATTGCAATGGGCAAGCACAAACACACATCCATTTTATATTGGTGGTCAGAAAAACGATTGGAACAAAATGTAGTCATGTCAGCTCACCTATACCAATGTGTTCCCCATGTTTTGAGTTTTGATCATAATGAGCACTTACATTGATATTTTACATCAAGTGCAAGATACTTTTGGTTGGAATCATTATTCTCTAACTGTCAACTCAACATGAACATTCATGGCATCTGTTAAAAAAAGCTGCCGTTAAGTCAATAGCATAGACAATAATTTCATTTACAATAATATTAAGATAGAGACACATGGACTTCAGAGAGGAATGATGTAGAGTTTTCAGATATTTCTGTTTGTTTAAACAATAGGCTATTCTCATGTGATAGTCTGGTATCTAATATGGTAATCTGGTGGAGATCTCGTGATAGGTCTGACATGGTTGAAACTGTGAAGCACTATACAGCTCTCTTGACAATACAGTATCATGATTAAGAATGTCATTACCTATGACATCAAATTGTCATCAATCTGTATTATTGGAAATGCAACAATTCAATGTTACAGGATTGAATTGTGCTATCTGGTAATACAATCCATTTTTTAAAGGATGTTGGAAGCCATTTATTAACAGATTAATATTAGACAATACACAGCACAAATATTCAACAAGATATCTAGATGCTTTCCAGATTATTTGTCTTTGTGGATCTATCACCAATCGAAAATGCTTGGAATGTGATTGGATATTATCGCATAGGCTGCCACTGATGTTCAGAAAATGAACTGTTACAAATGGTTGACAGATAATGAACAGCTATTCTTCTACAGACAATCTGCTATTTAGAGTCTCTACCTGGATGTTTAGCTAAATATACTGACAACAAGAGTGACCCAACAAATTATTATTATTTTTTTTAATAACGGCAGGCACTAGGGTGACTAACCCTTCACCACAACAAGGCCGGAAGCTGCTATTTTGATTATACAGCATAGTTGCTTTATTTAAAAATGTATCATATAATAAACATCACTTATTGTTTGTTAGTATGTTATTTTTTATTGAATTTGCATCATTTTTTACACATGCTTGTCAGGTATTGCATTTTCACTGTCATATAGTACATGTATACATATATATTTATACATATGCAATTTGCATTGATACCATATGGTATATAAAAAATTAATAATTATTAAACATATTGACTGAAGCATTTACATAGAAAAATAGTTGGTTGTGTTTTATCGTAAGGTCCAAAAATGGGCATATTGAACCAAAAATAAGAATTTTTTTAAAAGAAATTTATTTATTTATTTTTATCTTTTAAAAAACAAAAATTTATGAAAATATTAAAATCTAATACATAAAAAAACAGAAAAATTATCAAAATTATAATATAAACTATCTAAAATAAAAAAAACTTTTTGCCCTTAAAAAAGCAAAACGTTTTCTGTGGGGTGGCTCCTCCAACAAATCCTCTTGCCTTCGGTTCAACAGTTCATGGGTTCGAATCCTACCTTGGGAATGGATGTTTGTAATAGTTTGGAATCCACTTTAAACTGTAGGTCCCAGTCTAATTAGCCCTTGAGTGCAAAAAATGACTGTTGAGCGACAAACAAACAAACCTCCAACAAGTCAGATAAAAATAAAAATATCACTGTTAAAAAGGTGTAAACATTGATAGTTAAAATCATGACATGAAATTAAAATGTAATAAATTGTGTAAGATTCATTACATATTTCACGCCATGGATTTAATTCACTTTGAAACAAATGTCTATGCCTGTAACATGTGTGTCCGAAAGAAACACGAGTCAGACACCAGCACATTGAAATGGTAAAACTGTTAACTGTTACATAAAAAATTATTTAAACAATCATTTTTTTAATCCATATATTTTTTAAACAATCAATATATTTATTTAAGCAAGCAGACTATTTATATCTCATATATTTGCCAATTATCTTGTCAAATAATTATCTGCGTAAAACACTATTGCATGCAATAATGAAATAAAAAATACTGGAAAAATTTCTTCAGACTAGAATTTATGTTAAAAAAATGATATCTTTTGTTAGGAGAGCAATTTAATAAACTATTTAGTCATAAAATATTATTTTTCATAGAGAATTCTAGTTTCTTGATTAATGAAAGATTAATTTGCTTAAATATATTTAAGCATTTTTTATTCTTTTAAGATGTATATGTATAGTATCTGTAAGATGTGTAAGTACACTGTAAGATAACAGTATCTATCTATATTTTTGCATGGCTTCCTTAGTTCAAATAATAGGAGTTAAAATAACAAAATTTATAATATATACCTCTTTTGCTGTTTTATAGCCATCTCGTAGAAATCTTCTGCATCCATATTTTCCCTAAGATAAAAAATCATTGAAATTAACTAAAAAAAATGTAAATACATACATATATATTTTATGAAACTTTAATAATACAAAGTTTATGATATTTCATAAATAAACTTCTTGACCATAATAATCAAGATAAAAATATTTGGAGTTATTTAAAAGCTTTTCTTATAAAAAAGCATATTTTGGTCTCAAGAATTTCAATAAAATATTTTTAATTTAAGCTTATATAATTCTTTAATTTCAGCATACATTTTTATATTATGATCTTGCAAAATACAAAATGATGTAACATTTCATATTAATTATAATTAAATATTGTATAATATAATTCAAAATATATCTTTAACTATTATGGATAAATATGAAAAACATCACAAAATTAATTTACCCGTAACTTTTCATCAATAGTATCCCTTGTTAATTTTATCAATTCTGGATTTTCAACAGCAAAAGCAGGAAATCCTATCACAGATAACAAAGCAGCATCAACTTCCTATAACCATTTAGAAATAGAAATTATGATAATTTATTACTTTACGAATTTATGGAGAAAACTAATATAGAAGGTTTTAAAATATAAAACTAGATAAAAATTAATTCCACTCTTACAAATCCATATTGATACATTATTTATTTATTTTGCAATGTATATAATATTAATATTTTCAAATTTACATAGCACAGTTTGAGTAAACATTTCATATATTAAAAGATAAAAATAACTAAATTCTCAAGAAATCTAAAAACTCAATATAATGCAATTTTTTACACTGATATAAATTTTACTTAAAAACAATTTTTAATATGTCGGCGCAGATGGCAGTTATAGGAAAAACAAAATAAAAACTAAAACCTCTTAAGACTATTTAAAGGAATAAAAAAAGAAATATCACATAATTTAAATGAGACTGCATTGAATATTGTTAGTTCTATACATGATAATGTAAAATTATGATTTTTTGAAAATGCATACAAAAAATATTAATGCTTAAAATAAATTTTAAGAATGCACTTCCTTCTTTAAATATATAAAATAATAGATACTTTATTTTAACATTTTATAAGTAAAATTTTTGTTTGCGGTAAAATCATTAATTTTCATTAAAACAAGAAAATTTTCATTAAAATATAATTTTATTTGAAAAACCATAAATAAAAAAACTTTTCCATCAAAATCAATCTCCTAAACTAAAATCAATATAAATGATAAGTGTATTATATAAGCTATATAAACTCATGATTATTAATTTATTAGAGTATATATATATATATTAGAGTATTATATATATTATTAGAGAATTAATATTTCAGGATTATAAAAAGATAAAAATTTATAAATGACTAAATTTTTTAAAAATAACTTAACAATTACACTTAATTGGAAAAAGGGAAGCAAGTTTTATTTAAGAAATGAAAATACATTTGCTGTAAATGAGTAAAATAATTGAGACAAAGACATTTCAATAAATTACTTAACATTTCTTAGTTAATTTAATATCATAAAAATGTGAAAAAATTAGCATACTGAAAAATTTTTGAAAATTGAACTAATCAATTTTCATTGCAAATTAAGTAATATGAAATCAATATACTTTTAACATAAGTAGACTTCATAATAGCACCTTAATTGATAATAGTTTTCTAAGCAGGGTTCGTATAAATTACCAAAAATAAAATTCCAGAGGTTTCAAGGAGTTTAATCAAAAATAGTGGCAATATTAAGAGCTGACATTCAACTAAGTTTTGAGGCAATTTCATTGAAAATTTTAAAATATTAGAACAAAAAAAACTCAAAAAATTATAATATTTTTAATAAAAAATAAATGTATCAAGGTAAGTAAAAATTCCAGAAGTAATTCCTAATTTTCAAGAAGTCCATGTTCCAGCAGTTTCAAGAAACTTAAAAAAAAATTTTTTGAAATCTAAGAGTTTTAAGAAGTTTTCAAAAGTTATATAAATCTTGTACAAGAATTAATTTTAAAAAATTTTAATATGGCTATTTGACAGTGAAACTGACATATAGTTAATCTATAAAAAATCTTAAGAACTTAAGGAATTATTAATTTATTATTTTGAACTTAAATCTTTGATAGCTTATTTAAACTGTAAATAGTTCGAAATCATTACAAAAACAAAGAGGTATTGCAGAACAAATAAAATTAGTTTCAATGTTTTCATTATTTTAATAAGTTTGAGGTTTTATATTTGGCTTTTAAAGATATTTCAGGGATTTGATTTGATAATGTTCTATGATAATGTTCTACAAACAACAGCTAATCTGATTGAGATCTGAAATCTAAAGTGGATTCTGGGCCATTACAAACATTGATAGTCAATATTGGAGTTGGGTTTTGAGGTGTAGCTAGCACACCATTATACTCATTAATGTAAGATAATATGATAAAATACATTGATAAATTATTTAAAATGAATTTTACAATATATACTATAATAAGTATATATGTTTCAACAGAAAAATTAGTCTAAATATATTCAGCTTAATGTAAAATATTAATGTTATAATGTTTAAACAATGAATCAGAGAAATTGCAAAAATTATTTTTGATATTTTATCTAAAACATAGACTCAATGTAAAACAGTTTTATGAAAACAAAGTATGATCATTTCTATAATCAACCAATCCCCTTCACAAGTTCATGCATATGTACACCATACACTTTTGAATCATGGAAAATGCTGCCTTTGGTTTCGATAAGACAATTATTTTTATAACCTTTTATTGCAGTTAATGTTTACATACATAAATAAAATATTTAATTATATTTAAGACAAAAAAGAAACATTATTTAGAAGCTAAAAAACATAATTCAGGTTTTTATCGCATGATTACTTTTTCATATAAATTATTTTACATAATTTTACATACTTGAAACTTCAAATAAATTAACTTTCAGTGGTTAAAATATAATTAGTGAAAATAGTTTAATATGTATTTTTCATCTAAACACTTCTTTATACACTGAGTGAACATATTTTTAAGGTAAACATGTCAGTTATAATGGAATTATAAGATATCATATTTTGGAAACATGCATAAAAAGTATTTTTACCTTAGAATTTGATTCTCTAGGAAGCATTGATTGTAACACTGCCTATAAAAATAAAGAATTATCATTACATGTACATATAACAAAAATTATTTTTATGGAGAAAGATGCATTAAAATAATTAAAAACAGGGTAATTCAAATACAAATTCACTATGAAAAAATACATTTTTCTCCTTTATAAAAAATTAAATTTATAATTTTCAATTAATTTAAATTAAATTAAAAATATTTTTAATTTTTTTAAATTAATAGTTTTAGAGAGCTAAAAATATATATTAAGAGAATGCTAAGTAAAATTAACTTCTTAATGTTACATTTTGCATAAAAATATTTGATATTTATTTTTTATTTGCCAGCAAATGACATCTAGTTTAATGAAAAGCCTTATTTTGGCCAACTCCATAGCTCCATTTCCTAGTGAAATTATACTATTAACATCACGATACTATAATAAATGAAGTTACATACATATAAAAAAAGAAAGATTGAAAAAACAATTGTGACACAAAAAAATTAATAAAAACCTTCAAATTAGCAGTTTAGCTAAAATTCAGAGAATGACTTTGAAAAATCAATTTTCTGTTCAGATAAAATTAATGACATTTCAGTAATTAAATTCAGTCTTGGTCATAAATTTAAGAAATAAAATTAAACAAGTCTACTAATAAAATAGACCAGTTATTGTATCAATAACATAAGATCTACACATAACATACATCACTGATTACTTTACAATCTAGTAAAATGCCTGTGAAGCATTTTCTTTGATTGTTCTAAAATATTTTAGGCTATAAATTTCATCCCACTTTCACAAATTAAGAACATGAAAAAGTTGCAAATAAGTTAGACACACAATAAATAATTTCAACTAACTGTCTTCTATTATTTCAGTATCAAAGGAAAGTTTCTGGGCAAGAAAAAATTTATTGATTACTTATACAATCGATAATCCTTTTTAAGAACTCACAGAGAACAGTAAAATACTTCTTAAAATTAAAAATTCATATTATAGAGAAATTCAGGAGCAGAATTTCGAAACTAATCTTTTTTATCAAATTATATTCGTTTGTTACAAATAATATCTGTGATGTCCACAGTTCTCCTACTGGAAAAGCAGGGGTGTGAGCCAGCTCAACTGTCAACTTCAAGATTGATTGTGGTTCAAAATTACAAGGGGCTTGATGATAGACAAATATTCAAAATGAGTTAACCTGAATTACAATGTGGAACTCAGCTACACCACTATGTATGTATGAATATGGCTGATAATCAATTAAAATTTTTATAAAACTCAATGTAAAATTAGAAAAAAAGTTAAAAATATAAAAAATATTTCTATGCATTTAAATAAATGAGACTATGTAAACTGAGCAACTATGAATTAAAAAGTTAATTGTGATTATCAGAAAAAATTTTAGATTGTATTTAGATTTTCCTTATCATGCTATAGAATTAATACATTAGGTTTTAACAATCATATTCTTAATAAATTCCATTTTGTGAAAACTTCAAAGTATGTTTCTAAAAGAATGAAAAATTGTCAAGTCTTCAAATGAAAGAAGACTTTTTGTTTTATTTTTTTGAATTTTTACAAAATAACCATAGATGTACCATATTTTCCTGTATATAATCTGGGGATTATATGTTAAAAAGTTTTAAAATTTGTTGTGTTGTAAATACACCACTGCAGATAATCTAATAAGAAACAATCTCATCAGAAAAGCTTACAATAAAGTTTAGAAAAATGTCGTTTGTGTTTTATAAATAAATAACAAATGGCACCATGACTGGGCTGATTTATTTCAGTTATAACCAGTTACGTCTAATTACATTGAAGAACGAATTTGGTTCCTTGGAAAGAGCTTACATTGCTATTGGCTATCATTATTTTGCATTGTCTTGATCTGAGCTGTTTCATATTTAAAACATTCAGGTTCATCTACCTCATGTGGAGGTGAAAGCATAGAAGTTATGCAGCAGATCTTAAACTAAAAGCTATAGAGAAAGCAAATAAAATGGCAACAAACGTTTTAATGAAAGGTGAAAAACAAAGCATATGTAGTATAAAAGAAAAAAATGCATCCAATGCACAGTTTGGAAATAATCCATTTCTTTCATTTACTTATTAATTAAACAAATGTATTTTATTTTTAAAATATGTCAAATCACATTTTAAAAGTTATTAAAAACTAAAATTGATAAGTTTTACTAGAATCTTCTCGGAATTATCGGTCTTGATTGATTTGATGATTTTATTACAATTTATTGCACTTCGTTAAGTGGGTCCAATCAGATGTTTTGCACAGTAAATGTTTTTCTGTACATTTTATTATATTTTAATACTGCATTTTTTATTTTTTGTAACACCACGCTAGCAGTAGAATTTATTTTCGATTACTCTCGGAAATAATTGTCCCAGATTATGTGTTAAAAATTTTTTTCACTAGAAAAAAAATTCTATATAATACACCATTGCAATATAATAATAATACATACAGGAAAATACAGTATATTCTTTCACACTCCTCTCTAAAGGTAAGAAATGACTTTGCAGAGATATTTGAATGGATATTAGTTGTTTTAGACAATCCACTTGGAAAAATCTGTGAGATATACTCATATTCCCTTAATATCTAAATTTTTATATGGTGTTAAAATCTCTTCTATTATAAAACAAAAAAAAACATTTTTTATTTAACAAAGAAAAAAAGAATGCAATTAATGAACTCATTTTAAGATGTTTAGAATTCATAAATTGTACAGTAAAACTATGATAGTGAATCGACTTCCTGTTGGTGCTCATATAAAAATGCAGGTATGAAAGATGTTAGAAAATATAGACAATGGCACTGAAATAGGAAAAGTAACAATAAAATTTCATGTATATATCCTACCAACTATGTGCAAGAGAAGCTACAATAAATATACGAATAAATTTAAACTTACATGACACTTTTGAGCTTCATCAGCAAGAACATGTATCACAGATGATGGTCCTCCACGACCTCCAAATAAATCCAATTCATTCATAGCTTCTAAAGCAGCCTAAAATAATATAAAATAAGTCAGTAAATCTATGGACATGATAAACTTATAAAAGAAACAGATGTTTTATTTAACAAAAATTCCTTATTCCATGGTAATCAAGCAAAAATAAAATGACAAAAATCTTAATATCAAAATTTGTAAAAAATAATATATTATTTAATAATTTTCTATTTAACAGTAAAAATATGAATTGTATTTAAGCTTTGGGTTTAATAAGGAGATAAATGAGCTAAAAGTATGGTGCATTTCTGATTATAAGATTAAGATAAAATAAATAAGAAATCTGCATATGGAATTAGTATTAAGCAGAAGTATGATGATAAATCTGAACTAAAAAATGACATATTTTGTCATACTTCACAAACATTGCTGGATTGTTTATTTAACAATCCAGTGATGTTTGAAATTAATCTCTGCCCCATTCAAATATTCTATTTGGATACATAAAAAATTAAAAATTTTCAGAATAAATAAATAATATTTAATTTTTTAAAAAATACAGAGTAACATGAATTTTAGAAATCCTCCTGGTATGCTGATTAGCTTTTATGATCAAATTATAAGCACAATAATTTTTTTAAATGTACAATTTTATTAATTATTGATATTTTTATCATGTTTGGAAGTTATGAAATAAATAAATAAAATATTTAACATTATATAAAAAAAAATTCAACAATGAACTTAACACTAGAAAAGCCACTAATATTGCAAATAAAAAATTTTTAAAAAATTCGAATTTTATTATGTGAAAATAAATTTTTTAACTAAAAAAATTGTAAAAAATTATACTATGATAAGGATAAATTAAGAATACTTAATAAAATTTTGATTTATAATATTACTTTTCATCTCTTTTAAGGATTTAAAATAAAAATTTTTATTTTTATTATTTCTTACTTGATTTAGGAATTTCCTGTAATTTTGTAATACATTTAACGCATATTTAAGCATATTTTTATAAGATTTTAATTTACTGTGTGTTTTCATACATCAAGCTATTTTCTATCATTCTTTACATAAGTCAGAGAAACCACAAAAAATAATTGGCTTATTACAAATAAAATTTAAAAAAAAAAATCCTTGTTTACTTATAAGTATAAAAATTAATTAGCAAAATGAAAAAAGAAAAGAAAATATATTAACCTTTGCCATCCCAATTGAGCTTGCATTTAATTCAGGGAGTCCATGATTAGTTTTATCTCCTCTTTCCCAAATTCCATAATCCTAAATAAAACAGGGCTTATTCACAACTATTAAACAGTCTTATTTTTATGTTTACTAAGAATATTTTAACTTAACAATACATAATAAATTAACGTACTGGAATACAATAAGCCGATTCAATGTAGAATACTAGATTTTGAATGAAAGCAACCTCATCCAAGTTAAATATTATTTGCAGACCTGAAAAATTATAATAAATAAAATAAAGGACGTAGTGATATTTTTAAATTAATAAATCAAAATTTATCATGATTTTAACTACTTTTAGAACATTTTTTTTTAGAATTGCAGCAGTATTACCAAAAATAATAGTATACCTGAAGCAGTCATTTGCGCTAATGTCAGTAAATAAAGAGAGGTTGCATCTAGTTGCAAATGGCCCCATCCACTATCTGTAACTACAGTTGCACCAGTATTTGAGCTGTATTTGGCATGCAAAGAATCCATTTTGTTTTGTGTTTCTTTGAATTTTTCTAATTTTTCCTTTTGTTTCATCATGGACATTAAAAGACCCCGCATCAATTTAACACAACTCTAAAGAGATAAAGAATCAAAATAAGAAAGGCAACTCATCTCAATGATATACACAATTATTAAATATTGACACATATACCAATAAATCAAAGAATCAGAATTTAAATAACTTAGAAATAGGGATTATTTTAGAGCCTATGCACAGAAAATGCTTTCAATATCAACTTTTTGAAATACCTTTCTTAATAATTTAATATTTTATTTACATAAATTTGATTGGTAAAATAGTGAATATATGATTTTATTAAATGCATTATAGTTTTGAAAAATCAACAATAAAAAATTAATTGTAATTGAATTCGCTTCAAAAAAAAACATTTTAACCTGTTCCAGCTCATATGTTTTTGCCCGATCTTCATCCAAATCAGCATTTTTCTTGTAGGCCATTGAAAGAGCCCACACAGCCATAATGGAATACACACTGTCCCTAACCCAGGCATGGTCATTGCGAGAAGATGATCTAATCAATCCAGTAACAGGATTCTGAAAAACATGTTAATCATTATTAAAAATTATTTACAATATATAAAAAATCAGGTGTCTATAAATATAAACTAAGAGGCTTGTTTGTCACATAAGAGATTGATAGAGATAAAAATCTTAGTCATAAATTTTTTCACAGATAAACAGTAGTTTAAAACACTAAATAAAAAAAAATTAATTTTTATATACATAGTCAATAAAATATATTTTTCATTATAATATCTGATCCTTATTATACCAATTTCACTGGATTTTTTTTATTACTCAATTTGATGTTTTTATAAAATTTTAAACTAAAGTTGAGTAATTTACAAAAATTTACTGAAAGTTACAAAATTTTATTATGACAATAGAAATCTTTTTTGATAATTATTCAAAGTTTCAGCTTGATTGAGGTTAATATTTTTTAATCTATTTTTAAATTTCTGAAAAATACCCTTAGAGAATTGTAAAAGAGAATGGGATGAAAGAGACTGCATGAAAAATTTACAAAATTATTCTACTAACTACATAATACAAATTTTTTACATACAAGAATAAGATGAATATAAAATAATTTAGTGAAAAAATTATTTGCAGCTCAGCACTAAAATGTAAGAAATAACTTTTCTCTTATATACACAAAAATGTTAAGAAACATGATATGCTTCTTAACATCATATGAGACCAATTTTTCTCAGTGAAGTTTGACAGTTAAATGTGACATTAACTCAATAAGTATTCAGAAAATTTTTCAATAAATAAAATTCAGATAACTGAAGTTACCAAAAATGTTTAGATATCTTGTCTGATATAAGATATTTGAGATTAAAATTTACACTCTTCCTAAAGAAATATGATATGCCACGGCACATAGGATTACATTGTAATGTAAACATAGAAACGAATTCTTGATATAACATAGTATATACAACACAAGAAAGAGAAGGACATAAAGTAAAAGAAAGTTATAATAAATGCCATTATTACAAAGTATTAAATCAAAATAAAGATGCAGCATAATCTTTTATCAAATCAGAAATTCAAATTGGCAACCTTTAATAACATTTAAATTACAATTGAATCAAAGATATATGAATTGGCAACTTTTGTTTGTGATCTAGCCATCAAATTTTCAATGTATAGAAGTTGAACTTTAATTAAACGACTGTCTGAATATTTCTCAGTTTCTTGACAAATTATAGTGTAGGCCATAAAGTTATCAATACAATGAAGTGTTTTGATATACAATGTGAAAAATCATAAAAATATGATAAATCTGATTATCAGACAAACCAATTCATTGAACCATTACAGTTAAATATTAACTGACCAAATATTTGGTCTAAATCTTATGTATAGCATAGCTAAATCAGGCAAAAACTTATCACAAATGAAAGATATATATCAATGGAAACAAATACAACACCCAAAAAGATCAATCTATATTTATCAGATTGTTTGATCTTTTTAGGTACTGTATTTGTTTCCTAACAATTTATAGTTTCTTCAATGTTGACTCACATATCTAAAATATCCCAATATATTTTAACAAGATATCACAAGAGTTATCATTGTAACCTTAACTTTCATACTACACAAACATTTTAAAAACAATATTTTGAATTAGTCATATATGTATAGCTTAACTTTCCAAGCCACAAAATTTTACTTAAAATACTTTGAAGAATTTAAATGGGAAAAATTTAAATATAACATTTTTTTCACAAGACAAATAAAATGAAATTACATAAATTAAGATATTACTTAATTAGCAAAAATTAATAATTTCTTATTCTCTTCAAAGAGATCATTATTTAATCAATGGTATATACGAAAGTAACAAAAATAACTGGAAAATTATTTGATTATTTAATATTCTTACTTATATACAAATTAACTTATAGCAATAAGATAAGATTTATTTTAGCGTGACCTTGTTCAACCTTGCAATCAAGCTATTAAAAATAGAAACTTAAAAATAATTGAAAATACAATGATTTCAAAAACAATATTATGATACCTGATTATCTAATATTGTCCTATGAACTAATCGTTGATAATAATCTAATCGTGCGCCTGAATTACTACGACTTCTCATTTTATTTCCAAAAACAAAGATGTTATTAATTTAAAACAACTTAAATTATGCAAAATAAATTTTAATAATGATTAAAAATGATCGCTTTATGATCTCTTTTCACCATTGGTGCAATTAAAGGTGACTTTTCATTAACCTCAGATTAAAGTGTACAAATTTAAATCATTCTGTGGAATCCGCGAAACCAAATCCAAAAGTAAATAAACAGACAAGAATTATTCTACGATAACATTTGCACAGCTTGAATATAATGACATCTAAAAATAAAATTTTTTAAATAATTGATTGAAATATAATAAATTATATTTTTAATATCAACATAAAAATTGTGCATTTTATCCAAGTTTTAATTCAATTTTTATCAGCCAATTATTATCAATAAAAAGTAAAAATCGGAAGAATGGCATCCGTATATTTTATGACAGAGTCACAAGAATATTAACTTCTACTTTTTAAGAAATCAACATGGGTTAACCATAAGAAATATTCATTGCCTGTTGAAATGAACTGTGGGAAATAAAAAGGCGTGGCCTTAGTTTTAATTAGGGTTACATTACAAAAAGTTTTAGCTGATTCGCCAATTTGTTCTTGCCAAAGACTACATCTTGGATTTTAGTTCTTGCGAATATTCAGCATGTTATTTCGCATGTCATATATTTATTATTTATTTTTACAGAATTCTTTTGATCTTACAAAAATACTTTCTAAAAATTCTTATTGAAGAAATATTTTTATTTAATTAAAATACATGTACATATTAAATTTGCAACTTCAAAATTTGAGATATAGTTAAACAAATATTAAAAAGATATCTATAAGATTTTATGAAATTTTAGAAAAAATAATTATGACAAATTTTCACTCGTTACTTTTAATAAATTTCATTTGAATAATATTTTACCTCAAAAAGATTCGAATTATTTTATTCTTTTCCAGAACAACCTAGTTTAGTTTAGTTGAATAAATAAAAACTAATAAAATGCGAATCAAAATTAGTAGAAATAATTTATTACATTAAATTCAGGAAGAAAATTATGTACAAAAATATTTATATGATCCATTAACAAATCAATTGGTTACCTTGGCATAATTGAATTATGTAATTTTAATTTAAACATACTAACAAATCAAGTAAAATCTTTTCCTATTTTATAAATAGTTGGGTTTTCAATTTTATTATCCTTTTTTATTTATTTTTAAATAAACGCTGTCCATAATATACATAAGTAAATAATATTTAAAAAAGAAGAAACAATATTTTCTTGTTGCCAAATAAGTGATAAGCTCCAAATTCTAGCAACTCCCTGTTCTTCAATATCTTTTTTCAACAAATCAAATTTTTCCTCTTAAGATCATAAGGTTGCATACTATGTAGAAGGCTTTACTTAACAGCAAAGAAGTTGCGATCTTTAAACAAGCGTCTCGAGCCAGAGCCCGGAGCCTCGGCTCCCAGAAGATTTTGGCTATGATTCAGTGACTTGGCGATGTAAAGAAAGCGATAAGTTTCTCTTGCTAGGAAGTTTATCTCATTGTTAAACATGGCGGATGTCACAGATACGCTTTCCGTTTTCTTTTAGAAAAATATATCGATTTAGTATTGTTATATTTTTATAAATATAACAAATTATTAGTTAATTAATTCATCGGGAATATAATTTCTTTGTATTATAAAAATAATGGATGTGTGTGTATTGCGTTTACATGATCTTTTCCTCTCTAAAGAATAAACGACTTAGTATTGTTATATTTTCGTAAAAATAAGAAAGAATTTGTTTATTAATTCATTGTGAATATAATGTCTATGCATTATTAGAACTATTAATTATTTATTCATAAATAATTTACTATTGTTTATAAATATGTAAGTTGTTATGTTTATTAAACAGATTATGCATAAACCCTTTTGACATTATTGCAAACAAAGTAGCTGAAAAATATTTTATACGAAGTTTCTACTTAAGAAAGAATTTTATTTTTTGAAATTTATTTAAGTTGATATTTTGATTTATCTGAAGTAAGAGAAGAATTGTAGTTAATATTATATGATTCATTGTTTCTTTACAAAAATATTTCTCCTAATTCAGATTCTTTATTTTAATCACTGTTCAAATTCATCACCATCATGAGAACAGTATATTTTTTCATCAAGTACATCCTAACTGGGTACCTTCTGCTGAAATAGTTTTCTTCAAGAACTCATCTCTTTCATTTTCAGTTAATTTTATGTTTGTATACTATTCTTTAGAAGTAAAACGGCTAACAAGAATAGGAAAATATTCTGGAGCTCAAAATTGAGCTGCTTATGAAAAAAATTTTGAAGCAATATTTGTGGCTTTGGGCACGGAGTCATCCCAATGTTATATGAATTCTGAGAAATTTAGTGAAAAAAATTTATTTAGTTTCACCCTCAGTTTTTTACATACGATATTTTATTCCTATTTATATTTATAATATCTTTATTAAAACACAAAAATCAGAATGAAATGTTATACTGAGTGTCTTTTTATTCATATAAATGAAATTTATAAATTTTCCCTTTTTTAATGAATATAAATCTTTTTGTATTTCAAATAAACGAGTCGCATTCTTAAATTGAACTACAGATGTTCAATATTTACAACTTATGATATAACTTATTTTGAATTTTTAATTTAAAAAATAGACAATGTACACACTAAATTTCTCCTAATTCAGCAAAACATTTTTTATTCATCGGTTTTTTATTGAAATTTATATTACATGCAAAGTTTATTAAAACAAATCATGTGTGCAAAAAATGCTTTAAACAATTTTTATTTTGAATTAACAGATATTTTAATTTTGGCTTTGGAAAAAAAAACTTGGGATGCTAATTTATAATTAAAGCATGATAGTGTCAAAAACAATTTAGTGAAATTAATTTTATCATGGGAATACAGAAATAAGAAGGAAACGTGATAATGTAATTCACACTTCTTTGTTACTTTCACATTATCACATCCACCTTATCTGAGAAAAAATAAATGTCTTCAGCACCATATAAAACACAAATAAAGTTGTTATCTATTTCTATTTTAAATATGGTGCTAAGATATAAGCAAACTATTCCGCTTTTCCTTTATATTTCGAAAAATATTAAAACTTGCAAACATATATAAACAAATCGACTAACACGAACCTCGTTTCAAATTAGACCGGGGAATAAGAAAACAAAGGGTTACTAATATTAAGTGTGAACAATAGTCACATTTTACACCGCCAAATTATTGCAACTACTCTCTTCAAGTGCGCATGCGTTAGAATTCCCATTTGGAGCCGACGTTCCGGGCCCGGTCTCGAGACGCTTGTGATCTTTAAGATCCTTGAAGTGACTTTCGTGTGTTTTGTCTGTGAAAATAATAGTAAATATATGATCTTATATTATTTATGACTAAAGTTTGATATAAATTTCATTGCAGTAGAGTATTTTTATGTATTATGTATAAGATTATATCATGATTTATTCCTAGGTTACACGCTATGGGGAAAAAGTGGGGAGAATTAGCTAAAATTCGCCGTGTAGTTCATTATCGTCTGTCTCCTTATGAACAAAATATATTTGCTGGTTTCTTTTCTAAAGGTATTCCAAATTTAGCGAGAAGAATAAGGAGTCAAATTTTCTATATTGCTCCACGTAAGTTTGATTTTTTATTATGGTTAACAATGAAATACCTTATAAATTAAATGGAGCTTTTTAATTGCTCAATAATAATTTATTTTTCTTTCATTTATTGACTTTAGATTGATTACTATTATATCTATAGTTATGAGAGATTCAGCAAGTTTTGTATGAATGAACAGAAATTTAAGTATTGTGTTAAATATAATTTTAAGTGAATTTGTCCAAAAAAATAATCTATTAATTCTCTTGATAGATTGTTACAAGCAAAAAAAAAGTCTACTTTAGTGAGACTTGTAATTAAAATATTAAATTAAAATGTGAAAAATCTTTCAAAAAAAGAATTATTAATTTCTTCATTGTTTGTCAATTTCTAATGCATCAATTTCCAATGATAATCGGTATAAATTTGTAATGGAATTTTTCTTGTTATGAAAAAAGAAAAGAATTTTAATTTGATTTTATTGATGAAAAAAGATTATTCAACTTATATTAGCAAATACTTCTAAACTACTTATAATTATTAACACATAATCTAAAAATACTTTTTATTTTCTCCAAAAACTATTGAGTAAAACGGCATTAAATAAATTTTGATAAAACAGAAAAATTTGGTTGATACATTTAATGGGAGTGTAAATCATAATATATGCTTTGAAATTAAGGTAAAAATAAATATTGAGGTCACAATAATAATTTTTTTGTGCTGAGAATGACATAGGTATTTGACTTTGTAAAAATAATGTATATAATAATAATGAATTAACTCTTTCTAAATGATAGTAACCATGTAAGAAATAGAAGGGGGAAATATTATCAATTTTAAACCATTAACCTTTATATATAAATAAATAAATATTTAAAATATATTGAAAATCAACAGAAATATAAGAAAATGCACTGTAAAAGCAAATTAAAACTAAGAACAGATATTTAGGTGATAAAACTAAAAAATGAGTTCTTGTTTAAAATTGACGAATGCTCAGTAAAAATTAATACATTTCCTTATACTTAATAATGTTATAATGAGAAACTAAATCAAAAGAAGTGATTAACTAATTGCTACCACCTTAATAACAAAATAAATTGGTAGCTTTTA
This sequence comes from Latrodectus hesperus, assembly GCA_037975125.1. Classification (NCBI taxonomy): domain Eukaryota; kingdom Metazoa; phylum Arthropoda; class Arachnida; order Araneae; family Theridiidae; genus Latrodectus; species Latrodectus hesperus. The sequence continues at coordinate 8,693,024 of CM075852.1, read as the reverse complement.
TGAGAGTATAAATATTTAAAAATTTAAATATAATTAAATATGATTTGGTATGAGTTTGGTGTGATTTCCAATTTTCATGCCAATCATTGTACAATTTATACATTACCTAAATTATTTAATTTCACACTCTTCCACTTTAAAATCACCATTTTGAATATTTCTCTTTATTGAATTACTATAAGAGGGCAGGCTGGAGTGGCTGGTTAATCAGGGCATCAATGTTATTTTAATAAAACAGTGTATTTGAATCTTACCTTAACCAAATATCCATCATATTCATTAAAGGTGGCTGGGTCACATTAAATAGGTTATTGTTGCTATGTCCTCCCAAGTGAAGTTAGGGTATACCCGAGGTGACAGGGCAAATATTCGGGGTATTCTGCTTTGTCCTTGCTGAACCCAACTGTAAGAAGTATGGTGGTGCACATATACATGAACAAACCATTGAGTAGCTTTATGACAAAATGCAAGAAAGTTAATTTACACATTTTATAAAATATATTAGAAAAGAAATATATAAAAATTAAAAATCTGTGCAGAGTTATTTATGATCCATTAGTGATATACTCAATCATTTTTTAAGTTTTTCAGTAATGCAGCAAATGTGCAAATCTTAAAAATACATGTTATGTAGCGATATCAAGTAGTAGTCATCTACCAGTTAATAAAGCTGAATCAGTATCATGAATGACTGATTTTAATAATTAAGTTCTTAAATAACTGAGCCAAAGTGTATATTTTCAGAAAAATTCTCTATAGCTCTAACTAATAAAGGTAAACAACTGAGCAATGAAGCTAACCTATCTTTTGAATAACACTATATTTTTTTTCAGTACTCAAATTTTTGCTGTGTAAATAACAAAATTTGCTTATACAAATATTGAACATTGTGCTATGAAACAAGGATTAACAACTAAACAGTAACTCTTTCAATGACATAAACAATATGAGTTTTTACAATATTAAATTTTTAATAGAACTTTTGCTTACACATCTTCAGATATTTATATGTCAGTTACAAAATAATAGTCCTTCAAATATCATTAGTTATGTCTAATAAGTATTATAATTGTGAAATAGCAATAGTGAATCAACTAATGAGTGAAAATTTAAAATACTCACTGTCCCAATCAATTGTAATTTTCATATATCATTTAAAAATTTCTTTCATATTTCAAACTTAAACAATAAAAAAATGCTAATTCTGTTTTTACCATCAATATCTCTATTTGTAGCATGCTAATGTTAAAAGATTTTGTAATAAATTTTATATTAGTTTTTCAAAGTAAAATAGTTTCTCAACAAAAATTTTAACTTTTAGCAAAATTTAAAAGAATAACGGTTTTACCAGCAACATTGAAATAAATTTCCAAATTACAAAAAAAAAACCCCACAATTTCACAAGGATATAAGGGTTATATAAATTCCATTCAAATTCCACATACATTGTAATTTACCACAGAATCTTAAATAAGTAACGCACACATCGAAATCCATCTTATAAGGAATTTCTTCTAGCATGATAATCCACTTGTTTAACTTATTCAACACCCATATCAAGTTGTAGGATTTAGTCTCTAATTCTCTAATGTAGTAAAAAGTTATCTAAAGATTCTTTCTTTTATTTTCTGATTAGATCGCGAATAAAAATTGGACATCCACAATAATATCAGTAAAAGTGAACATTTCTACTGATCAAATGCTAGTCTGGAAAGGCATATTATGGAAATTTCAACAATAGATGTTGGTTAAAAATTATTCATAATGCTCTAACTAAATTTCTTTTCCAACAACAATTCATTTTTAGTGATATATATAATTTTGATTTATGTCTATATAATCATTTTAACTGAAGTTATGTGTTCAATAAGCTGATTAACTGCATGTAAAAACAATGTATATATATACATACATGTGGGAAATGATTAATTCTATATATTCTAAATAATTATACCAAAATTGTATTTATCTATATTGCATTAGGAAAAGTACATTTATATTGAATAAAAACTAAACTATAAAAAAAGTTTATTTTAGAAAAGTTATTTAATTTTTACTATAAGGTAATGAATTGTATGTGAAAATTGCAGTATGCCTTTACTCCAAGAATTGGTATGCTGCCAAATTCGGCAAATCTGTAGGTTCCTACGTCAGAATGTATTCATTCGGCACTTATATGATGCATTATAATGTGCGTGGTTCATTTGTAGTTTCAGAAACAGTTGAGCTTATGCTGTTTATTATTTTATTGAAGTTACTTTTTAAATGTCTCTGATTGAGATTTTGTTATAAGTTTTTATATTGCTTAACTTGTAATATTTATTGTTTCAAAATTTAATTTATTTCGGAAGTTTTTTTAATTTGGAGCATGACCGAGCTGAATAAGATAAGTACTTTGTGTTATTCTATTTAATTTTCTATTTTATATAGTAAACTATGTATAATTTATTATATATTGTGTAGAAATATTTGTGATGTTTCTTATTGAAATGTATTACTCAATAAATTAAAAATAAAATGTTATTTTAAGATGAGTGTTACAGTGCTCGATTAATTAGAAACCAGAGTTTTCATAAAAATGTTATTTATGTTTTTGATTTATGTTAATTAATTGCTTGCTTTTGTTATTAAGGGTGTATTTTGAAAGTTTAATTAGTTTAGAATAAAATTGTTTTACAATTTTATTTTAATTCATTTATATATATCTTCTTGAATTAAAACATTTGAACATTAAGGATATAAGTTTTTAAAAAATTTATTCTTTATTTATAAGTTTTTTTGCATTTGATTGACAACTGAAAATTTTTAAAAGTCCTTAAAATGTTAATTCTCATAAAAGGGAATTAGTCAAATATAGCATTTTTCTTATTTTAATATCAGTTTGCGACACTAAAAATATTTGTTTATTAAATTTTTTTATTTTCCTGGAAAGCAAACTTACTGATTTCACACACTTTACTAAAAATTGTTTTTTCATTGTATTCGTATTTTTTATAGTTTCTATCATTAAACATATATTCATGCTATTTCAAGTCTAAAACATGTGCCCTTGAAGTTCAAGTTATTTTTTCTTTGCGATGAAAAGTTGTTTTCATTATTTGTTATGTTGTATAAAACCTTAAAAAATTTAATTAAAAAAAATAGTGAAATAACATTTTTAGGAATATGAAGACTTTAAAAAAATTTACTTAGGCTTTACATTGCCATGTATTTAAGTTAAGCTTTAAATGTTTCCTGCACACACAGACAAAAAATAAAAAAATGTAATGCTAGATCAATTTGTATTTTTGATTAAATTTTCATTTTAATGTGGTGTGTGTTAAATTTTTGTTAACATGTTATTTCATTTTTATTTATTCTTGTAAAATGTCTGATTTTGTCATTCATTATTAAGAAATTTTTCAAGAATTATTTGAATCTCATTCCTTTTATGCATATCTGTACGGTAAATAATTTTATAAAAACATGAAGATAAAGAATCTATCTGATATGTTAATCATTCTATACTAAATAAAGTATATAGCAAATTAACTATACATTTGCAAAAAATATAATAGGTCTACCGAAAAGTTTTGTCTGTTGATTGATGACATACTAGAGCCAAATCTTTTTCTATAGGATATTGGAGGTAACAGAAAGCTTAATTCAGCTCAGCGCACTATTTTGGACCATATTTAGGAGATAGGTTTGATGAGGAAATATTCAAAATGGGTACCACATAAATTAAGTCAGAAGAATTTTGATGGTTGAATCATCATATGCCTATTTCAGCTTGTTTGAAACACAATTAATCCCTTCTTGAACCGAATGAAAAGTAACTAATGAAAACATTCATAAACTCTTCTAATTTTAAAGTAAATTTGTCTCTGAATAAGAGGATATTGTGTATATGGTGAAACATTTGAGGGCCAATACTCTATGAGCATAAAAAATGATTAAAAAATTTGAAAAAATATTATCGTCAACACAATAATTTAAAGGGAGCAGTCCATGAAAAGAGGCCAAGAAAAAGATTTTCAGAAATTAGAGAACTAAGCTGGGAAATTCTATTTCATGCATCATATTTCATGAACTTACCATTCTCTAAGTATCACTAGTTTCTGTCCTTGCAAAATTTTTTGCAGGGCAATTCAAAACAATTCAACAACAGTTGGCAAAAATTCAAGAACAAAGAAGATATCAGACAAGTACTGGTTCCATTTTTGGTCTCTAAAAGATGACATTTTTTTAAAAAATGGGATTTACAAATTGCCATCACGCTGGCAAGATGTCATTAATCATAATGGCAATTATATTGCTCAATAAAGTTAATTCAAAGTAGGAAAAATTTATTTTGTTTCATTCTTAAAATGGAGAGAACTTTCTTGTAGACCTAATGTTAATAGAATTGCTAAAGATTGTATTTTACTTCTATGTGTGTTAACTATTAAAGGTATTTTGTATTTATATTGGGTTAGCAAGATATAAATTGCATTCTTTAGAAACTCTAAAATACATTCCAATAAGATCAAATTTGAGCTACAGGTAATTCAAATGATGTTCATTTGTTAAATAAAAAAAGTAGTTGCTAATACAGCATTTTTCCAGATTCAATTATTATCAGCCATTCATTTTCTTTAGTATTGCCTCATTTGCTAGATATCCTCCCTTGCAACTTTTGATTGTAAAGTTACCCAAGAGCAATATCTACACCATACAGCCAGTATCTTTGCTAGATCCAAAGGATGACACTGGATGTCATGTCCTAGAGTTTCTCTGGTCAGTGGTGGAAAATGCGGTTTCTGTAATTATAGCATTTTTTCAATGGGAGACATTTTGCAATTTTTTTTAAAATATTAAGTATATTTAATAAGCTTTTTGTACATTATAGTGTCATCAGTCTGTGCCTTTTTTACTGGTGTGTATGTATATATATATATAATCAAATGATTTTTCTGCATTTCAAAGTTTAAAGATGCATGGTTAAATTATTTATTATTATACTATAACAAGCATTCAAGCATTTATTAATGTTTTCTTTTTTAATTATAAATATAGTTTAAGTTAACTTAAGTAAAAAAAAATAGTCTGCATTTAAGTAAAACTTAAATGCTAACTATTTTTTCTTATACATTTAATTTCAGAATTATCTTTGTGTTTACAAATATCTATTGATGAGATTAATAACAAATTAAGAATTTGGTATTTAATGTCTTTTCAAATTCAAGTGTTTTTTTTATAATAAATTATTATTTATAAGAAAATTTATAATTTTTGTGATTATAATGTTTCTATAGAAGTGTATATTATCTTATCAAGCTATAGCAAATTTCAAACTTTTAATTCTAATAATTTTCATTTTTACAGCTTTTGTTGCTGGATTTCTCATCTACGATTGGGCGAAAAAAGAAAATGCTAGAGTAAACAGGAAGAATCCAAAAGATTATGAAAATGAAGAATAAATATTAATTGTGTAATAAATAACTTCATATAAATAGTCAATAAATATGTAAATATAGGACAATCAAGTTTAGATTATTTCATATTATGATCAATCATAATTTATTACTGTGACTTGTTGAAATTAATTATTATATATTATTTATGCTTGAAGTTTTTTGATTTTTTAAAATTCTAAATTAGTTTAGTATAAAAGTAATGTTCTCTTTTTATTTAAATGCCTAGTCATGTTATGACATGACACTTTATGTATAAGTTGGAACTTTTAGAAAAAATGCCATCTTTAAATCTGAATAAATCTAAGTTTTTGTCCATAACCTTTTATTTATATATAAATCAGTATTCATAAACATGTTTTATTTAAAGAAATTTCAAAAACAAAAAATTGCTTGATTTTATTAAAAAAATTACTAATTTTTCTTGTTATATTTTATTTTGTAAATATCAAATGATAAAAAATATGCAAGCAAAAAAATTAATTTATAGAGTCTTATATATATGATATTGAGTCATGCTTTTAATTAATTCTTATATTGTTTTATTTCATTAATTTAATTATTTTTATTATTGTTTGAAATGGCAGTTGCAGACCTGCCAACTTTTACGCATCATGCGTAAATTTTACGCAAAATCCACAGGTTTTACGCTTTTACTGATAGCATGAATTATTTTACGCGTTTCGGTTCTTCTGAGCAAAGTTTAAAAAGAAAAAAAAATGTTTTCATGTTAGCACATAATGGCGATCATTTCTCGTTACCAACGATCAATATAAATATTGGTCTGTGCTCGTTACCCATGATGAGAAGCAGAACTAAGCACTCCATTCAACCCATCTGTGGGAAGAGAGAAATAACTTCCCGGACTGTGTGGTTGCAGAAGCTCCGAAAATGCACATGTCAAACCCTTTTTCTATGGGAGGGGGGAGAAGGCCTCCAGCTTGAAAAACTATAGATGGGGAAAAGAAATGGTAGAGGTATAATTTTTTTCTTTAGTCACACGGATTAAAACTGAAAAGTTTTACTGAAATACTTTTCTGAAAGTTGGCAGGTATGCAGTTGTGTGGTTACCATTCTTGCCTTTTCTTCAACAATTTGTTAATTCGATGTCTACTGTGGCTATAAATGTTTATTGTAGTTCAGAATCCACTTTAAACTGTAAGTTTAAACTGTAAATGATTCTTGATTGCCAAAACAAACCAAAAATCTGTTTATTTTTCTTATCTGTTATTCATTTTCTCCTTTTCCATTGTAGTCTCATTATTTTTCCATTTTCTTTCCCTCCAGTTTTGATAATATTAGCTAGTTCCTATAAAAAATTATTTATTTCCATGGTGTGTGAAAAACATAAGAATTATTGTACTTCTACTGTCTTATATAAAACAACTTCTAGCCAATGACTTATTAAATCTTTAATCATCTTATAATACTTACATTAGAATGAGTATGTATTGTAAGAGGGCTAAAGAGATACTTCCATCTATAAGCTGTATAGTTGTAAGTTTCAATACCATTTTTTAAGTTTTTATTTTAAAAATACAATTTTTTTAGTTTATAAGTCTAGTGAATATTTTCAAAATATCTTAATTTTTTTTTGGCCTGTAAATATTCATACTATAATAATTTGCTTTGCATTATATTCTTAATTTTAGAAAGTCACCTTAAAACTTGCAGTTGTATAGATTAAAAAAATTAATTTTTTTGATGCACTTAATAATTTTTATTTTTTAATAATTATGTTGATTCAGACATTTAAAATCATTAAGACAGAAAATCTATTTATAGTAACTACACTACTATATACTAAAAAATTACTAACTTTTATATCTTTAATATAAAATTTCACAAAAACCATTTAGATTAGTGTTACTTGTTACTAATCCCAGATGATGTAGCTCAGCTACACTATGTCCATAATACTAAAAATAACATAATATATTAGTTGAAAATTAATGTAAATAAAATTAGATTATTGAGGTTTGACTAAGTATTTAATCTGAATAAATAATTTTAAAATATTTTAATTCCATTTTAAAGTGGAATAATTATTCAGAAGTTTGTTCAATCTTACCAAAATATTTACTGCTTAAAAACAAGCATTACAAATATTTTGATACATGTTTGTAAACAGTTGAATTAAATAGACTGTTGTAAAATGTATTAGAATGTGTAATGCATAATTTGCTGGAATTATTTTTAACGATGAGCTATTTTTGCATACAATAAGAAAAGATATCAAACTCAAGAAACTTTATGATGATTTTGCATTACATTTGAAAACTGGTGAAAAATTTAAATTTACTCTTTTCACTACCTCAATTCAATACAAAAGTTTCAGAACTTTTTTTTAGACACATCGTATTGCACAGAGGTAAACGAATTTTTCATTTTCAAATCAAAATTGAAAGGAATGATTATTACAATGCTTAATTCTTGTTTTATGAATTAATTTAATATTTATTGTGTGTTAGATTTAGTTTTTGAAATATTTGTTAAATGTATCGCAGATCGTTTTAGTATACTGTATTTTTATTCTTCAAATGTGTATGAATTAGATAAATCTCTAAAATATTGGGATTTGTTTATCCTTTTCATTTAAGAAACTTTTAAGGTCAGAGAAATAACTTCAGTAGTTTTCTTTGGTATTGAAAATATATCTTATTAATTCCTATCATTCTATGTTTTTGATTGGGGAAAAAAGACACTGTGGTATGGCTTATTTCTGTTTCAAGATTTTTCCATTGAAAAATTTGTCAATATTTCTCCAAACAAAGAAGAAAAATTCTTATACAAATCAAGATAACCATTTGAGCTAAAACTGGATGCCTGCAAGGAACAATTCTTTCGATTATATGATTCTGCATTTAAGATTTGCGTAAAAAATTTTAGCAACATTTCATATATTTTATATTGATTATGATAACTATTTAAAATTATTGTTCGGATCAAATTTGATTCTATTATTTCTTTGTGTTCTATAAATTATGGAGATTAAGTGCAGTAATAAAAGCAAATAATTTTTCAATTTGGGATGCATAAAAATCTATCCTGGATGTTTTTACAAAAACTAAAATTCTAAAAATACTAATTTTTTGGTCAAGATCTAGATTTTCTGAAGATGTAAAATTGTTGGTAGTTTATTTTGACATGTGTTTTAATTGGACTAAAACATTTTCACATTTTGCCTTAATAGAATTAGTTTTTGATGATTATTATGTCATTAGCATTTATCACAATATTACCAACAGTACAGTAGTCTCATACTAGAATTGAAATTGTTTAAAACACAAAATTAATTCCTAAGATAACTATATAGTTATGTGTGGGTGTATTAAAACAATTTCTAAAACTTTTACTTGAAAATGCATATTAAAACAGAAGATGTTGCTTTATGGTTAATTGATTGGCTTTTTTGTGCACAATCTGCACCAAAAATTAAATTTTAAAGACCTATTTTTCCCCAAACTCAAGCAATGTTAAAATTTTAATAAACACAAAATTTTGTGAATAGATTAAAAGTAGAATGAAATTATATTAATAAATTGCACGAAACCTATTGTCAAAAAAAAAAAAAGATTTCCTTGGGGCACCCCCTCCAACAAAAGTTAAAATATATGCTAAAAAATAAAAATGTTAAAGGTTAAAAGCTGGATATGAAAAACAGGAAAAAGCTCATCTCGTGTTTCACACCGTGGATTTGATTCATTAAAAGAAGTTTATGCATGAAACGTATGTTTCTGGTATGAAAGTTAGCTCATATTAGCGCTTCATAACAGTGTGGAAAAATGACGTGATTTTTTTGTTTTGTTTTGCTTTCAACTTACATTTCACGTATTTCATAGCAAAGAAAATAAGTTAGCTTTTTCACATCTAAAAGGGGAATAGATGGCTGATGCAGACTTTCCATGTCCAGAGCTGTTGGAATTGTCTGATTTTCTCTATACTTCTAAAGGAATTGATTATAGTTATTTGTGGATCATACCAGGTTGGATGTGAAGACTTGTCCGTTTTGTGTGAAAAAACAGATTTAATTCGAATGAGAAAAGTTGGGATAGTGACAAATTCTGGAGTGGGAGCCATAGGATGATGAGGGTCAGATGTGACTTTACTATAGTAGTTGAGAGCTGCATTTGTCTCATATGTAAAGGTAATTTTTGGCAGATTAAGACTTTCTATGGCTGATGTGTGGAATGGACCTAACATATTTCAAAATCAGAATGATCAGCAGTATCCAATTTGGATGAAACCGAATGTTTTTGTTGTTGTTTTCTTATGACACTTGGACAAGCCAAGCTCGCTTTTACCTTTGGCAGTGCGAATTAAGTCAATAGGGAGCATCCTTCGTTTGGATCAGAGCACCACAAAGGTGAAAGTACGACTTTGCTCTTTTTTTTAAGGTGCCTCGTCATTTTGAACCACTGTCAGGTGACGAGGCCACACCTGAGCTGCCAAGCTCCTCTCCACATCCACGCCACACCAGCGGAAGAATATTGGACGCCACAGATTAACGGGGACACGTCCCCAACCCACGGAGTTACAGCAACCCAGTGAAGGAAATTACGGAGTGGTCACCCTCCCAATCACTGCCCGCGGCAAATGATGCTTCACTTTGCTGAGCTTACGGGAATCGGGGTGAAGGTACTGAGCCACTGGAGCTCTGAAACCAAATGTAGTGTAATGTGTTTGGAATAATTCCATGCGATTCAAATAAAGTTTTATTTAGCAATTAACAATTGGGGTAAAACCCGCTTTCTAACAAACGAGTGGCTGTACGAACTGCTACCAAAGTGAAGTGTTTATTCCATGGTATTTGGCGTACGGAAAAATTAGCCAACTTTCAAAGCGCTGGCGCCACCACCACAAAGATCTCTCAAATCTGTAAATAATACTCCTGTAGTCAATTAGAAATAAAATCAGTGACTAACACTTGAAGCTGAATGTGTGATCAGTACCTCAAAATGTATTTGAAAGTACCTTTAGAATATTAAGCTATCTCTTTCCTTAAACGTTCAGGAAAAAAATATTCGTACAGCTCATGGAATTTGAAAAAATTTTTCAAGGACCCTTGAAACTCCTAAAATTTTTACTTACCTTGATGCTCTATTTATTGTCAGAAAATAATATAATTCTTTGAGTTTTTTGTTTTAATATTTTTAAAAAGTTTTCAATGAAGTTGTTCAAAAACAATATTATCTTTTAATTCCTTGCCTGACCCGGACTTATATATACGCCCCTCCGAAGTACGCTTCTCTGCAGTGCCTTCCTATCGGTAAAGCTGGACCCATGGCATTGGAACGCAATAGAATCTTCTTGACATTGTTTATGATGGACTTTCATATTTAAAAGAAGGGGAAATTTGTGGAGAGGGGGTTATTTTTTGGAACAGGGAAAACTGTTAGCTGTTCCGGACGTTGCAATAATTATCTGTGTTTCTTTTTGAGCAGTTTATAACTTTTTATTTTTTCCGCATCAAATTTTGTGACGATGTGTTATATGAGCTTTTTATTTTTAGTCGAATGTAACCTCAATGACTACTTTCCTTCAAGGTCAGAAATGTCGGAATATGATTTTACATTTAAATTTTGTATTTTTTTCTTTTTTGTTTTGTAAAAGTGAACCATTAGAAAGGAAAGTGATTCTTTTCTTCCGATACACCGCGTAACTGCGCGCCCTTGAGTGAAAACGGGATTGCACTGGAGAGCGAATCTCTGTTTTATTCGGTAAGTAAGGTGCGGTACAATCGATATTAGATTGTATTCATAACTGTTGATTAAAAGAAAGATCCAGTTCAGTCAGGACCGAATGTAGTATTTAAACCATGGGTTCCCAAACTTTGTTTTCTCATGCACCAGTTTCAAAGTTTTACTATTTTCGGTAGATGCCTTGCTACTACATTTATACTGTATTCTCAAAACTCCTAAAAAATATCACCTAAATTGGGGGTGCTAAGAAAAAAAATTAGCACATTTTCTCTTGTGTCCTATTTATTAAAATAATGCTTGTGGTTATACAAAATTGTAAACATTTATTATTACAAACAATTGACAAAAAATCAACAATGAACTCTGAAATTTAAATCAACAATAAAAATAGTCACTGTAAAAAGAATGTTTATTTCTGAGGCGATTTTACCAGAATATGGCTATTATAGCACAACAGAGTAGAATTATTGCAATAAAAAAGCAAAATGTCCATGGAAACACCGCTCTTTTAATGAATTGCCGTCGTCGCATCAATAAATCTTTTAAAACAAAAAAGTACCTAGGTACCTAAAGTTTAATCTTCCTTGGCTTTTTGTTCTTTCATAAAAATTTTAAATAATCTTTAGTATTTAATTTTTACTACATAACTACCTAATGCACTTAATAGTAAAAAAAATGTAATATGATTGATAAACTAACAAATACAATAAAAAGTATGTATAACAAATAGGAAGATACTTACTTTTTCCGGCACTGCAAACACTGACATTGATTCACTTTTATGTTCAAAATCCCGGAAACAAATATATAACGTTTTGTGCTTGGCATTCGTATATATACTAATGGAGATTGCAAGCACAGCCCGCATTTCATCCCTTTGCAGGTCCAAACAAGCATCCCGGACGAGCGGGCGCACGGGTGGCACTTAGCAAGTCTCGACATGTGGTGTACACTCTTGTAATCTATTGTTCTATTCAATTTTATGTTTGAACTGAATCTTGAATATTTTTGAGTTATTACCCAGTGAATTATGGATGCTACCTGCCTACGTTGATTGGTAAATCCAAGCCAAAATTTTTGTTCTTTATTATGAAAACCAGAAAATTTTTCGTGGACCCCCACTTACAACTTGTGAACCCCTGTTTTCTTTTCACGTCTATGTGGACCCCTGTGTGGCCTCTTATGGACCCCTGGGGGTCCACCTGGACCACTTTGGGAACCTATGATTTAGACTGATGTGTGTGAAGTAAAGAGTAATCACTAACAAGATCGTCATGTGGTGCAATCAGTGTGCCGGTTTTAATTGACTTTTTTCTATTTATTTCTGCTTCTTAAATTGTTTATCACTGAATATTAAAATTTAAGTATAAAATTTTTTGAATTAAAATATAGTACAAATTGAAATAAATTATTTATTCTATAGTTTAGAAAGTGTCTTTTCAATAGATTTTGGTAAAAGCAATACAAAGATTAGCACTTGCGTGGTTCAGAAAAAATTATTTTGTTGAAGTGTTTAAATCATTACTAAACCGACTAAGATTTCAAGATTGTATTGATCAGAAATTTGTTCCTATTAGAGATACAATTGATATTAATTTTAACTCACTCTGAAATAGACAAAATTATTGTCACTCATGGGAAGTATTTAATTTGCTTTTGCTACTTTCCCATAGTCAAGCATCTGTTGAAAGTGAGTTTTCTGTGAACAAGAATTTGGTGGTACAAAATTTAAATCATCAATCAATTGTGGCAAAGTGCATAATTGATGATGTCCAAAACTTAGATGTCAACAGTATAATAATTAGCACAGACTTATTTAGTTTTACTGGTGCCAGATAGAAGCATAAATTATACTTAGATAAATCATAAAAATAAATAAATAAAAAACAGCCGATAACAAAAGGAAAGAAAACAGCACTCATTGAAAAAATATTATGAACCAAAAATCAAAGTGAAACATTTGGATGATGGTATATATGAACTTGAAAAATCTACAATAGAAATAACTGATAAATTAACATAAAATTGCAAAAGCAAACATCTGTCTCTGTGGTGCTTCAGCGAAACAACAATTATTACTCAGTATTGATAATAAAATAAAAGCAAATGCTTTAAAGATTGAAAAGTTAGCATTTTTTAAATAGCAGTTTTGTGCATATATGAATAAGCAAGAATTGTGAAAATCTATTGAATGATTGAAGAAAAGAAAAGTCTAGAATATGGATTTGAAATCGTATAGTTTTAAAAGAGTGAAAATACACAGAAGGAAAATTTAGAACTGTTTCGATTAAATAGCAACTGTGCGTGTGTGGGTAAAAAGTCATCCTGGAAACTTTATCTAATAGCTGCATTTATTTTGTTTTGAATAAGTACATTTATTTAAAAGGAGATTATTATAAACATCTTGAAATAATCGATAAATTAATATATAGAAATCTAATGAAGATCTGTAAAAACTCTAAAATTACCCATTTTATTTACAATATATAATTTAGTAACGTAAAGAATATATATTGAATATTTTAAAAAAAATCTGTTATAGCTGTAAACTCATTGAAGTTTTTTGAAGTTTTATCATTAAATATAATTTTAACTTAAATAAAAACTGTTCTCATGAATTTTAGCTCTATAATTTATTTCTATTATTTACAAATATAATTGAAAAGTGTTTCATATACATAATTATATGCATGTTTGCTAAAGAACAATTTTTAAAATAAAAATAATTAACATGAATATTGATACCTCTTGGAAATTTTTAATTTGACTCCTGGAATATGATGTTTTGAAACCTGTACGAACCCTGAAAAAGGCTAACTTTCAGCTGAGTATTACTACAATGAATCTTATCTCATAGACCACGGAAATAGGTTTATTATTACGATAATTAACAAGATCGCGCGCTATGAAGGCTAATCTTACAGAAATGGAATGTTATTCTTGCAAAGAAATAATAAAGCCACCTCAACCCACTATGCAGCTAGTTTATTAATTGAAGTTTATAGTTGTTTCTCAATTAAATGCTTGTTCTACCCTTGACAAGATATTCACATGTGTCATCACATACAAAGTGCCATGAACAAAAGAGGAATTCGTGAAGGAATCTTCTTATATCAAGTTAAAAATATTGTTACTCTTAAAATGCCGCTCTAAGATGCACTCTCAAACTGAATAAAAGTATGAATGCAAATTTTCTAATATGTCCTTCAAAACTACGGGAATATAAAAAAAAAATTGAAAATCGTATATTTGAAAATTACCCCAAAAACTTAATGATAACGAGCAAAGAATTCCAGAATGATATGTACTCTCATATGCTTTCTTAGTGCCCATGAAAATGGAAACTCATGGATCTTCTGTACCAAAACTACGGATTTAGGTTTCCAAATGCACAGTCCAGTCCCATTAATGTGACCACCACATATATTCGACATCTACGTTAAATAACCAATTACAGAAGGTAAGTGGCAGATCAGCATATATAAAATGCATCAGGGGCCATCAGACAGCCAATCTAGCTTAATGGCGCTTTCTAATCCCAAAACCGCTAGTCCAATCGCTAGAGAGATACAAGACCAACTAAATGCAAGCCAAAACATCAAGTTGAAATGGATTAAAGCCCATGTTGGCATTGAAGGAAATGAACATGCAGACAGATTGGCAAAAGAGGCAACGACCCAAGGAGAGACAACAATACTACCTCTTCCCAGATCCCACTTCCAAAAATTAATTAAAGATCAGGCCAGACGGGAATGGCAATCGTACTGGGACAACGCCATAACCGGACGTCTAGTATATAACATCATTCCAAAGATCGGGGTAACCAAAAAATGCTGGCCCAGACAAATTACACTCTTTGCATCTGGACATGGGCCCTTCCCAAGTTACCTCTATAGATTCGGCGCCAAACAAAACGACCACTGTGCCTGCGGGGATGTTGGAAATCCCTTTCACTACGCCACCAGTTGCCCCTTGACGAGCACCTGGCATTTCAGGATTCCAAGTGAACATTTGGTAACCGAGTGGTACAGGAATTTAATAAATAATCGTCACGCCAAAGTTAAAGTTATAGCCCTAATGAACTTCTTATTAGAAAATAGGAACTTAATAATCCCAGAGGATAAAAATGATGAGGGGAAGGAGGCATCCGATGGAGTAATGCAACCCTTTAGTGAAGATGAACTTTAACTCTTCCTATGCTTATCCCCTTAACGATTTGTGACGTGTGATCAGTGACTGTGCACCGATTTTTAACATGTGACCTCAAGCAGAAGTGGCTATCCTGCGGTGGAATCTTCTCTTTTCTTTCCGGCAGTCTCCATCAAAACTGGTAGAATCCTTTTAGGATTAGGTACAGGGAGTTCTGCTGGTGTAAACTAAACAAAGGTGAACGATAGGTGCAGCTTTCGAAGAACAGATGTGCTACCGTTGAGCAACTGACTGCCCAGATAAACCTTGGTAGCAACAATGTCGCCTAACTACTGTTAAGTGAACTTTGCTGCGTCTGAGTCTCTGAAGCAGAGGCATGTTTCATTGCTCCTATGCTGACTGCAATCAACACCGACGAAAACTGGAATTTGCAGATGAGTACCACAACTGGACTTCCACTGAGTGGCGATCGGTAGCTTTTTCCGATGAATCACATTTTATGCTCTAATGAACAGATATTCTAACAGACAGTTGAAAATCACTGATAAATATACAAATTTGGTATAAATACTATTGCTGTTTGCAAAAATAAAATTATAGGCAAATACTTATTCAACAACACTGGTCCCGGCTGAACAGTTATATTCAACAGAAATACTTTTAAGTTTCAAGAATAAATTTCAAATCTTAATTCATAATAAATAATTAAATAGTATCTATAGTATTAATCTTATTAATATTGAAATACTTTTGTATTTCAATATTAATAAGATTAATCATTTTTTCCAATGGCGGGCACAAGCGGGTTGAACCCTATGCCACTACAAGGCCAGAGACTGCTACTCATTTGTCGTTACCCAGCGGGCACCTGTGAACCAAGTCACGGAGGCGAGTAGCGTTACCCGCGCCATACCACCACAAACCCGTTTATAGGGTGGGCCAAATTCATACAACATCACAGAAGAAAGGGCAGAGAGAACAGAGAAGGAAAGAAAAATCTATGCCCGAACCGGGATTCAAACCCGGGACCAACAGCTCAGGAGTCAGGAACGCTAACCACTCAGCCAATCGGTCGGCAATAAGATTAATCAAGTTAAAGTTATTTTGCAAAAACTATAAATAAACTTATTGAAATTTCAATTTCAATTAGTAAACATTTAGTTAAAACTATTAATATTTTTTGTTTAATTTTTTACACACACAACATATTTGAACTCCATACATATATATAAAATATACAGTTCATATAACTATATAGAATTAATGATTAAGATTGTGTTAAATACAAAATTTAAATTTTTTTAACATTCTAATTTAACGAATAACTGTAAATGTCTCTTAATTATATCTTTTTTCAGTATTAATTTCACAACTACGAACAAGGCTATCTCTACCTGTGAAGATCTTTACCTAATCTCTTCTTATTTTGAGGTAGATATTCATCAGAGTTAATATAACAATATTTTTTTTTCCAGTCCATTTTTGGTTGATGATTTTTCTCACAATTTGCAGATCTTAAATTAACCAAGCAATCTTTTAAGAAGATTCTCCAGAAGTTGTTAACTAGTTTTTCGCGACATAGGTATATTTTCAAGAGAATTTCTTTACAATTTTTCTTAAATGGAATGTTGGGTAGGAGGCAGATTAGCTACTTTCTTTGCACCAGGAAACTTGCAGGTGACAACACTTGCAATTTCTCTTCTTAGATATATATCAGGGGTCGACGATTTATTTCTAATTCGATTTCTACCAATATCATATATAATTCATTTACAATAAGTTATGTTCTCTCGAGAATGTTCCTTAATACAGTTTTGACAGTTCTCACAAGTCGCTCGTAAAAATCACTCCACTATGCACCATGTTCAACGATGTACCTACACTGAATTTTGATTTTTAATGTAACAATTTTTTGCATCAGGATTGCTTATGATCTTCCACATCTTTACGAGTTCTGCATCGGCAGTTTTGAATATTCGAGCATTATCCGAATAAATAACAAAGCACAATTATCTTTTAGAAACAAATCAGAACGATATAGTTGTGAGATCTTTAATCAGTTCAAGATGCATTCCTCTTGTCACTGCACATGTCAATGTAATAAGATATAGTATTTCATATCTTCATTATTTACGAAAAATGGTCCAGCGCAATCAAGTCCTACAGCATCGAAAATATTTATCTGTTCAATTCTGAACGAAGGCAAAGGTGCACCCCTTTGTAACATCGTTCTTAAGTCATAACGCAGGCAAATAACACAACTTTTAATCACCCATTTAACATTTTGTCTGAATTTAACTATCAAAATTTTTTCACAAAGGAATATGAATGTACCAGCTACTCCTATGGGGAGAATTTGTTCACGAGCATCATGTACAAGAAGATCAGTTAAAGGACTTTTCGAAGATATGATTATAAGATGCTGCTTCTGAAAACTTAAAAAGGATTTTTGTAGTCTTCCTCTAACATGTGTGTGCGCTACACTCCATCACACTACATAAAAAAGGATTCAGCTCAAATTTTAAAAGATGTAGATATACTAATTGATGCAATTTTAAACTCTTAATTTTATCAGAAAAATGTTCAAATAGAATTTCTTAAATTAAATGAGTTTCTGCAAGTAGAAAGTTCTTAAAGGATTTTAATTCTTAGTTTTATTCAGCAAGTTGTGAATAAATCTGAAAATCCATTCAATAACACTCATTGTACCATTTGGTAACTCACACTTAATTTAAAGTAATTTTCTAGATTCAAGAGATTTTTTAGATTTATTACAACGTGGGATAGGACCGAGGTACCTTTTACAATTGTCTTTTCCTCTCGATAAACATGATTAACATCCACTGATAAGATAAATTTTGTAGGCCACTCACTCTTAGATTCAGTTAAGCCAATCTGGCCCTAAAAACCATTTAATTCTGAAGACGGTAAATATGGAGCAGAACATCCATGAAACAAGACATCCTCAGAATTGAATTTTACATTACAATGTCTGACATTACACATGGGTTAATCAATGAGTGTATTTCAGCAACTATTTTTACGCGAACATCTTTATAACTCTGAGCAAGATTATTATGTATCCAGTCTCCTACTATCATGCCGTCAGTTTACAAATAGGCATTTTATTCAGGAATATGAAAAAGTTTTCTTAAATATTTAACAATTTTTGACGCAATTAGTTCACCTAACAATTCAAACTTTGACAATGTAAGCTTTAGATTTATCGGTGCGATTCCAGATTTTAACTTAACGAACGTTACCTCTTCGTTCTCAATTGACCTAAAATAAGCTACTCTACCATATGCTTAATAAATGTAACTCTTTATTTGAATTTAATTCATTAGAAAAGTGTTCTCGAGAAATGTTGAATTTCTTTAAAGTTTGAAATTCACAGCACCATTTGTTCCACACAACTGCTTATATTCATTTGGAACCTCATCATCAAATTTTAAGCCCAATTGCCAAAGATTTTACATAATCAATTTTACTCGCAATATATGAATTGGGATTAGGATAAGGTCCTATTGGATCAAAAACAGTGGCAATTACTTTTAATATATTTCTTTTAGTAATGTTGCAACACTTATTTCATTTTGCCAGAATATTATCTATATTCAAGAAAATCATATCACTATTAGTACACCAATTAAGTCCTAATATTTTTAAAGAATCATTTTGTTCTATTTTAAGATTTATTGGGCCATTAATATCCCAAAGATTTTTCATTTCCTCTGAATTTGTACAAAACAGACGGAAATTCATTCCAGTCTCTCTAAGCACCAACTCTGTTATGTGCACCAAGACTTAAATTAAAGGCTTGTAAGGACAACAGTTATTGTTATTTTTGCCACTAGATGGCTGCACCTGTCAAACAGCTTTCTCAAATTAATTGAATGATGTCTGACAGGAAATCTGGGCAACTCTAATGAAAGAAAACAAATTAATTCTATTTCCTTAAGTAATAAATGTTAAGTTTATTTTATTCAAAAGTAATTAATTATTGTTAATTTTGTAATAATTGTAGTAATTTATATTTCGGTTTTATGTAATTTTACTTTTTATATCTTTTAACTGTTTATCTCAATGTTAACTGGAAACCAAACTGTACTTGAAAAATACATGTTTTTGAGCGCCATGTTTGAGTCTCTTCTCTGATACGATCGATGCTGTAAGCTTAATAAAATATCCATTAGATGCTGAACCTTGTTGAGTTATTTTGAATACCACGCAACCTAATAAACTAAATACGAATATACAACACCTCTAATAGGCTTGATTAACGGAATCTGAGCCATAAAATAAATCATCTACATAAAGAGAACTACTCAAGATTTTATAAACATCAGGTCTTAATCATTATTTTTATTACCTTTTATGAGTACTCTAAAATAAACAAGCCAACAAAAAACACCCAATGGACACACGAGTCATTCTATAATTTATTAAAAGGAGTTCATTATCAATCAATATTGGAATTTTCAATTATCAAAAATTATCGTCGTTGATATTATCACAATATTGCAAAAAACCTCAATGCATCTCTATCCATTTCAGAAATAAAAATCTGAAGGAAAACATTTTAGTATCTGTCGAAAATGCATACTGTAGGCTAGCCTTGGACTGTACCCTAAAGCTAACGGGTTTGGAATACTCACCCATCACCTCTTAATTTTGAACCACGGTCAAGTAACGACGTCACACCTGAGCTGGCACCCTCTTCTTCTCATCCATGCCACACAAAGGGGGAAACTTTGAATGTCATACATTAACGTCAACACGTTCAAAACCCACGGAGCTGTAACAACATAGTGAGGGAAAGACTGTGGTCACTCTCCCAATCACTGCATTTCTTATGAATAAATAGTACGACGTCGTTTGAACGACAAAGTAAAACTATTTTTAAAGAAGTGAATGTACAAAAATTTACAACGACTTCACGCGTTCATTGGCGGAGAAGCTCCTATCTTATTTTTATTCCTGGAGTGAGTGAGCAACACACCCTCTGCCGAAGATCTCTGGACACTATAGCATATTTGTACAATCTGGATCACAATATTAAATTTAAGATAGGTAGATTTAAATTTGGACCTCTCATTAAACAGTCATTTTAAGATACCTCATTGTTACATTATGAGGACACGTCGAAAACAATACGTACTTTTGTTTGCGTTTTTCCTAATAACCGGAGAATATGGCAAGTAAACTCTATTTTTGAGATATTTAATTTTTTTCCGCCCATTTCTCAATTATTTTATTTTTCAACTATTTATTTATGATAGAGTGTTCATTAATTATTGTCGGCATTTCCCTTCGAGGTCACGGACCAACCCCCATAGAAAGAAGTCCAGCTGTGTTAAATCCGGTGATCTCGAAGGCCATGGGATTGGTCCACCTCTACCATACCATCTGTCGGCTCTTCCACACCATGTAACTAACTACACAGCTGCTTGTCTCGTTGATTTTCGTGGACTGCGATCAACATTTTCCTGCGAAGTGCTCGGTCTTCTCGCTCATTTTTCGGTGTAGAACGCTACCAGTTTCCTGAAATTGTGCTAACCAGCGGCTGATAGAATTATACCAAGGAGGATCTTTCTGGTACGTGGTTCTGAAGTGACATCGAGTAGTTATGACTGATTTAGTTTCGAAAAATCACAATACACACATTGATTTTCCTTGCACGGTCGCCATTTTTATCTATGACGTCATAATTACCCAGACTGTAAATGTGCTAAGCTAAGATCGCATTGTTGCCACGTAAAATTCTTTGAGTTGTAATTTACGAATACGTAATTGATTTTTGCATAATATTTTTTATTTGAAACTTATGGTACCGAAACCCTGACAATAATTAATGAATACCCTTACTATCATAATTCTCTTTAAGTCATTTACCATTTTTTGATAAAATTTTTTAGAATTCTTAAAATTATTGACTCGATTTTTATAACGAATGCATTTTGTACTTGCCATTAATTACAAATCATTTTCAAATTTCTCAAAGAAAGGTGTATCACGCTCACTTTCAATCTCTTCTAAGCGCATGCTATCGAAAATACAAAACCTTTTTAAACAATCATTAACTGATATAGTTTCATTTTTTAAACTTTGAGAAACTTCAATTGAAAACATCGAAGTATCAGAATGGTTTTTCTCTCAAGACTCAACCGAATAAAGATGAAACTGCGAAGAGATTTTTATCCAATTTCTTTTTTTCTCTCCAATTTGCACCTCTTAACATGTATCTGAAGCTAATAATAATTTTATTTCTCTTCATTCACCATTATCTGCTAAATTTAGATTTTCCAATTTTAGGACTTCCAAAACCTTTTTCGATGGAATTTTAATGACTGCTCTAGAAATAGTACTTGTGAAAAAAGCACTTCAATTGTAAGGGTGTCATTTATATTATAAATACTCATACGAGTAGGCTCAACAACATTATATTCCATTAATTTAAAACCAAAAGAATAAATGTAAGCAAATTTTCTTTCCCCAAACTTTTTAACTTCACCTAAATCTAGACTTATAAACGATCTTTGTGATCCTCTATCAATTAAAATTTTAGCCAATTGATTTCTATTATAACCTATATCAGAAACGTAAACTGTACAGGTTTGTAAACACAAATATTTACCAATCGTTTAAGTAGTAAATTTATAATTCATTGATAAGGACTTAACTGCACTTTGTTTGACATCGGGATAAGATTCAGGTTCGGGAATACCTAAATCTGAAAAATAATTCATTATGATTTAAGCTACTGTATAGTTCAAAAAAGGTGAAATTTTAACTTTACATTTCTTCTTCTTTCTTCTTAGAGTTGGGTTTGTATTATATTGGGCACCTCTGCTTTTAAACTTTACATTTAGGAGAGAAAAAAAAAGTATGCCCTTCTTTGAGATGTTTATAACATCGACTCTGCAATTTCAGTAAAATTCTTTTTTGTTCATTTTGTTTTCTTACATTTCTTTAAATTCATATGAATTTCAATTGCAATAAAAACAATAAGGTTTAATCACTGTCGTAAACGAAGAAGTAGTAGAATTGTAGTTTCTCTCACATACTACTAATTTTAATTCCATAATTTGTTTCTCTTTTCTTGGAATTGATAATTAAATTTGTAGCTTCACGCGATTCTCAACCTCTAATCTAATAAATGGAGAAGTTTGGTTATAATACATTATTTTTGGAATTACGCTTAACATTAAATTCTAAGTTCATATTATCAGGTAATAGTTTTAAAATAACTGTTCCTAAAGATTCCCATACGATTCTGATACAATATACCTAAAGAATTTAAGCTAACTTAAATTTCACATGAATCATAAAAAGCATAAATGTTTTAATACTTGAAGAACTAACTGGTTCAAGGTTTAAGAGTTAGCTTATTTGTGTGAGAAAGAATTAATAAATCTGTTATACCAAATCTTTCTTTAATCAATTTAATAGATTCATCATAATTAGTATCAGAAAGTAGGAAATCCGAGATTGCACTTAAAGCAGGTTCTGCAAGCAAAGATTTAAGATAAGTAAGTTTTTCAATTTTAGCTAACTCATTATCACCACAATAGCACTTTAAAAAAAATTTAAAAGTTCCAGAAATAAACTAGGATCACCATAATATTTTGGTATCGAAACTTTAGGTAACAGATTATTAGTTTTATTGTAAGCAGTATGGTCACAGATGGACTGGTTATTGGTATTAATACTAGTAGTCTGAGAATATAAATTTAATTTCTTTTTTTAGATCTAAATACAAAAAGTTAATTTTTCCCTCATATTCTAAAAGTGAATTACATTCTTTCTCAATTTTATTATCACTTCCTTTTTAAAATATTTCAATATTTCTTTCATTATGATTTAAGTCTAGTTTGCTTAGAAGTTAGCAAAAATAAATTTTCTTCAATTATATCTCTATCAAAATTTTTTATTTTTAATCTCAATTTTTATAAGATATACCTATTTCAAAAGGGCCTGTCGCATTATTTTTCTTGTTATCTTATATTCGCTAATTTCTCCTTAGCATGCAAAGAAATCTAAACTTTCATATTTAGTTTGTACACTGAGAAGGGAAAAATGTACAATTTAATTATATGACCCATGATTCTCTTCATTCCTGCATCCTTAAAGATTGTAGATACAAAATCAATTTTTGTTAATTCACATTCAGGCTTCAAACATTTAATAACTAAAATACGTGCTTTACGTTTGGGTGCCAAAATACAAAATATTAATTTAAAGAATTCAAGCTACAGTTCAATTTCAAGAATCATACTTAATTATTCATGCAATCCAGATATTCTAACAGACAGTTGAAAATCATTGATAAATATGCAAATCTGTTATAAGTACTGTTGCCATTTACAAAAACAAAATTACATTTTACTCAAATACTTATTCAACAGTTTTAACACACTGCATTAAACCTACACATGGAAATGTTATTTGTAGACTTCAAAAAAGTGTATAGATAAAATTTGTTCTCAGCAAAACTTCCAAAATTTCTTAATTTGATTATAATTTAGCATCTGAAAATTATGTTATAAACTAATTAATCATTAAATGAAACATGTAGTTTGTTAACACCATTTTAATAATAAAATATATGTACAAAATACTATACAGTAACTATAATACAGTCATGTGTACTAGCTCACTGTTTCATGGAATCTGAAACAGTCTGATACTATTTTCCATACATTTCCACTGGGACCTTGTTGAGCAGTAAGTAGAATTGATTCAGAGAATGATTGAGAGCTTCTGCCAGTGAATGTGATCATTCCAGATACAGAGACAACAATTGTTGTTTGTTGCACAAACTCATCTGAAAAAAAAATTTCATTTAGAATATTCAAAGTACAATCAATTTCAATTTCATGTATCGTAAAAATGGTTAAGGAGCATTTACACTGGTTATACTGATTAACATTAAGTATGTGTTTATAATAAAACATTTAATATGTTAATAAGTTCATCGATACCATACTTAATTTAACAGTAACAAAGCTTGTTAACACATCATTTTGGTTAATTTGCTTGTTGAGGCATTATTACATATTATATAAGAACAATTTATAAATATCATGTAACATAATTTGTTATCTTTGTTGAAAATATGTGACTAACCAGAAAGATTTATCTAATAAATAATTTTACCTCCTATTGGTTGTGCATCTGTACATTTGATGTCTGTTTTACTGACAGGAAGAGTTTCATAAAACTTGCTGATGTTTTCTTTTCCAACATACGGATTTCCATTCCACACTAGAGTAGCACTTTCCAAATACAGATTAGCTACCAACTGAAATATTTAAACAACAACAACTTAAAAGCTTGAAAAACTACTTAATTCTGAGCGAAATACATAAGTGACTATGACTGTTGCTTTCTCTTAAGGTTGACTTTTTATGCTCTACCTCTACTTTTAAAGGACTCAAATTCAATATGAATACTATAATCTTCGTATGAAATGCTATAGCATTTCAACAGATACAGTGTTTATGTGCTTTCATGAAAATAAAAATATTCTATTATGTCTTATAAAATTGGATTGGTAAAGTATTAAAATCTAAGAATATCAAAATTTTAGTTTTCAAATAAATACAGTAATCTCACCCCAAAATGAAGTAATTTTAACAGATGCAGTATTTATGAGCATTTAAGAAAATAAATATATCTCGTAAAATAAATTGGTAATGCATGGAAATTTGTGGAAATATGAAAACTGTTTAGTATTTAAATATGTTAACATTATATCCCAAAATAAAGACATAGTAAAACAAGATGTAGATGACAAATAGGTAGATTATGAACATTTAAATCACGATTTAGGGAAGGATTAGTTTTCAAAGATACACAATTTGATTTTTATTTTAATTTTTTATTATTATTTATTTAATGCATTGTTTTTTTATAAACATAAAGATATATTAACAATTCTTTCTTTAGAATTTACTCTTGAGTTATGTTTCCATTTTAAGCAACTTTTTAAATGATATGACACACCACAAAACATGGATTTATATTTTTATACTACAAGATTCACAGTGATGCTATTCTTAATTTAATTTAGTGCATTTCTGTTTAACTTTAATTTTTTAAAACTATTTTTCTCACATGCAATATGTGCAAATATTCTTACAACCACAGAATAATTTTTTCACTGTTCTAGTTGCTATTCCTAATTACTTTCATTTTCATGTATTTTCCCCCATGGAACACTGAGAAATCATGTGGCAAGTTTAAAATGCCAAATATCTTATTTAAGGAATCTATTCAAATTACCAGTGCTTTTGTTATAAATTCAATTTAATGAAAAAACAAACAATATTTAAGATTCATTACTCCTGAACTTACTTAAAATTGCAAAAAAAATTTTTACATTAATTTTTGGAACTAAAACAAGAACTTGATTAGTAAATTTTTGTTAGCTGCTTTCAAAAATATGAAACTATTGTTATATATAATATTAAATAACTTATGGATGATTCATTTTAATTTCTTCAAATTTATCAAGAATTAATTAATTTAAATTAACATTTCTATTTTTTTAAATTTATATTGAAAAAATTTGTGTTAATCAGTTTACTTTTATATTCTTAAAAATACAAATATTTACTAAAATAATATATGAAATAGTGGTTAAATATATATATTTGAAAATTAAAACTTAAATGAATAACCATTAAAAACTACTTTAAAAATGCAGAATACATTGCATCAAATAATTAAAATTTTAATTGGAATTTATCTTTTGTTAAATTTATTCAAATCATCTTTCAAACCAAAGAAAACATCTGTGACATAGAATTCTTTCTTGATTTGAATGATTGAAAATTAAATAGCACTTAATATTTTTTTAAATCATGAGTTACACCATAGCTGATATTACTTTATACATATATACATTACAATCCAGTTACAAAAAAGTTCAGATGAAAGTAACATCATGTATTACTTTTTAAAAATCATTGCATTGATTTTTTTCAACAAAACAAAATTAGCTTGAGAAAATGAGCAAAAGACAAAGATCATAATAGACTTGTCAGAAAAACAATTTTTCAAATATAAATCCTATTAGGACTGAAAAAGCAATTTACATAGATAATTATTTGGAGAGGGGGTGGATCTTTACTGGTTGTAATGTGTGCATCCTATTTATACAAACACAATAAAATCCTGATCATCAGCAGAATTAAGAAGTTTGGAAACAATGGATAATTTACAAAATGATAAAAAAAAGGAAAAAATCAACAAAAATATGGATTTGAATAATTTACATACACAACAAATAACAAACATTATAATTAAAAGAACAATAAAATTATTCATTTCTTAAATATTTATAGATTTACTTCTTCAGAAAATCATTAAAATTTTTTTTTGTTTCACATTGTACTGAAATATTTTTTATTATAGAATAAGTTTTTTAGAATTTAGACATGGAGCATAATATTCACATTTTTGAAAAATATAAAAACCTTAATTATTATATTAGAATTTCGACTAAAGTGGATAGAAAGAATCTAGACTTAAATGGATAGATATATAGACTTCTTAAACATATTGGCGAATTATCATATTAGTGATTTTAAATTTTAAAGCAATAATGCACTTTTTAAAATATCTATTTGCTACAGTAATGTTTGACTCAAATGAAGTTTCATTTTTAATTTGATGTATTAAAATATGCAAAATTCTTCCTTTTAACATTTAAACAGTACAATATTTTTGTAAAATTTATTATTAAACTTTTTACTGTATTGCTGCACTGCCTGATAATTATTTGAAGGATATTACTTCATTCTTGAACAATTACTGAAGATATTTTAAAAGTAAACTTTTTATTTACTGAATTGAAAAAAATAATTCCTACATTTTCAAAGTTTATATATATATATATATATATATATATATATATATATATATATATATATATATATATATAAATTTGTAAATTTTTCTTTAGATGCATAGCTGCTAAACATAGAATGAAGACACTTTTATGACTGGATTTCGAAATTTAATTAAATATTGAAAAATAAGAGATCAATTTAATGCCACATTTCATCTGTTTTTCAAATGCTCATTTTGGTACATTAAAATATTCTTATTTATTTAAAATTTGCATAAATTTAATATATATTTAATAGAGTTTTAAAATATATTGGTCATTTCTTTTCATCTAACTCTTTGATACATTAATATACACTATTTGACATTTGCCCTCTGTTTTCACTAAACGACTGACTCCTGTTGCCTCCTAAATGACGCAGCTGATAAATTGGCAAAGGCTGCCTCAGATCTACAACAGCCTTCTCCAGCCTTGGAGTACCATACTGTTAAAAGGCTTATTAAGTCAAATATAGCCTCCTATCGTAGAAATGTTTACAAGATGTGCATAAAGGGGAAAGCATGGGCTTCCTTACTAACAAAGCCTATTCCGTGTAACCTCCACAGAGCTGTGGGAGTGGCAAATTTTCGCCTTAAAACTGGGCATGATTATCTGCAAAAACACCTTCACCGTTTGGGTTTGAAGGACTCTCCGATCTGCCCTTTTTGTGGACTAGAGGACATGAATGGTGACCACCTTTACACTTGCCCTGGACTTTCGGACATTGCAGTTAGAAATTCTGCGGAAGATGACTTTTCATTCCCCTCAAGATTGTATTGGGCTGCCCGACAGAGACTGATGGTTGAAAATCCAAGGTCGGGCGTATGATAAAAAAAAAAAAAACATGTGGACATGGATTGTGATGGACTCCGTTATTTTCTGTACAAAACATTATAGCATGCTCTATAAAACTGATGTCTTAAAAGTTTTTTAAAACATAAAATAAATACAATTGCAATAATATTTTTACTCAATTTATACAATTGCAATAATATTCTTTTTTTGCAAATTTTAAATAAAAATTACTTTTTTTAAACAAGCTGAATTGCAATAAGTTAACTTCTATAACAGTCACACTTTATCATTTATTAAAACATTATGTTATCAAAATTGGCACAAATCATATTTAATACTATATATATGCTACACACATTTACTGCTTTTGTATACTACGTTTCATTCCTAAATAATACAGAGTTTTTTTAATAATATTAATACATTTTATAAATTGCAAGTTTTGGGCTGCAATATAGTGTGTTTCTAATAAATAGAAGTCATTAGTTGTAAAATAATTAAGTTTCATAATTAAAGTATTTTTTATAAAAAAATTATTTTCAATATATTTGCTTTTTCCCATCTTTTTTATAATTATTATTTTTTTTCATATTATAACAAAAAAAAAAAAACAAAAACGTTTGAGTATACTTGAATGAGCATTCCTTAAATTAGAAAAATAGAATCATAAGAATCATAAAATCATTTTTATTGAGAGCAATCTATAAAAAATTTACATCAATATACAGAACTCAACTTATTAATAAGCTTTGTAAATTAATAAAAAATTAGCTGATATTAAAACTAAGAACTACATATTTCCACTATTCACAATTTAAAGTGTTTAATCTGATATAAGATGAAAAATTCATTATACCCAACCTTAAAAAAACTTTTTCTATAAAAATATAGAAAAGCAAGTTTTTTTTATATTTTTTATAAAAACTATTTAATTATTAAAATATGTATTTTTATTTTTTTAATTTTTGCTAGATTAAAAAACTTGGCTAAGTTTATTGTTAAAATTAAACTTCAGAGGTAATTTAAAACTCTTTTTAGAAAAAAATAAATAAATTTCAAAAACAATTATAAAAATTTATAATTTTATATTTAAAATTTTTTTAACTCTTTCTTGATTTGGAATAATAAAAAAAAAATTATAACGAAAATCTCGTAAAGTAAATTTTCAGGAATCTTCGTATTGTTAAAATTAAGTGGATTAATCAAACACTGAGAAAATAAAAATAACTCCATAACTAATAATACAATAAGTTCCAGAAATCATAAAAGATTTTCAAACAGCATTTGAAATTTATAAATCATGTTATTTTATTTTTAAAGTAACATTTTATGCATCAAATAGATATATTTAGTCAAATTATATCATGGTACATTATAAAATATCTTTGTGAAAATATTCAGAAAAATGCATTATAGTAACTAGATGAAATGATAGAGTAGAAAGAAATGAAAAATTCTAAATTATTTTACAGTTAATTTCTTAGAAATATTATCAACCATAACTGTGTGGCTGTTGACCATATAATTTCTCAAATTTTACTTTTTTAACCACAGAGAGAGAAAACATCTAGTATGAACATTTCATAACTATCAAACAATCTAAGTTGAAATACTTTATTATGTATGATTATATTATATTAAGTTATTGTCAAAATTTCTTCAAGGATTGTGATGGTTTGGTTTTGTATTTAAAGTTACTATACATTGTCTGATCTACTGGTGTAGCAACAAGCATTCTTTTAATATTAATAATTCTTATCAATGGTTGAAGAAAATCTGACAACTCAACATAAATTCTTGCAGTCATGTTGCTTTCTTGACAATTATTGTGAATAATTTACCAATTAAACAACACTCTTTATATTTCACCAGAAGGATGTCAAAACATCAATGTGAAATATAAAGAGTGAGAATAAGAATCCAAGCACAGTTTGTTAAAACTATTTATTAGGATATGCATGATATAATGTTAAATTTCTTCTAGTTTAATGACAACAATGCTTGCACTGCATTTGTGTATTTAATGGTTAATTTCAAGTGTTTGTGTTACTTTACTCTGAATTTGCATGAATTATGTTTGAACTAAAGATTTGATTGTGAATAAAATATTGAACTCTAGTATTATTTTGAAATATAAATTTCTTCACAGTTCTCAGATTTTGTCTTACTTGAACAGTGAAAAGATATTATAATTCATTAGATATATGTAAATTACACTTAATTAGATAGTGGCTTCCATTAGATATGGCTAACTCAGAGACTAAAAATGTCTCAATCATAATTACAGTACACAATTAATTCTTGAAATATAAAAGTATGCCATAATTCTCCTGAGCAATTATTTTGAATTTTTTAGTTAATAAATTATTATGCTGTGAAATTTTAATTTATATCTATTAATACTACCAATACAGAAATAGATTTTCATTCAATGCCAACAATTCTTACTGAAAGTTAAAACAATTTTTTAATGGTGATGAATAATTTTCACATTTGTTTATATTAATAAGCTTGTATAAAATGAACTTTTTATAAGTTTATTAAAGCACACTGGTCAAAATCTTAGTTAAACAAAAATTAAGAGAAAAGTATTGAACTTTTTTCATGTGAAACAAAATCTGTCTTTTTTTTTATCCTATTTGGATATTTAATATAAAATAAATCTTTCATTAATTTGACTTAACTATTTAGAAAAAAATGAAATATAATTTGAATGAATAAATTGAAAATAAAAATAAAGAATAAAAAACTAAGTATATTTGCATACTAAAATAAGCAAAACATGTTCTTTATCAGTCAGTGAGTAGACCTTAGAAAGTAAGATTGTGCATTTTTAGAGAAAGCAACAGTCATTACATAATATTTAAATATGAGAAATTTAATCTTTTTTTATTTTTACTCTTGCAAAATAATTCATCTGGTGATAGATATTACAATATTTTTGACAAATATAAAACTATTTTTCTAAACATTTGTTAATATACAAAAACTAAACCAATAGTATGAATGGTGCAAATTAAAAATATAAAATTTTTTTTTGAAATCTAATTTTAAGAAGGTTCTATTTCCTTTAAAAAAAACTTTTCAAATGAAACAAAAAACAATTTCATATAGGATATCTATCAATATTGTACTCACATGACGTTTTTTATCCAATGTTTCATAAAACAATTTCGAAAAGTCATCCCCAGCTTGACTAGCTAAATCTACTTTAGCACGTTTATCCTATATAATTATAAAAACAAAAATAAAACCAGACATTTCAAAATAAATTATAAAAAGGGCACATTTGAAATATATAAGTATTTTGACATTAGTTTAGTTTCAAATTTTAACCAAAAAATGAACTAAAATTTACTGAATATTTTCATCAATTTGTTGATAGTAAATTAATAATAAGAACTTTATATTATCCAAATAATTAGATAGCAACATGACTATAGATTAAAAAAGACTTTTGGAATATGACTCATCACTATATAAAAATGTGTAATTTTTTGCTGCTACGTTACCATAATTAAATTTTGACCTTATTCTATCAAGAATACAAAACTTGTTGTCATGGATTAAAAGTGAAAATAAATATTATGAACAATTATTTTATCATAAATTTTTTTAAAGGACAATATTAATTAAGTATTCAAAATTAAATAAAATAATAAATAAACTACCATAATAAGATGCTATTGGATCAAAAAATAAGTTAAGCTATTTTCTAACTATAGCTGCAATGATATTAATAAGAAAAATAAATAAGTTATTACAAAGATTTTACACACTTTAAATTAAAGTTCAGTAACTGAAAAATGAAAAAACAATGAAATAATTTCAAAAAAGAACAACAAAAATATTTCACATATTAAATGCATTTTCATTAAAAAATTTTGTTACAAAAATAAAATAAACTTAAAAAATAAATCTAACATACATTTTATCAAGCAAAAATATTTCTGTTTACTTTAAAAATGAAAAAAAATTACTCCAAGGTAATGAGATAATAATTTATTCTGATATCAATATTAATTTTTTATTAATATTTTAAGATTTGATTCAAGGTATTATCTTATTCCACTAATGTAAAGTCATATGCCTGCTGTCATTAGAATTTTCCAGAATATATTACAATAAACTATAATGAAAAATATTAGTATTTCATTAGAGATTTAATTCACATAAATCTATTGAAAAATATCTTTTTCTTTCATAATTTTAAGTAAGACAGAAATAAACTACGAATTTTAAATATAAGAAAACAAGTGAACAATATTTAAAAACTTATCATTATTCAAAAACTATAATTAGCAATACTTAGAAGATTATAAATAAAAGAATTAATATTCTTTTGTGGCTAAAAGTGCCAGTACAGGCGATAAAATGTACCAAACTGGTTTACTGCATTTGAATGAGTTTGTATGATGGAATTTTTGTTTTATGACATGTGATTGTGTACATGCACAAGATTATGTGTGCTAATAACTCTTGATAGATTTGATTAATAAATTGTTTTTATTTGATTACAATCTAAATTTTTGAAGTGGATCATTTAATGTTTATGTTTTGAAATTTCTTTTGAAAGTTAAGTTTTTGAAAATAACTTTCAACAATTAGTTTGCAGTGAATATTTTATTTGCACCTAAAGGGTAAAATGTGCCTAGCATGTGATAAAGTGTACCAAACTAGCTCAATGGTTTGGAATATGTTTGCACGCCGTGATTTTCATTTTAAGACGTAAGATGATCGTATGGCATGCATAAAATTCATTTTGTGTACAACCCTTGAGGCACTTAATGAGTAATTTTGTTTACAATTTAAAAATTTGCTAAATTAATGTTCCTGTTATTGGACTTTGAAGTTTTTTAAAGTTATATTATTTCCAATTTTTGGAAGATACATTGTTTATAATTTTTTAAATATTGTTTCGAATGTTTGAAAACTATATCATTTGAAATTTTTTTAGTAATATTATTTCAAATTTTTGTTTGGTTGGCCAATAAAAGATCTGTACAGGGTACAAATCATGTGCCTGGTCAGTTTTATTCATACATCACAGAGTATGTATAGCAGAGAAACAATAAAACAAATACAGTAGAAGATTTCTTCTAAGCCCTTTAAACAGTTCATTCTTGGCCAGGTATGTTGATTGCGAAAGCAATGAAGATTAGGTGAGTTATTTTATTTTTCATCAAAATTTCAATCAGAGGGATAAATAGAAACTCTAGTTATTATAAAAATACTAGAAAAAAATATAAAATAAAAATACATAAATAAATGCATCTTTTAGTAATTTTTATTATATGTTTCACGTTAGTGTTAGATTGTGACGTACTGAAATTTTTTTAAGGTGCCTTTATTGCCCGGCTGTCTCTGTTGTATGTAGTGTTACACTGAAGTATTTTTAAGGTTAACCATTGCCCCGTATATTAAAATTTGAGTTTTAATAAAGCAATTTGTAAACATTAGAAATTAAGCTTTATTTTCCAGTTGTCACTATGGTAGGTAGCGCTCTACACTGAAGTTTTTTTTAAGGTGGGCACCACTGCACAGTACATTAAAATTCAAATTTTAATGAAAAAATTGTTTCTAGATTTTAGAATTTTTATACTTCTATAATACATAATTATAATGAAATATTCGAAATTTTGATGTTTGAAATTGGGAATAATGCAACTTTAAAGTAGAAGTTGGGATGTGATCGGGATTTAGTAAGTGGATATTGCATATGGTGATGAAATTTAAATTGTTGAGAGAGCTATGCAGCGCTTGGCACGCAAATTGGAAATCACACCAAACCTATACAGTTCCATCGTCTTTTACCTTTATTTTAAGTTTTTGAAATAAAAATTTATTTTGAAAGTTAATAAAATAAATTTAGTTTATATTGTTTTATTTATTTTGAATAATTATTTTTCTCATTAAGTATATATAGCCACATAATAATTCCAAGTACATTATGGCATAATTTGTAGGAGCCATTAAATCAATCTATTGTCCAACTGGTGCTGATGATATTACAGGCAATGATTAGGTGAGTTATTTTATATAATTAATATTGCTTTCATATACAATATTTTATGTAATATGTTAAGTATTGTTTATAAATATTTCATGTATTTGTATTTAGTTATTCAGTAAGGTATTGTTGATTAATTAGAAAATATAGGTTTTCAAAAATGTTTGTTGACATTTTAGATTTATTTTTATTGCCCATTTTAAATTGGAACTAGATTGCACTACAGTAATTTTTTTTAAATTGGGCACCACTGCCCAGTTAGTTAAAAGTCAAGTTTCCATAAATATGCATTTTATTTATATTATTTATTCAGATTAATTCCCTGATTGATAACAATTAGAGATGTGATAAATTATTTTTTTTATATTATATAATCTTTGTAGTTTCTAGTTATTAGCATTTTAATGTTTCTTAAATAAGTAATTATAATGAAATATTAAAAATTAAAAATAATGCACCATTTCAAAGTAGAAGTTCGAGCACAATCAGTATTTGGTAACCAGATACTGCACTTAATGATGTAATTAGGTTGGCGAGGGATAACAGTGCAGCACTTGGTGCAAAAATTGGAAATTACACCAAACCTGCAGAGTTACCTAGTCTTTTACCCATTTTCTATTATATATATAATAAAAATCAAATAAAGCTTTTCATTTAATGATAAATAATTTTATTTCACGTATTAAGTTTAAGCTTCAAATTCTGTTAATTGTATTTATTCGTTTCACTGCTGTGTTAATCTGTTTTATAATACATTAAAGAATACGAAAATTGATAAAAGCATGCATCAAATTATACTATTCACAAACTTTAAATTTTTTCCAATAATTTTACTGTTAAAAGGTCAAAAAAACTTTATTATAATTTCAAATTCTCATTATTTATAATCAAAAAGTACTTTTAAACAACATGTTACCTCTTTGCTAAGAAAAACTAGCCAAATTATAAAAATCATTCAATTTGTAACAAATTTCACATGTAATAACGTAAGTACATTCTCGCATATTCTTGTAACTTATTTATTTTGGTAAAAAATAATTTGCATTTATAATGCAGGACTAATATAAAAACTAGAAATAATAGGCGTTTTCTCTTTCTAAACAAATTAAAAGCATATAATATTAATCTTAATTCATAAGCGATGACTTTCGAAACTTTGATTGCTATTGAACATAAATATCAGAATTATTACATATTTTTAATTCTTCAATGATTATAAAGTTTTCAAATAAATTTGTATTCTCTCCATAAGTTTTGCGTAATAAATATCATTATGAATTAATGAGATTTGTAATCAAAAGTATTCAATTCAAAAGAGAAGTGAAAGCAAGTTGCAATATGATACTCTGTGAAATTATTAAATTTTAAGAACTCTAGGAAAAAAAGAATATTCTAGATCTATACAAAAAGAGAAAAAATTTAACATTTACCTGCATTATTTAAAAAATTAAGGAAGAAAAGATTAATCTAATGAATTTAAATGGTAAATTTATTGCGATTCACAATTGCAATCCTTTGTTTTTCTAGTCAGTCCAGAGCGTCGTGCATTGTATTGAAAACACAGACGATTGGTCGTTGATTGAATATTTGCTTGTTACCAGCACCAGCTGAATCCGCTAAAAACAACCAACTCACTTTGTAATTTTGAACCATGATAAAAAAAGACGGGTATGACACCTGAGTTAGCGCTCTTTTTCACAAAACTCATTTAGGATACAAATCCAATTATGAAACCAATTACTTTTTAAAGGTGTACGCGCTCATGGACCTGGTCTAGCACTGCTGACCTCGGGGCATGTAACAACAACAACAGGATACTACTTTATAACATAAAGCTCCTATTAAACACCAAAAGTCGAATGGAATCTCAGAAATTTTTAAAATAATTGAGTAAAAAAATGTCTGGTCATTATTACAAAATAAATTTTCATATAATAAAGAAATTCTAATTTAGCTAAATGTTTGTTAACTAATTTCATCAGAGTTAGGAGTTTTGAGAAGAATTGCAAGCATTAAAACAACAAACACATAAAGTAATAAAGAGAAAGTAATAAAACTTAAAAATCATGTATTAAAAAATCAACAAACTCATTCTGATAATAAACCACATTCTACACCCAAACGTCTTTAACACTAGCTGGTTAGAGCATCGTTCACATTATGAGTTCGAATTCCGACTTAATCGAAGATCTATCGTGTTCATGTTAAATACAATGACCTCTAAGAGGGATAGCAATGCCCTCTAAGAGAAATAACACCTGGGGGAGGTAGAGAAAATCTGAGAGCTTCTTCTTGGTCCCTACTTTTAAATTATGAAGACCCAGAAATTTTCGGAGTAAAATGGTGCGCCTAGAGATGTAAAATTCTCGGGAGTTTTGGAAATAAATGGAAATTTTCAGGAATTTTGAGGGAGTAAACTCGACCAATCATCTTTCGCTTAATGTATTGTTTTGTCTTATATAAACCAAGAGAAGTAAAATAAACTAAGAAAATGTGCAAAAAATGTCTGTTCTGTCTTCAAGTAAAAAATTAATTACTTTCGTAATGAGAAAAACTGAAATACTTGTTAAAATAATGAATTGATGTTTAGTAAAAAATATCAAGATATATTTTTCAGGGCTATCTGAATAAATATTGACATTTCTATGTTTCTGTCGTTACAAATTTTTAAATTCATGTAAAGAAATAAAGAAAAATAGTTTTTATCATTATTTTTTGTAGTTATTCTAAATTGGTCATCAACGCAAATTTAACTTTTTTTCCTGGAAAACTCTCTATTACCGTAATTAGTACTAGGAATTATAAAATAAGTAGAGACTTTTATTTATTTTAAGAAATATCTGATAAAAAAACCTTTAAAATTTCTTAATTAACTTAAAAAATTTCAAAATTCTCGAGGTCTTTCAAAATTTCCGGGAATTTTTAACGTTCCAAAGGGAATAAACCTAGTTTGTTCCAGGAAAAATACCCGTTTTCACCCCTCTCTTACAACACTACCTCTGTGTATCCCACAAGATAAAGGCGCCATCAATGTATCCCCTTGAAGTGACAAAAAATTTTAATTTTTTGTAATCACGGGTTGGGAAAAGACTTCGCCGAATAAGAAGAAGAAATTGAAATGATTTTTGTATTATTTAATATCAAAAGATTTCAGTTAATAAACTGAGAGAAAAATTTATGATATTCTCTTGTAAAGTTTATTCCGTCATTTTGCAATTGAATTTTCACAACGAAATTTTACTGCAAAATTGTTTTCTGTGTCTCATTTGATGTATATATATCATGTAATAAAAATATTTTCATCTGAAAAATTAAGCTTAATTTTCTTAAAATTATATCATAATAGTTTTTCCAATAAGTAAGCGCTCATAAAGCATAAAAGTAAAAGAGTATATATTTATTTTCATTTACAATGAGGCAAGGTGTATGATTGCAAACCTGCAATTTATAAACCTTAAAAAGTTTAAGAAATCGTTAACAAAACTTTTAAAATATTTATTTAAACGAGAGATTGAATAAAGCAAATGGTACTTCTAAAACATCACATTATTAGAAAATTTCGTGTGAGAGATCGAAATAAATAAAGCTTCAAATAGCACCAAAAGAAACATATGATATTAATTTATGAACAAAAGAAACATATGAAATTTTATTTACATACGAAATTTCTAAAAATGACTGAATAAATTTTTAATTACGTTAAAATTTTTTAATAATTAGTTTTAAATATTTGCTTTTTATCATTATTTGTAGTATTGCAGTACTTATCTTGTATTATAGTAAGTTTTTAAGAATTAGAGCATTATGAATTGAAAGAGCTTTACAATTTTGTGTTTCCGATTTCTTAAGTTGCAATGAAGTCTTATAATTATAAATATCTATGTCCATTATGTAGAATTTTTATTAATAGAATCACTTCCAAAACTTAAAGAACAAGCGATTTTTTGCGCCTAATTTGAAAATGAATGAATGTAGAAACACCTAATTTCGATGCGACAAAACAGGTATTAATGATTAAAAAAAAAAAAAAAAATCTTGCTGGAAAAGTCCATTTCTGGAAATAAGAATAATCAAATTTTTATGTGGTAAAAAGTTAAAGAAGCATAACAGAAAATAGTTTTAACAAGGGACATGACCACCCCTAGCTTGAATGTATTGGGGGCATCGACTTTCCATACTGTCTATTAAGATTTTCGGTTATCAAAATGGGAAGAGAAGAAAGCTGTTTTTAAGCTCTCCAACAAAAACCTTGGAGGATTGTACACAC
The DNA here is from genome assembly GCA_037975125.1 of Latrodectus hesperus. NCBI lineage: Eukaryota > Metazoa > Arthropoda > Arachnida > Araneae > Theridiidae > Latrodectus > Latrodectus hesperus. The sequence continues at coordinate 8,654,770 of CM075852.1, read as the reverse complement.
CACACATTCCCTCAAAACCAAGACTCTCAAGATATTTCTCAACAACTACAACTCGATGAAGTCGTGCGTTATCATCCATAAGAATGAAATCATTGCCGATTGCACCGGCATATGGTAGACATATGGATCAAGGATCACATACCAATCACAGTTCTTCAGTCAGTGTGACCACCGAGTGAGATCCCTTCTCAAACTATTATTCCACCACCATGGTAATTGTGCTTTCCCACAGTGTTCGATTGATGGTATCCGATGCTTTGTTCCATCCAAATCAGCACACGTCATGAATCGCTTTACCGTGTGAATCAGGACTCGTTAGTAAAGGTAGAAAATCCATCACTTGCTTAAAATAAGTATGCCCTTCTCTGTCGTCTGGTGAGGTAGATGCACAAAACTCGCCGCCTTACATAGAGACTTTCTTGAAGAAGACACCTACTAGCGCATATACTTCTCCCTGATGCTAGAGTAGTTAGCAACAAGTAGTACAGAAATGTTTATTCTTCTTCTGGTCGATAAAGCTATAAAACGGTCTTTTTCAGATGTTGTAGCTTGTGTTTGGCCTAGTTCTAGTACATGTTTTCTGGACACAAAAGCTACTGTTTAATATTGATTGCAGAGATGATGGACCACAATGTGAGATACATTAAGGCAACTAACACCAGCTTGTAACATCCCATTTCCATTCATCCAACATCCATCGTTTTAACGAATCGGGCAAACAGCTTTTCTCAGATATTGTGGTACCTTACTGACTATTATCAATGAATCGGCTGACAAAAGTTGAAAATCAACAAAAGTTACAAGCGTAATTAAGAAAGACTGTTTATACGTTTTTCTCTCATTCATATAAACCTGTTCTAAAAACTAAACTAAACCCGTGGCTGGACAGCTTATATGTGTGCTAAGGCCTATAGTGTCCGTATCTGTTTCTCTGACCGATGGATCCTCGGAAACAAAGCATATGTCCCAGTTAGTTGGCTTAACCTAATGCAAATCCCCCAGTGTTTAGTTCCTAAACATACTTGGTACTCAGTTTACAGAGTCACTGAAGGGATGAAAGGTTGAGTTAACATAGAACCTGTGCCTTTGGAGAGTAAAGCGCTACCACTACTCCAATGGGTTTTATATACCTGTTATTTTTTGTCAAAAAAAGTAGTGGCAAGCGCTTTTGCCTAAAATTACATAAGTTTGTTTTTACCATTTATGTAAATAATGAATTTTATTGCTAGTGTCATTTTTTATGGTAAGCTTCAAAAAGCATGTTCCTTAACTTTTGGAGGCCAGTGTCTAATTTTTGGAGTTGGATTCAGGATCAAAATTTAATGGATTTCAATGAAATTGAAATGCATTAAGTTTTCAATAATTTCATGTTAAATTTAAGATAGTGTACAACAAAATGAATGAGAAACAGTTTCTTCAAATTTACATTTATTAATATGCAAAATTGATATTTGGAAGTAATTTCTTGTTCTATGTAATTTTTTGCAATTATTATTTTTGCAAATAGTAATTTATATTCGAAAGGAACATTACCCATTTATAGCTATAAAAACGCAATTTTTCTACTATCCCTTGCAGCTTCGATCAATTATATTAGGGCACATTTGAATTTTTATTATTCAATCAAATATTAGCTTAAGAATAGATGATAGTTTCAATTTCATTATATACTATTAATCATATCGATGTTTTGATCAGATGCGCAATCAAAAATTTTTTGTCGCATTGGCCTTTTAAGAAATAAATTTTTGAACCTGGTATTGACCATATGCATTATTTAAATATTTGTGGACACAATAATCTGCTGAAAAGACATTGTCTTTTAGTTATTTATTCTTTGTAAACAACCTTCTATCCCTCTCTTAAAATACGAAAGTTTCTTTTTCACAGCTTTTTTGTACTTAGATAAATTGAACTTTTCAAAGAAATTTTTCAACTATAAAATCCCATTTATTTAATTTATTTAATCACTTACCTTATTATCAAATCTTTTATATGGTTAATATCATTCTGTTCATTATTAAACAGTTATTTCAATTTTTCAGTTATTAAGTATTTTGCTTGAATGCATATTATATATATTTTAGTTGTAAAACTACTTTTTAATGAAAAAATTTCATTAAGTAAATTAGAGGTAACTTTAGTTGTAGCGTTTGGTTTGTTTGTCGGACGCGAGTTAATTCTTAAATGTAGTTAAATCATTGAAGAAGTGTCACTTTCACACTTTAGCGGACATCGTAATGAATGGTTGGTTTGTCGCTCAACGGTCATTTTTTGCACACAAGGGCTAATTAGACCGGAACCTACGGCTTAAAGTGGATTCCGAACCACTACAAACATCCATGCCTAAGGTGGGATTCGAACACAGGAACTGTTGAATCGAAGGCAAGAGTGCTAATCATTCGACTGACAGCTCGGCAGTTGTAGCGTTTAAAATATAGAGTTTTATTTTAAACATTACATAAACATTTTATATTTTGTGAGAATATTTAATACTGCAGAAAGAGATAAGCTGAAAATAAGGGAATTTAAATATTTCCAAGCAGAATTAATTTCTTTCAGGAAAAATTCCGATTTATATTTTTTGTTGCATAAAATAATTTTTTTATTAGACGTATATCGATATTCAAAAAGAAAAGGTTGGTTGGTTGGTTTTAATGGCGCAAAGTCCAGGAAAGGACAAGCTGCGCCACACAAAAGGTCATCTTTACCTACTTTCTCTGCTCAAACCATTAAAATGTTAATATTATATTAAAATATCAAAATAAAATATAAATATGTATATCATCTAAAATGTATAAAATTTAAAGTTGGATAAATTTTAATTTAAAAATTTCTAAAAATTAGATAAAATTCATAAAACCAATTGCTTTTAAAAACGCAAAGAGATTGCGATGTGTCAAAAAGAAAAGGAAGTTAGTCTTCGGGAATTTTTCGTTTCTAAAGAAAAAATATACCTAAAGCATTTGATTTTTTAAAGTTTTTTTTTCATTGATTTTCTCTCTTTCTATATAAATTAACATATATTTTCCAATATGCAGATAATACTTTGAATTTTTTATGAACTAGAACCTAATGCATTTGGATTAATTTTTTTCCTCCAACATTTTTTTGTTACACATAAATTGTCACGAGACTTAATTTTTTGAAGTTTAGAAATTTAAAATAATTAAGTATAAAGCACTATTTGAAGTTTAAAATCAGAAAGTATATGAAACTCCAAATACAAGTTTTGTTTACGTAAGTTCATTTTATTCATATTTATAAAAAATAATATACATATAATTGGTGAATTAAATATCAAATTTTTTAGGTTTAAGTAAAATTAATTTTTTTTTGTATAAAATTATCAGACATCTATTATTCTGAACGCTCCTGAGAAGCATATTTACAACTAGTATTGATTATTCTCGATTCAAAAAGTTATTATACATAAATTATAACATTTATTTCTCCTAGCAGACAGTATTTCAAACATAAGCAGTCAAAAAATTTATAATTCATAAAAAAATATTTTTTTAGGTATTACATTGAAATTTTTTGAAAATAAGTGCAACACATTTTATGTTCTACAATTGAAAATAATTGGGATGCTTATAAATTTTAATTTTTTATTCAATCAAGCATTTGTGAGATGTAAATGAAAATCGAATGTAATTATGGTAAGAAAAGACATTGATACTTTTGTTTAACTCTATTTGAATTATTTTTGCGTAAATGTGCTTGAGTTTTGCATAAATTAACTTGGGTAGTACATAACTGCTGAAGTTAAGGTAATTACTCTTTTTGCATGAAACTTTGGCGAAAATAAATTTTTGTTGCTTTTTTAGTACAATGAAATGCAGCTATGCTTCCTTTCCAATGTCTATAAACAATAGAAAATTCTGTTTGTTACAATAAATAGGAGGTCAAAGCATGCTGGAATGCAAAACAAGATCTGTAAATAGGCTAGGAAATCATTATAAGAAATTTGACAATAGTAGAGAAGCTAGTAGAAATAGACAAAATTCAAATACATGGAGACGCAGAAACATTGTCGAACTACAATTATTTTCATTTATATACTTTATTCTCCGCAATGCCGACCAACTTGTCTAGTGGTCAACGTGCCTGACTACTGATAAGAAGGTCCTGGGTTCGAATCCCGTTCGGGCATGGATGTACTTTCTTTATCTATTCTGTCTTTGTCTTTTCCTTGTATGAATGGGTTGTGAATGGTTGCCTACCCTGTAAACGGGTCCCTATGGCATGCGTGTACTGAGGAAGTCGGACTCCACACCAAAATAGGGTTCAGTTGAAAAAGTGAAGCAGCGCACCCCATATTGCCAGCCTAGCTGGCACACGACAATATTCTCCACAATGTTGCCGTAGGAAGTGAATTATGTCCGATTTCCCAAAATGATTTGCAAGTGGAAAGTACGAACGTAAATTAGTTGCTTAGAAATGTTTTACGTACAGTATTAATAGAGAGAAGGAAAGGAATTCATAGATGAGGCTTTAAATTACACTAAAAGGTTTTGTAAAGGATTTCGAATTTCTATTATATCCTATGGACGAATAAAGAAAAAGGATATTTCTTTACGGAAAAGCAGAGCTACTTATTTATCACAAGAAACAAAAAAATATTTTCTTCATTGACAGAATAAATGCTGAAATCTAAGTAAAGTTCCAGCATCTCCGAAAATCGACCAAATAGTTGTTTTCTTAAATACCACAATACTGAGCGTGGATGATAAAGAATGTAAATCTGGATCAAATTTCTCCAAAAATTAACATACAAGAGTTTTTTTTTCGAAACTAATGTAAATAAATTCACTTTACAGTAGTTAAATAAAAATCACTACACAATAGTTAAGAACGAAAGATACTGTAGAAAAACGTTGGTACGTGTAGAGGAAACATGTTCCCTAGTCTGTAATTTGCTTTCTTTAAAAAAATTAAAGTAAAAATGTTCATGCATTTTTTTTAAATTTGTACGAACTTAAGACTTTTCTTACAAATAATTTCAACGTACGCAGATGTAAATTTGAATACAAGATTTTATATAAATTTTAGGTATTCATCTATGTTTGCGGCTCCCAATGATAAAATTTGTCGCCAAAGAAGAAATTGGGTACGGGGTGGTTATATTTCAGCGATTATTTTTAATAAAGTTTCAAATGAATTTTGTTGTTCCAAACTGTTCCAGCCAATTTTTGTATCGTTAATATTCAGTTGCTCTTCCCACCACAACTGATGTGAGTTTCTTAGCCTAGATAGCAAATATATTGTGAAGCGCTGTTGCAAATAAAATTCTCGATTCACTGAATTAAGTATCAGATAGAATCCTTGTTTTAAGCTATCAATTTATCGCGTTGAAAGGCCACATATTTCACTCATTTTATTCATTAGTACAAGTTCGAATACGAGGCACACACACAAAATACTTTTTTATTAGAAGAAAATAAAGATTACTATTCCCTCCTTAGAAAATACATTTTTAGAACAGAAAATATTTCTGAGTAAAATATACATTAAGGAACTACGAAGTAAGAAGAGAAAAAACCCCACGGTTGAATGTGAAACAGCAAAAACGATTAGAAACGGGCGTTTGCAATAATGATTTGGCGACAATCATTGGTAATTTGTAACGAAGGCCACAAATTTCCGTAAGAACCAAATTTTATAATCATGTGACAATTTTTTCATGAAATTAAAAAAAATGAAACAAAATGTTCTTAGATGCATACATTTTCGGTAAAAATATGGTATTTAAATACCATTACACTTATCTTTTATGCTGTACTCAAAGCTAACATTACATGAAGATTTGCCTAGTATTTTGATATTAAAAAAACCCCTTAATATACGATAAATATTACTGCTTGTAGATAATTTAAAATTTTAGACTTTTCTTTGAGCTTTATAATTAAATGTATTTTTTTTAATATATAGGTTATGTTTTCAAATACCACAAAATATTTCATTTATTATAATTAGTAGATACTGAAACATTTTGATGATATCATTTTTCTATTTCATTTATTGCTAGTGAAAATAAAGAGAAATTGAAGTTTTCTTCCAATTTATTAAATCTAGGATAAAATACAGGAAAATTTTAAAACAGAAATGATTCAAAAATTGACTCAAATGCAATAAAATTAAAAATATATAAAACACAATTTAAAAAAATGTGAAATTTAATTTTTTTTACAAAAATGATATAAACATAAATAAAATAAAATTTATTTAATAAATTAAAGTATGCACCATATATGAGTGGAAGGAATTCTACATCAAAAATCTTTAATTAAGAAATCTCACCCTTGTATAAAATAATTTAATATTTTTAAACTGAGTATTTTTAAATATTCAAAATAATTTATGCAATATTTATAACATTAGTAAATGATCCATACACTTGAAATTTTTCATATTACACTTTTCAAAAAATACTTTTTGACTTTCATTTTTTTAAAAAACAGAAAACAGGATACTGATTAGTAAAGACGGACTTAGTTAAATTATAATAATAAACATTTGTTCAGTGAATAAAATGTTCAAAAAAGAATTTAAGTCAAAATATTTTGCATACATATAGAGTAATACGTTTTAACAAATACTGTTTGAAATATTACTGTTACACATCAAGAAATACAAGTTATTATTTACACAATAACCACCAAATACAAACTTGTTACTTCAAATTAATAAAAATTATTACATTTCTGATTCAAACATCAATTATTCAGTTTTTCAGAGTTCAATTTGAGTACCTAAAACAGCATTAATAATAATCACATGTTTTAAAAAAAGAATTTGATTTATAAAACATATTTAAGGCATCAAAACTGAAATATGCTAATGATAAAAAGTGAGCTAAAAATGAAAAACATAAATCAGGAAAGTGTTTATAGAATCATGAATTTATTTCATAAAAAAACCCCATTTAATTTCATATTTAACATAAATTCTTAGAAAAGAATCACTTCATTCTTCAAGAAAGACCATCTTTTATTATTTCAAAATATGAAATTTTCTCGTCTATATTTTAATAATAAATTAATAAAAAAGGAAAAGCACAACTTTCAAATTTTTTATTTCAAAATTGAAAAACTAAAAGTAGTTTATTAAAATATAGCTGTTAAGAGCTTAAAAAAAAACTTATTTTTATAAACAGCTAATTTATTATTCAGAGAATCATTTTTATCAATCGATAGTAAAGTAAATATACATTTTTTATGTATGTTGATGTGAGAAAATTTTTGTGAAAAACACACCATATGGGCTTTATTCTTTATTTTAAAATGAGTTATTTTGAAAATTGTATTTAGCTACTTTTCTAATTCTAAACACATTTGGTTTTTCACAACCCAACAAATATATATATATATATATATATATATATATATATATATATATATATATATACATATACACACACACACACACACACCAGGTATGAAATTTAAAAATAGTTCAATATCTTTATGACAAATGTGGTGGAAGAAAAATAGATTCAGTAATTTGTATCATATTTCTTCATTGATACTTAGTATTATTCTAGTTTTTATGGACCTATTTGTTCAAACTGATTAGAAATATTTTTTTTTGCAATATTATAATACTGTTAGTATAGATAGAAATAAGATAAAAATATTGAAATAAAAATGACAGAGTAAAGTAATGACACAACTTTATATATATTTTTCCAATTTAAATAATATCAATAATTTTAGCTCAATAAATGCAGTGCATTTCAAAATTTGTTTGTTTTTAATCCAAATTATAACAACAATTTGAATGCAATGTAATTCATTTTTGTAATTAGAATACAACTCCATAGAATTGAAATATGTTATTTACTCAACATAGGCTGTTTGAAAATATTTTAGATGATTTTATTTCACCATATGAAAATTTTTTCTACATGGATTTTTTAGAAGGTACATTTTTTAGAGTTTTATTTTATCTTCTAGTAGGGTTATTGTTTGATGTTTAGAACTTTTGTTTATATACAACATACTTTTAAAAAGACAGTGGATGGAAGGATATCTTTACACTTATTCCAAATAGAGTTATTTTTATTCAGCAATTACTCAGTAATTCACAAATGTTGTAAGACATAGCTTTTCCATATATCTAAAATCACAAAAGAAAATATTATGATAAAGGGAAAAATCGAGACATCCAAAGGGAAATTCTTCCAAATACTTATCAAAAGAAAAAACATAGTTTTTCTAATATTGCAAAGATGAGATCTTTAATGGTAAAAGAAAACTCTCCAATTCAAAAGTATGTGTTGCAAATGAATTAAATTGCTCAGTTTCAATTGTAAATGAAATTATTAACTCTGATTTGAATCTTAAAATGGTTCAGGAAAACATAATGTTCATTGTCTTTTACAGTATCATATTTATGAATGTCAAACCCTTTCAGAATTCTTTATAAAAACATTCATGAGAAGAAAATTGTCATGATAATAGATAAAACTTAGGCCTGCTTAAAAGAAAGCAAAAATAAATAAATAAATAAAAAACTGATTCATTATTGTAAAAGAGGAAAAAATTGCTATACATAGTTCAAAGAAGCAGATAAAAAATTTATTTAAAAATTTTATTGTTACTAGTTTTCCATACAAAGAGAAGATAACGTAAAATGAGAGTTGATAAAAATGACAAAAACAACTCTGAATGCTATTAAGAACATATTTTAACTATAACAAGAATATATTTTAATTTTTAAAGATAAAATTCCAGATCTTTACCCACAATACCATAAATATGTTGCACTGCTTAACGACAAAGCAAGCAGCCATCACAATTCCCAATTGTTTTACTAGAAGAAATGGAACAGGAATCAAGAATTAAAACACATACTTTTCACTGATATTCTTCACTCTTAAAATCTGTATTATTCAAACGCTGACTAACAATGCTTAGTAGTCTTTGTAAAGTCATTCAAGTGTTGTAAAACAAAACACTTCTTCAAATATTATAAAAACATAAGTACGGAAATTACAATGCAGTATGATTGTTAAGGTGTATAGCTATCAAACTGAACATTTAAAATACAAAATATAATGTGATTATTTCTGGACTTTCCATCAAAATCGTCTAAAAATGTACAAGCAGCCTATGCATATGCATGCATGATTTTGTATTAAGTAGGAATACTGGATTTAATAGATAAAAAATTAACGTAAAATATATTACAAATGCTAATGCTTTTATATATCAAAGATACTTAGATAAATTTTGATAATCAAATGTAAAATGTTTCTGATTTTTAAAACACAAACATTGTTTAACTATAACTTAATGATATGTTATCTGTACAAACTAAGTCCAAAAATTCCTTTATTAAATCTTATAATATGTAGACATTTTTAGACACACCATGAATTAATATACTACTGACACATTGTGTATTCAGAAATTTTAATATATTACAAAAATGATACCTTAATTATAAATATAAATTAATGATCATTTTCACAAGTTGTTATTAAATATTTAAAAGAATTTTAATAAAACTTTATATCATTTATCTTTCGATGCCATAATATTTTTTACATCCCTCTGGATTTGATGAATTGCCTCTTGTAAGTCTTTCATTTGCCTCATTAATTTATCTTGCTTCTTTTCTAAATCATCGAGAGGGGACTTAAAAAATATAAAAATAACAAATTATTTTATAGTTATTAAACTATTATAAGTAACAAATTTATTAAAAATAAACAAATAACCCACAAGAGTATTTATATAATTTTTTTTCAATAATCAAATTATTTGTTAACATAATTAGGCACTTTATCAACATTTTACCAAATACGAAATGGAGTTAATTTTTATGAAACTGATAAAGTATTACTGGAATTAATTTAATTCTTTAAGGAAAAATATGTAAATTGCAATTCTATAAATTAAAATCAATTTCGTCTTTTAAATACAAAAAATATATCACATGGATATTTGAGATACTATTTTAATTAAAATAATTTTTCATTGCATTCTAAATTTATTTGCATTGGAAAAGATTTATTATCAATTATAATAATAATAAATTAAAATTATATAATTGAATAATTTAGAAAGAATAATAGATTATTTTAAAGAAAAAACACAATATAGTGGTAAAACTTAACTCAATTTTTAAAGATGAAAAATAAAATGAAATAAAAAAAGAAAATATTTATGCTGCATGAGCACTGACTTTACTAAGAATTAATCGATTTTTTTATTTTATAAAATTAATTCTAATTTTAACAAGGAATTTTTACTTAAAACAACTTGCAAAAATAGAAATAAGCAGTAATTTATGTTTTTTTAAATAAAACAGAAAATATCTTAGTTTCACTCAAAAATATAGAACAAATGGCTGTTGTTTAATCTTTAAAACATTTTCCCATGCTTTTACATTCTATGCTTTCCCATGCTTTTATTTCAAAAACTATATTCTAATAAAATTTTTTTAATAAAGTATAAAGTTAAAAAAAAGTATAATTATATGTTATTTGTTTCAAATAAATAAGCATTAGTTGTGAAAAATGATTAGAAATGCATGATAATTAAGAAAAATTTTTAGATCCTCAGATTTAGGTCAAAATTCACAAAAATTCATGTATTTTACATTAATATGCTGTATGCATGTATGTAGCACTTTTTATGAATTTAAATAGTATATGTATAAATACAGTAGACACTTGTATACAAGTTGTATATCAGAAATATTGGGTGATAAAATGATTGCAAACATGATGAATAAGTATAAAAAAGAGCTTTCAAATATTACAAAAGAAAAACTGATGTAGTCCTGTGAATGTTTGTAAAACAAGCTTATGAATAACTTGACTTAAAAAAAAATAGTGAAATACTTTCTTAAATTGAAAAAATAGAGAAATGTGTTTTTAAAAACACAGAAGATTGAAAAGAAATGAGTGATTATTTTACCTGATGCTTTCAAAAAAAAAAAAAAAAAAAATTGCTTTTGAATATGATTCCATGTTTTCTTATATAAAAACAGTTGTACAAAATAGCTAGCCGCATAAAATAATAATGATTCAAAAAGCAATACTTGAATTCACCAATGAAATAATAAATAGTTACCTTCGAAACTTCAGGTGTAGGAATCTGTTTCACTTTAAAACATTTCAAGTACCAAGGAATTGTTCTCCAAGCATTCGGCATGATTCTTCTATATTTAAAGATGCATTTCCTGAGAGCAAAAACTGGTAAGGTTCTTTCAACTGTCAACACTAATTCCACCTAATAAATTAAATTATCTTATTAGAAAGTATTTCAATAAAATATGATTATTATTTGCTGAAATTCTATTTTTTAAAGAAAGGGCATTTCAAAATATAAATTAATTTGATCACAAAAATACTGTCATGGACAGAATCAACACATAAAATACAAGCTGTATTTAAATCAATTTGGTGATTTTGATATATAAGTGTGATACATACTACTATATCTTAAGTAGAGAGCTGATTTATTTTATAATAGAAAAGATGACTTACATTACTATGATCTGATTACTTTTTTCTTGATTGTAAAACATTCAAGTGCAAATATATCAACTAAAGAACAAGAATACAAAACAAATAAATGCAGAATTCATTACATCAATGTGCATGACATAAAAAATAAGTTTTTATCCAGTAAAATGGAAAGATAAAAATAATAAAAAAAGATTTCAAATTCAAAAAAAGTATCTAGACTTTATTTCTTTAGTAATATAAAAGACACATATTTTTAGAAAAATTCAAAATAATTATTTAATATTTTTTCAAATTATTAAATTGATATATTTCATTAAACCTGATATTAATTAAAAATGTTAAGTGATCTTTTATAAAATAATTACATAACTGATTTTCAAACAAATGCTGGTGTCTTGGATAATATCAAGAGTTCATTTGATTTTCTATCAGATTAGATTTATTCCTTTATAGTATTGTGAAAGCTAATCTGACTGATCAATGCAATTTTTAGCAAAATATGGATTAAAAATCCTTATAACCACATATTTTTGTTCATTATTATACATTCCTGATATTAATTAAAAATTTTAAGTGATATTTTATAAAATAATTACATAACTGATTTTCAAACAAATGCTGGTGTCTTGGATAATATTCAAGAGCTCATTTGATTTTCTATCAGATTAGATTTATTCCTATATAGTATTGTGAAAGCTAATCTGACTGATCAATGCAATGTTTAGCAAAATATGGAAAAATCCTTATAACCCAAATATTTTTGTTCATTATTATACATTCATAATATATATATATATATATATATATATATATATATATATATATATATATATATATATATATATATATATATAAACATAAACTATTCAACAGAAGAGTAAATAAATCTCATTAAAAAGCATTAATGTTTGATATATTTTGAGTAAAAGATAATGCATGAAAATTATTTAAGCTAAAATTATTGCTTCACTTTACTAATGTAATATACTTATTATATAGGCATGTTCATTAAAATATTTCCTATTCTAATAATTAACAAATGTATATAAAAGTGTAATTTTTTATCTTTCTAAAATTTTAGAATATAATACAATACTGTTATTTAACACATTTATAATTTTTCAACAATTTATATAATTTCAGTGATCTTGTATCTAAATGTGATTATAAAAGAGGAATTTTATTTAAGCAATCTTATGATCATATTAGCAATATCTAACTTAAGCAAATTTTTAATTCTTTATAAAAAATGATAAAATCGTTTTTCAAACAATCCAATGATAAAAATCTAAATTAATTAAAAATGTTAATTGATTGACATTTCTTACTTTCATAGCAAGTCTTTTTAATTCAGCTTCTTCTTGAACACCTTTGATATCGTCTACAGCCAAGCCAACAAGGAGATTCATAATGATCACAGCCATTACAAGCATAAATATTATAAATAACGCATATGTTGGACCTTTAAAAAAAACTTTATTATGCGGATCATTGAAAATTGAATCAAATTCAATCTCTCCAATCATCATAACACCAGTTTTAACAATGGATTCTCCAGGGCTCTCAAATGGATTCTAAAACACAAAACATTCAAGCAATAATTAATAAGAATATCTTTGAAAATAATTAGCAAATACTAAAATAAAATACACACATATAAAGAATTTCTTTAATCATAAAAAGTTATCACACATTTTTGTGTACAGCCAATACTAAAGTAGGGATTGCAGAGGGGAGAAAAATTTAGTAAAGAAAATGTTCGAAATTACAAACAATTAAAGTATGATCTTCTATAAATGAAAGTATTTATAAAAACTCATTATATAAAATGAATGGAAATTATGAAAATGACAAGATAATTAGCTGTATATACGATAGTTGTTAAATTTTTTCGTCCAGGGAATGAGACATTTATAAAATATTACTAACCAATGAATTAAAATTATCCAGCCCTCTTTTACTTATATTGCATGAATATTTTGAACTTTTTTTAAAACTAATTTAATAATTTGTCTTTTATCAATTTTGTAATTTCATAAAAAATATTTTTAATTTGGCAATTTGTATAGCTATAAATATCTAAGCCTTAAAAAGTATTTTAAATGATTTTAAATAAGATAATTTTGTCCAATCATCTCATACATGCTGTTTTTACAGTAGAAAGAGTGTTTTCACACGATCTTGAAAGTACAATGAATTAAAAATCAAATGCTTAACATAATGTAAAAGCATTTTCTTAAATGTTTCTACAAATAATTAAATAAGCAAACTATTTAATTATTAAATTTTTTCATATGCCATTTTTCATTGTATTTTCCTATACTATTTCATTTTACAACATTATTTCAATAAATGTGCTTTTGTTAAAAACATGTTCATAATAATTAGTTTTTCTTTCCAACTTACCTGCACAACATGCAAAACAATGAATAAAAAATACACATTATGATTAAAAATATAATAAATTCTACAGAAAAAATATTTATAGTGATAAATATCTGTTTGAATCCACCGCAACAAAAGGTGCGATTAATTGAAATCAAAGCACGACATCGATCAAGATCAGAAAAGATTCTAGTAAATCTTATCGATTTACAGATTTTAATAACTTTTAAAACGAAGTTAGATATATTATAAAAATAAACTATATTTGTTTGGTTAATAGTTAAATGAAAGAAATGGATTATATATTTTCTAGCTGCGCATGGAATACATTTTTTCTTTTGTACATAGCATGCTTTGCTTCTCACCTTACATTACACGTTTATCGACATTTTTTTTTTCATTTATCTTATCTATAGTTTTCATTTTAAAATTTTCTCAGTATAACTTAATTTTTACTTCACTAATTTCGATATACGAATTTGAATGTTTTCAGAGCGAAAAAGTTCAGATCAAGATAAAATGCGAAATGACGCAAATGAATTGGAATTTTATTATCGTTCAGAAGAACTGAATTCGTTCTTGAACGTAATTGGACAATGCTGATTATAGTTAAAATAATTCAACCGAGTCGTAGCTCCATCAGTTATTTATTTTATGAAACATAAATGACATTTCTTTCAAAATTTTATTGTAAGCTTTTCTTGTGAAAAATATTTTTTTTATCAGATTATTTTGGCGGCGTATATTACGCTCAACGAAATTCAGAACACATAATCCGCAGATTGTATACAAGAAAATCCGGTAAATACAATTCCATATAAAGTTGAATAGATGATTAATAGACATTGTGTAATAATTTATGAAGGAACGATTTCATGCAATATTTACAAGAAATTGCAATAACTTTAACTCTGGCAGTAAATATTTTCAAATAAAAATATATGAAAAGTTTAATAATAAGCAATTTAAAGAAAAATCAAAATAATGAAGGAATGTTACTTTGGATTTTTTTTTATATAACGGCGGGCACTCAGATGACTACTTTACCACAACAAGGCTGGAAACTGCTACTCATTTATTGTTACACAGTGAGCACCTGTGAAATAATTCAGGTCACTGAGGTGAGTTGCATTACCCCCACTATACCACCGCAAACCCGTTTATAGGGTGGACCACATTCATACATCATCTCAGGAGAAAGGACAGAGAAACACAGAGTGAAAGAAACATCCATGACCAAGCCGGGATTCAAACCCGGGACCCACAGCCTCGATGTTAGGAATGCTAACTACTCAGCCATCGGCCAGCTTATTTTACAGTCAATTTTTGGTACACAAGAGTTTTTATTCAATTAGGGTACACAATTTCTTAAAGTTTCTGAAACAATACAAGCATTGACAATGAGCTTGGTATCAAATTTACAAACAGTTGAACTGAAGGAAAGAGCATTAGTAATCAGAGAGGGGAAAAGGGCTAATGCATTGTGTCAAGTATACACACAGAAAAGTTAAATAATAATTATATTCTCTGAATGCATTTTCTTAATCTTAGAAGTTCTCTAGATACCTGCTTGGTTATTTGTAAAATAAATTAAAGACAGTGATTTATATTTTGTTTTATAAAATATAGTTCACCAATTTGTTACACAAACAATTTGTTAGAAATAAAATTCAGGAAATTAGAGAATATAAAATTCAACCTGATTCTGTAATAACTATTAAATTAACATCTTGTACAATAATAAATTCACATTTTTTTAAGGTGCATCTTTTGTTACCATTATAAAAATTAAAATAAATTGTGATTAAAATATACTATAAATAAAAGAGCTATACAGATTAAAATTATATGTGTATGGCAAATCAATATGGCAAATCTTAACAAAATATACCAGGATTATAATGTTACTGAATGATCCTAGAGATTATGATTCCTTTTATCTTTCTTAGTATTGTTTCAGCTGAAAATGTTTTTGTGATGCTTGTAATATTAAAAAATATCATAGAACAATGTTTCATGCATTAACTACTATAAAATCCATTACACAAAATATTGTAAACCATAACAATCAGATTAGATTTAATTTAGAGTAGGGTAATTGCAGAAGAACCTATCACTTTGACCGAAAGTCTTTTGTACTATATTCTGAAACGAGAAAGCTCTTATTTAAAGAGACCAGCAGCTGAAAAATAATTCAGCAGACTTTTAATAGGCAAATCCTGCAACATCCAAGGTTCAATTAAATGAGTGTTCCAATCTTTGTGCGCAAAAAGTTTCACATAGAAAATGTAATGAATTTTCCTTCACACACATTGACAGTCCCTACAAGTGTGGAATCACCCAGTAACCCCCCTCATTATAGTGAGATGTCTTGAAGTGGCAGAGTCCTGTAAGAACTCTCACTGTTCTCCTTAAGCAGTTTCTACTGTTTAGTTAGTTTTGATCACTGGAGTTATACTAGTTCCAGAAACTTAAAAAACTGTTGTTTCCAGAAGAGATCAAATATAATGCCTCTGATCATTCTTTTGAAATATCTAGCAGTGGTTCAGGACCAAAAAACCGTTTGTTGATCCAGCCCTCATTAGCTAACTCATTATCAAGAACAGAGTTCCCGGGCACTACATTAAAGTGAGGGAATTAATGTTAGATAATTTGCACAGAGTAAGATAGCATTTCCAGACAAGAATAGAATTAAAAAACTAGACATAACGATACATTTATAATTTAAAACCATGAACAAAAAGGACATTTGCAATTAAAAATATAAACTATGACAAAATTAAACATCACACACTGTTAATATATTTAAAATACATAACTATTTACCACAATCACTTTGATATGCATAGTAAAATTACTTTATAGGAAGAAATACAAACTTCATAATTTACTTTTAATTTGAAAAATAGTAATTTCATGTAAGGAGTTATTTTAATTACTGACATAACAGTTTGAAAAACGGATAAACATTTTTTTACAAAGTAATATTAAAATACTACTCAAATTTAATTAATGTTTCAGCTTAAATTTAGATGAAATAAATTTTTTATTATTTAAATTTTTAATATTTTACAAACCTAAGATTTGGTAAATCGTAAAGTTATCCAAAATATAATTACATAAGAAGTAAATAATTTATTAGTTCAATTTATTAGTACAATGAAACCTCAATTAAACCCTCTTATTTTATTAAATTAAACAATTAGAGTGACAAAAACATTTTCAGTTCTTTAATGAGAAACTAAGAACATACCTGATTTTGGAGGAGAGTGAAAAATCCTAAGGCAAAGGCCACAACAAATAGAAAAAATACAAATGAGAAATTTACAAATGTGCTCAAAATTTGAAAGAACATAATGACATATATTCCAAGAAAAGGGAATTTGCTTATAAATAACAATAAAACCATCCATGCTGAAAATATTGACACTGCTCCAAGTTCCCATTGCCACACCTAGGGAAAAGAATGAAAATAAATATTTTCAGATATTAGACCAGTCAACACATAAGAGCAGAGCAATTTAATAAATTAATATATTTTTTTATAAGTACAAACATAGGATATGAGAAAAACATAACATACATAATTAAATGCATAGAATAAAAGTAGGAAATCAGACTTTTGATCAGAAATAAAATAAGTAATATAATTAGTCTTTAAATAAAAAAATTATTAAAAATCCATAAAATAAGCATATTTTCAGTTTTAAAAACAAATTTCTCTTCATAAATTTTAAACTATATCAAACTAAATAAAACTGTATAAAATTCCTTATATTAAGATGCAAATACCAAATCAAAGAAAAATAGTTCAATTCAATGCATTAGAATTGTTTCATAGTTTTTTTTTAGTTAGAAATTGTCTTTTCAATGGTCTTATTGCCATACGGCCAAATTCTATATGACTTACACACAGTTCAGATATTCACTTCAATACCATCATCCAATAATTCCTGTAAAATCTGGTTTTGTCTTTTTTAGGTTTATTTTTACTATTTCTTAATAGAATTTCTTCAGTTTTTAGAGTAATTTTTCATTTGGGCCCACATTTTTTTCCTTTTTGAGACGATGGTTTGGAATTATGAATTGTTCTTAAAATTTTAATTTGTTTACATCAACTGTTGTAACTATATCTCTGACAGTCATAGTAATGATTATTAAAACCGATTATATTTCAGAGTGCTTCCTCAGAGTATTACCCCTTTTTGAACAAGTGAAAGTAACAGAAGTGACAAAAAATACAAAATTATACCAAATCAACAGTGACAAAGGTTTAAACTAAATGACTGATATGCTTAAAGCCAGTCAAATAAGTAAATTATAGTCAAAGTCAATCTGCCATATTACTTTAAGGCAGATATAAGCAGTTTCAGGCAATTTTGGACTATGATGATAATCATTATCCAAAAGAAAAACATCTTTATCCCATTTAATTTAAATAGTACAGAATTTATAAGGGATATACTTAAAATAAGAAAAAAATTACTACTCTACTAAATGAAAATTTTTTGAATGATATATACTATAAATCAACATGAAGAATACGAGTAAACAAAGTGAAGCATTTAAATGGCTGAAACTGATAAGCTAAGATTTATAATGCAAGGAAATACATTCTCTTCTTTTATTACTGATATTTTGATCAATCTGTTTATATTCCATGATAATTTATAAAAATTTTTTTTGAAAATCGCAAGAACTGTTTTTAACTATAATACTAATATTTTTTGTTTATATTTTGGTTTTCTATTTTTTTAATAGAATGATGTTTAAATTTTAAATATATTTAAAATTTTCTTTCTTTCTTTTATTTATTCATAAAAATGAAAGAATATTTAAAAAAGCGAACCTATTGTTAAAATTTAAATTGATGAAAATAAGAAATGAAATTCATTACAATCATGCAGTAGTTAATTCAAGGATAATTAATTTATAAAAAACAACTATAGAAGAAAAACTATAAAAATATTTAAATGATTACTTCATAAAAATATTAAGTGTAATACAGGTCATTATGTAAACAAGAATTGAATTCTATAAGAAATTGCCATAAAATCTTTCCTTTCAGAACATAAGATATGAGACTTTTTAAATTTCCTTATTTTCAAAAATTATTCTAGTTTTATTAATGAGATTTTAAGTAATACCTATTACAACATAATGGTAGAAATTTCAACCAGCATTTCTTGAAATATAACAAATGTCTTTTATGAAATTATTTATTTATTTTTGTATTATTTATTATTTACTATTTATTAATATTACTATTTATTATTAATATTTATTATTATATACAATTAATTATTTATTTTTAGATAAAAAGTAAGTCATAGTAAAATAACACTATATTGTAACAATTTCTTATTGATATACAGTAGAATTTCAGTAATAAAAATGAAGTGAATCAAACAAGCAGACAAGTTGAGCATTTTTGCAAATTGAAAAATTGTTTAGAAAATTATTGAAATTTAAATAGTATTTTTGATAAAAAAAATACACAAAATTTGAATTATACAACAGATAATATATTAAATAAATAAATAAATATTTAAGAAAGAATTTCGGTTCACCTTAATATAATTATATATAAAATGTATAAGAAAATTTTATGATCCCGTAATTATATTTACACATAATTTACACACAAAAAATAATATTAAACACACACACATAAATTAAAATAAATAAAAATAAAATACACCATAAAATAAACAACCCACTAATTTAGCTTTACAATATACGATAAACATATTTATGCATAAAAAATTAACAAAATGTTTCCATAGTGTATTTTAATTAAAAAATTGATTCTTGCAAAGGAGTAAGTAAAACTTATAAGTTTTATTTAAAATATTGCCAAGCTTATGTTTATATTTTTTTCAAAATAATATCAGAAGAATTATTGATATTGTGAAAATTTTGCAGCTTAATTATTCTAGCAATTCTGTAATTAAAACGTTGAAAAGGAATTGAAAATACCTATCAAATATTTATTGGATCTTCAAATTAAGTAGCAGTTTTAAAAATAATGAATATCACTATTTCAGACAGTAATAGTCTTTAAAAGTTTTAGCATCTAAAGAAACCTAAAAATTTCAAAGATAACTTAATGTCTTCATTCAATTAGCTTAATATAAATATAGCATTAATATAAATTTCTTCAATCATATTTTTCAATATTTAATTAATTTTTTTAGATTTCATACATAGTTATATTTTTTGAAAATTATTTCTTTGGATCTGGTATTTTAACTGAAAAAATATCAAAAATAATTAAATTAAAATGTTTCCTAAGCTAAGTTGAAATTGAATGTGTATTTTTAATGAAAGGAGATATTCTTAAAGGCAAATCTTTTATCTGCAGTCAAAATATATTTTCAATACTTCAAATGAACTTTGACAAATGGGAAATAGATTTTCAATAGAAATATATATCCTAACAATAAAAGGAAAAAGCACAAATTCCTTGATGCTTATGAGGACTTGTATAAAATTAATGCTTTTACGTACTTGTCGAATGCCAGTTCTTTGTGAGCATTCATCAAAATCAGCAACAAACAGTAAAGCACTTAAATAGCATGCCCATTCCAGCAAATTTTCAACATTTAAATAACGTTTGCCATTTTGATACACTTGGAAAATCTAGAATACACAGTATGAAATATTTCATGTAGTCTCTAAAAATATTTTTTAAATAAAAATTATTTTTAATGTATGCATACATTATATCTTAAATAAATGCAAATTAAAATTATTTTTGCTTAATATTTTTAAAATTTTGTATAAAATTAATTTTACACTTCCAATTTAATTTATCTTTAAATTTTTAATAGTCAACAGTCTAAAATGTTTGATGCACAGATTTTGCAGTAAGCCAAATTAGCTTGAACCATAACTTACAAGTAAATAGTAGTAAACATTATATAGTATAAACTATTGAAAAATTAATAAAAGAATAAAAGTATAAAACAAATTACCTTAGATTATTTTAAAGAACAAAAATTTCATTTATAAACACTGTTAACTCTGAATAGAGTTTATTCTTATAGTTATTGAGTGAGTGACCATTATAATAGATTAAATGTATATACAAAACTGAAGAAAATATAAATAAAATAGAATAATCAGCAAGAATTCTTTATAATCAAACTTTAATGACAAATCTTAAATTTGAAAGAAAGGCAGATGAACCCGTTTAAATTTTAAGATGACTTTATAGAAAAATTTAAATAGTTTATTTAAATTTTTTTACATAATGTAGGATAATTGTATAACTTTATTATTTTAAAGTTACTGCAAAACAAATCGCAATTTAAAGATATATATATCTACAGCTTCTTAATGATGAACACACAAAACAAAATAATTGAAAAAATAAATTTAAATAAATGTTTTAAAATACTTTACTTCTTTTAATAAATGAAGAACAGCAAGTACATATATAAAACTCCTACATATTCTAGGAAAAGATTGTTTTAAATCATAATCACATTTTCCAATGTAAGGCTGGCAAGTGAAATTTTGAAAATAACTGAAAATGGAAAACTAAATTAACAGAATTAGCTGTGTCGGCATCAGAAACTCAGCAAAAATCAAGTTATTAAACAAAAAGTATATGCAATTATTTTTAAATATTCAAAAACATTAAGGAAACAGCAAAAACTGCTACATTTTCTTTTTTCAAGTTAGTTTGGTGGGAAAAAAAGATATTTTATGAAAAATAGGTCAATTTTTTGTTTTCCAAAAAATCGAGCAGAAAAGTCCTACAGTAATAAAAAATTTCATATAAATTTTTAAAACTAAATAATTTTAAATTTTTATTTTTAAAGCGTCTATTTTATCCTAAAATGAATCATTATCACATGTAAAGCTCGTATTACTCTCCTATAAATTATTAAATATTTCAAGAAAACCATTTTTTATTCACAAAGAAGCTTATGATTTTTTATTTTTATAATAATAATTATGTAAGCTACTTTCATGCATATAAAATTACCAAACATTTAGCATATTTTATCACTAAAGTAGTACCCATAGAAAACATTATTGATAAATATGCAAATAACACTTTCTAGAAAATGACCTTGATTTGTATTAATGTAGTTGAGCAAACATCAAGTTATTAAGCAAAAACGTTCTAAATTAAAATTATTCATTCTATTTAAAACTTGCATTTTTAATGTAACAAAAATTTTGTAAACTCAAAACTTCTCAAGTTAAAAATGAAATAGTTTGCTTATTGCATTATATATATATATATATATATATATATATATATATATATATATATATATATATATATATATATATATATATATATATATATATTATTTTGTTTACTACATACTTTTTTGTTTTAAAAGCATTAAATAAAAAAATTAATGAAACCAAAGAAGCAAAATATTTAACAGTATTATTTTTATAAAGTTTGAAATTATAACTTTAAATATAATAATTTATACAAAACATACTAAAATCAATTATAACTGTCACACTAGTTTTGATGAAGTGATCCTAAAAAAACATATGCAAGGTTTTATGAATATAAAAATAGCTGACAAAATATTTTGCTTCTGTTACAAAATGAGAAAAAGATATTTGAATAATAGTATGAAAGCAAGGTTTGTAATTTCAGCTTTTTGTCTTTTCTGTTAATCTATCTTAAGTAAATTATATACACAATGTCACAAAAGAATGATTGGGTGTCAAAATGAAATATAAGCAAAATAATTGTTTTGATATTTTTATTAATATATGAAATTCTGTTTTTGATACATGAATAAAAAGGAAGAATGAAGTTCTTAGAATAAAGAACATTAGATAAAATTTATGAAAAAAGGTAGGATCATGGCTGAGTCAGAGTTTCTAATGTCCCATAAAGCAGAAAAATATTATACAACAATTGCACATTATCTTATGAAAACATAAAAATCATAACTCTCAATTCTACAGCAGATAGTCCTATTTTTTACAGGGCAACATTGTTTTCATTTAGTGTTGTTGTTGTTTATCCTCCATGTCTGACGGAGTCAGACTAGATCCACAAGTTCGTTGACTGTAAGGAAGTCGAAGACTAAAAGAGGATTGCTAAAGAGATCCTCCCTAGAGAGACCCATGCAATCCAAAAGATGCTCAGGAGAAGCCTGATGATTTTGGCACTTGGTGCAGGTGACGAAAGTTTTCCTGCCCTCGTTGAAAGTGAGGCACTTAATATGACCGCTAGCAAGTCTTGAGAGAACAGTCCGGGTACGTCTGTCACATGGGAGGTCAAGGGACAAACCCGGTTTTCATCCCTTGTACCAATTATGGGTGGGGGTGTTTTCCACTCCTCCGAGATTTTTGATTTTTCCCGGGAGTATAACTCCAGAAAAGTAAGTGTGGAAGAGGGAGTATTTGAAATCCTGCAACCCTCCTTAGCAAGATTATCGGCCATTTTATTCCTGTGGAGAATCACATGTGAAGGTATTTTCATTTAGTCAAAATCCTTAACAAAAAAAAAGAAAGTTTTTTGTATTCCTTTTTCTTATTAATGGTTAGCCAGCTATAAACTCATTAAAAATGATATTATTAATATTTTTATATTTTATTTTCAATCAAACAGTTTCACTCTGTATTGACAATGACCGATAGCTCAATGAGAGGGCAATTCTTGTAAAAATCATGTTTTGTTCATTTGATAAAATTACAAAATTTATCAATTCAGACTCAGACAAGTTCTATAAAAAGAAATTAAAACTTTTTCATGAATTAGAATATTATACAATTAAATATTTTGACAGCAGAGGAGAAATTACAGAATAGGAATATTTTGATGAATCACTAAACTCATAAAAAGGGCATTCATCAGGTAATATTCAAGTACAAGTTCCAACGTTATTATTTTAAAAATTCTATATAAAATTAAATTGCCTGATTCCTTTTTATGAAATATTTGTAAAATTCAAGGTATCACACCCATAAACTGTAAATATTAAAGAAATTGGTTTTTGGATAAAGTTAAGTGTCAGACAAAGATTTTTTTTATAAAAAACTTTCAGAAATTATAAAAATGCTAAATTATTTTTTCCAGATATCTGTTATTGCTTAGTCAATTTTGGATAAATATAAAAAATATTGATTTTTAATAAATAATAATGTTACCAAACAAAGTTCTGAATTTTTTTAATAGTGTTTATCACAATTATTATAATATAAAATTAAATTTTATATTATAATAACTGTCAGTAATTATTATAATATAAAATTAAATTTTATATTATAATAACTGTGGCTACAATTAAATGTGAATAATTTTCAATGTGACTTTCATAAACTCTAATTGTTATTTCTTGATAGTTTCAACATAGAGGAGTCTAATTCTGGGAACATTGGAGACAATAGCCATCACTGCTAAAAAATTCTTAAAGTTACCAACTAACCAATGTTATGTTTAGTCTAATACTAAATGTCAGTAATTTAAATAAAGAGTAAAAACACATTTCTTTTTTGAGAAACAATATATTTTTAAGGTAGTAATTAAAGTAATATAGTAAAATTATTTAAAAATGCTCCTAAATGGCAATACATTAAATTTATATTCCAATATAAAAGCATATGTTTGCATACAATTAGTTTAGAAAGAGGGAAAGATTATAATCATTCATAGAGCAGTAAATATTTATTTCTTTTAATAAATTATGAAACTCCCATTTATTTTACACTTGCATTTTGTAAAATAAATTCAACCTAACTAGTCCACATAAAAAATAATTGTAAACAATGAAAAATAAATTCAAAAAGATTCTTGTAAAGGTTGAATTAGCAAGTCATAAAGAAAATATTTAAATATTTGCATGAAAAAATATCAGTAAATTTTTTATAATATCGATTTCACAATATAAAAATGTTTAACTAGTTACTGTAAAATCAAATCAGTAAAAGGCACTTTTATGGAATATATTTAACATTATTGTTCTCCATCACTCTGAATGTATTAAAATTCAGAAACCAACTAGAATTCATTTCAATTACATATTAATACTAAATTTTAATGCTTTGATAATTATATTGCAAAATATTCTGAGCATAAATTCAAAACATTTCCTTTATCTCTGAATTATTGCTTACAATTAATTTATATTATCATAATATGCTAAGGATAGTCAAAACATTTCAATTTTACAATCGTATAACAAGTTATAGATATTCTGTTAATGATGAAATAAATATTTTCTGAATATACTAATTGTATGAAGTAAACATTTTCAAATAACACATTCAACTAATACTTTGATATTAATGTACTCTTTTACATAAACATTATTGTAATTCTATTGTGTGTAAAGTCTAGATAATTATAAGTTATTGTAAAAAAACATTAAAAAAAATTAAACATTTATCTAAAAGTATCTCTTTATCAGCCATTTTATAATGTATAAATATGTGGGAGGTTAAAATTTAAAAATCAATAATCAATTGCACTTACTACAAATTTTTAAAATGATTTTTTTACATATATTTACAAATGGGATAATTTAAGAGTTATCTGTAAAATTTTTGAATTGGAGTTTGAAATAATATAAAATTTTAATTATTAATTGTAAAAACTGAAAATATACAAAAACAAATAATAATTTAGTGACATAAAAACTTAAAGGCAACTTCATTAATCAACCATGTAGAATAAAAGGAGTTTTCACAAAAATGTAAACAGAAATGTATTTTAAAATAAATTTGACAAAAGATACATACACATGAATAGGACAAATTAAGTCTAAAAAACTATAATAAGACACAAACATGTTCAAGAATATTTAGTTTTCATGTTCAAGAATGATAAAATAAATCAATAAATATAACAATTTATAAATATTAAATATTTTGGAAACATACCAACATTTTTCATCTATTTCTTCACCTTCAAAAACAGGACAAGGTGGCACAGATGTCAAAATGTAAATAGTTAAAAACATTAAAAATAAGACAAATATGAATAGATTACTGTAGTACACAAAGCGTCCATAATATCTCCATTTGCGCTTCAGCAAGCTCTCACATAATGGGTGCTTCAATAGATCCTCTCTTCCATAACTAACCTAGTGATTTTATACAAATGAATTAAAAATCAGAAGCAAATAAATGTGTAAGAACCATACACCTTTCAAATAAAATGTTTATTTTTAAAAAAATTGTAAAATGCAAGTTTGTAATAGTTTAGAGTGACTTTTAAAAGTAAATTAATCATAATGGTAAACAAATATACTTAAAATATATTAGCATTACTTATTTTCATCATACAAAATTCTTATCAAAGAAAGAATACTGTTGTTTTTCTAAAAACTTTTAATTAATTTGTAGTAAAATTTTCATTTGATTGAAAAAGAGAAAGATTATTCATGCATTAGAAAGCTTTTTATTTCATTTAATAAGAATAAAGTAACTAAATTATTAAGAGGAAATCAGTATTAATCTTAAAATGCATTTTAAAGATGATGAATATAGATTTTCATAAGTGAAAGCGAAAATTCTGCTGTACCTTTTCGGCAGTCTCAACCCATTAAACAGTTTAGGGAGATATTACAGAAGAAGCTCGTTTTTACGAATTCATAGAGACGGGTAAAACAGTTCTTAAAATAGGAAGTTCGTAAAATAGAAAAAGAATGTATTAGATTATTAAAGTATGATTTTTTTACTAAACTTCCTTTTATTTATATACAATATTATTAGAAAGAATTATTTAGAAAGCACTTTAAGAAACATAAACAAAATAAGAATTGTAGTTAAAACAGCACTTTCATTTTATTGATTGCACTTCCACCACACAATTTTCTAAAGCTCAAATTGTGTCTAGTTTTAAACTATTTCTAACCATCTATTTGGTGCTTTAAAATCTTTTATGTTTAGCTTCATAACAAATTGTTGAAAGTTGGATTTCTGTTTAATGACGTACCATCAATAACAATGTTCATTACTGTGGCTTTTTTCATCCAGTTTAGGACGTTTTTCTTATTTTCAATAGTTTCAAAAGTGAGCATTTTTGCTGGTACTGTTTCCCTTTCTCAAGGATTTATTTCAAGGTTTTTTAAAATGGTTGAAAGATTTCTTCAAAAATTTCTTATCTTTAGGTTTTTTGTCTTATTTAATATTTTTGTATACTGCTTTTGAATCTTCTTTTTTACTTCAACTGATTAATATGCTTGCTTCTTGAACTGAGGCAATCCTCAGTGGAGCCGCTTAATCTCTCTTTCAATAAACGAAACTTCATTCAAGTGAAACCAAGTTAACTAGCGAATTGTAATTGTTCAAGTGAAACAAAACCACCACAGAATAGTAGAGGGTTTTAACTTTTAAAGAGTTTTTTTAACCTTACATCACAACAGAACTACACAGAACACTACACATAGTAGAGGGTTTCAAACTCTTTAAAGACTTTTTCCATCTTTCTTTGTTCTTGCATACGGGAAGGACAGGAGTCTGATTCGACACCACAGTTCTTTCCCACCAAATGTCTGATATCCATATGTTTTCAACTATTATTTCTACAATGTTCAGAATGATAGCACATGTTGCTTTGTTGTTAAAATTCTCAAGAGTTATTTAAAAAGGAAATCATATAAGAAATTAGAAAAAAATATGATTGTAAAATTAAAATAAACTTGAAAAAAATATAAAACTATTTGTTAGATCAGTTCACAAAAAAGGGATTTTTCAAAATTTTGTTTGCAAACTGAAGTTAAAATTATCATTGTATCCATGGAGTCATGGTAGGGTAGTTAGTACTTCATAAAAACATGAGTGTTCGTAAAAATGAGCATCTACTACATAATGTTAAAATATATATATTGCTTCTAATTGCTTTTAATTGCTCTAAAATGAATACAACTGATAAGCTTGTCCAAATTTATGAAAAAAAACTTGATTATTTACATCTTTTCATACATAAATCAAAATATGACTGAAGAACATTTTTTAATATTTGAGGGGTTAGTGATAAATTTACAACAAAAGCTAAGATTAAAATAATTTAGTTGTAATATTAAATAAAAAACTTAAATAAAAATGAAATAAAATAATGTGAATCACTTTCTTAAGTTTTGGGTTCAGGAATTATTTTCTAGCTTGAAGAGATTTCTGTGAACCACAAAAATTTTTAGAGTGAAGGTTAACTGTGTGAAAGGTTATCAAGTTCTAAAATATTTAAATCATCCTTGCCAATTTAAACAAACCTAAAGTGAATGTTTTGTCTTGTCTTTTTCATTTTGCTTTTCAACATGTTCAATTTTGGAAGCAATATCGCTAAAGATTTGAAAACTAATTATTTAGAACAAAGGTTATTTCAATAATTCTGAAACCTTTTACAAACAAAAAAATTATAATTAAAAAAATTTCTTTATTACTGGTAAAAATCCTGTATGGATTTTGTATCCTGAACTTCGCCTTGTTTGCTGTAGTTTGAAGAATATGATTTGAAGAAGGCAGCAAATTCGTCGAGAAGTCTGATTTACAATACTGTGCCAATACGATGTGACATAGATGAAATGTTATCTGACAATATACATATTTTAAACTAATGATAATTGCAATAAAGTGGTGTAATCATGATTGCAACTGGAATGAAAATAAAAAAAACACTTTATGGTTTAAAAAATCTTAATTTTACACCTACAGAAAATGTTGTTAAAAACAACTAAGGAGCATTTGAATTATTTCTTGATATATTATAAAGATAAAAAATGGGAATTAATAATTATAACATAAAATAAAGATTGACATAATATAACTCTTTAAAAGCAAAATATTCTTAATGACCAAGTGATTAAAATAATAGAAAAATGTAATAAATTTTTCTATTAAAAATGAACGGAAGAGAAGATTAATTTCAACTAAAATAAATCAAAGTTTTAGAAAAAATAAACAGCAATATTTTTTCATTTTTATTTATTTAATTAGTAATAAACTGTTGTGCATTTGACATATATTTCTTTTATTAACAATTTTTTTAACAATTGATGCTTATATTACTATTTTGTGCACTTTTGAAATGGACACTGTAACAAATTTAAAGCCTATTTTCCTTTAAGGAATTTGCATACATAAGAAGACTTCATTTATGTTTTTGGAAGAGCTAAGTGGAAAATAATGGACATCACAATATTCCCCTTTCGCCTTTCAAAAAAGTAAATTAAAAATAATAGAAAAATTTAGTAAAAATGTAAAAAACATATAACAATTAAAATAAATTCTAATTTATTAAAAAATTTTTTTGTAAAAATTAGAAAATGCTTAAATAATAAGCATATAACTGAAATAATTAAACAGCATATAAAATTAAGATGATAAAGGAGGAAAAATATTCTTCAATCTTAAATGAGAAAATTAGCCAGATAAACATATAAATAAATTTTGCCTATATTTAAAAATTCTTCAATTTTGTTAATCAATTTAGCTTGGTTTTAAGTAAATATCTATAATAAGATTTAAATCAATCAAATGTTAAAATATTATAAAATAATTTAGCAAGCTGCAACTTTATGTTTGAAAAATAAATATTTCAGGGTTTACTTATTGGTGTATTTTTCTATACAGTCACTTTTTGCATATACAGATTCAATGGGTTAGAAACTATATTTTATAAATTTATGTAAAAAAAACTAAAAAAAAAGATTTTAAAAATTAAGAAATTTAACTAATTTATGACAATTTCAAATTTAAATGATATTTATTTTCTAGATGTTATTTGATAGATAAATTAGATAAACTACTTATTTTATAAGAGATATTTATATAAATTGATTTCTTCATTAACATACCATTAACATTAATGGGTGATTATATTTTAGAACTTCTTTGTCAAGAGTATAAGGCATAACTTTCTTTTTAATTGAGCCATCTTCATCATAAATATTTGATCCTATTGAAAAATAATCATTAATATGGAATGCATTTATTTAAAGAAAAATATAAATGCTAACAAACTCTTACCAGGTACATGAGTTTTATGTAGGTTTAAATTAGGCTTATAAGAAGCAAACATATCATCAAGAAATTCATAGTTATATGTTATTTCTAAGTCACAATGGTCATCAGGTAAGTCATTTGTTGTTATACATTTATTTAGAACATGAGAAGCAATATCTGAAAAAATTAAAAGAAACATTAACACTCTGATTCTTATGCACAAGCAATATTTCCAACGCCATATAAAGTGCACTCAAAAAAGCATAATATAATATCACCAGTGCCATAAACTTAATTCCCACAAATTTAAAAAAAGGTATTAATTGCATAAATGTGAAACTAGTAAACTTAATCTTTTTAATAGGTTCAGTATTTAATTAGACAAAAATATTTAACAAAATAATATATCTTTGATACCATTAATATAAATACTTCAACAGACATTAATTATTTTTGACATATATCAAAAGTTATTATTTATGAAAAGAATTAAAAAATAGTTTTACATACATTTGAATGATACAAGGCATAAAATTTCGAGAACACAGTAATTTTATTAGGAAGTTTTAGATTTGAAATGAATAATTATGATTTTTTATTTCAATGAAAACATGGGAAACAAAATAATGTCCTACAAGCTGGAATTTGCACAATTTTATATTATAAGCAGTACAACATTAAAAAAAAACTTTAATTTTAATTTAATTTTTTTGCTTAAATGAAGAAATTTAAGAAATATGTAGCAAATCTTAATATAAGCAGGATAATCAAATATAAAAAGGGATTAAAATTGAAAAATATTATAAATTTCACTAAAATATTATCTTGCTTTAAAAATGTAAATTTTTTAAATACATTATAATTTTTGAGTTTACAGCATGGCTAAGAATTATTTTAATTTTCTACTTTTTTAATAGAAATAATCCTTTAATGAATTAGGTATTTTCTATAAAAAAGAATAGCTTTTAATTAGATGTACTTTTTTTTGTTCAGCAATAGTGGAAATAGTAACAATTGAAAAATAAGTTGTTTTTTTTGCTTGGGTGTTTTGTACCTCTTGATTCAATCTAACTTCTATATTTAAAATAATAATTATCAAAATCATCTTTTTCTTGAATTAAATGTGGGGATTAAATAAAAAAATATTTTTTAAAATCAAGACTTATTAATTGAATACTTATGTTAGCATCAAGCTGTAATATTACTTAAAAAAATGAGTGGCCACTAGATGGCAGTGCTTAATATGTCATGTTGAGAGAGATGTACAAGTAATTGAGAGAGGAGATTGTGTGAAGGAGCTAGCAAAAAGATGTCTGTAAATAATCCTATTTGTAAATAAATCTTTAAATATTAGTAAAATTATAAGAACTTCTTCCTTCCCCACCTAAGCTACTCATTCGTCGTCTGGCAAATAGAATGGAATCAATAACACTCACATCTAAAAATATCTAAATATGACATAAATAAATTTAACTAAATAGTTCTTTGAAACTAATTAAAATTAAGACATACCTGGCATATGTCGAATTAATCTACGCAATGGTGTCAAATGCATACCAAATTTGTTTTCGTCTGATTCATTACGTAGAACAGCTTCCCAATTTGGATCAGATAGAATTTCCAAAGCAACATCTCTACAGAAAAAATATATTTGCTTGAAATAACAGCTTTTTACTCTCTCTCAGCCAACACATCAGCCGTGAGGAATGAAGTAAAACAGGATGGACTGAAAGTACATAGAAACTTGAGGATAAATAGGTAATGATAAGAGATGGAGAGGAGGATAAGAATACAGAGAAAAATGTTGAAGGGAATAATATCAATGAAAAAATTTATATTTTCTACTGGCAGAAGAAGTAATGAATAAAATTTACTTTATAAAGATTATAAGAACATCCTATTAAAATAAATCATGAAAACTATGCCCTGTGTTGAAATATTTTAAAGTTTTATTGAGCAGCAGGAATATACAAAACAGTTCAATTAATGTTTATAGAAAAAGCAATATAAAACTATAAATTATTGATCTAGATTAAAATGTAGTGTTACAAAATTTTCCAAATGAAATATAAAATCTTAACTATTGTGAAATTAACGCTTCAAAATATTAGTACATTTTGTCAATTCATTATAGAATTAATATTTTATATCACGAAATTTTATTATACTTATTTTAGATTTAATACATTGAAATTTGACTGTATTAATGTTACAAAAATAAAGATGTAATGCAAATTTTTCAGTAATTTGGTTTGTTTGATACTCTGTGGTCATTTTGTGCATACAAGAAAGCAATGAATTGGAAAGTACGGTTTGAAAATTTCTAACCCCAATAGATATTTATGACCATAAAGGATGCTTTGCTTTGTTTGCTTTGTTTGTCGCTCAACGGTCATTTTTTGCACACGAGGGCTAATTAGACCGGGACTTACGGCTTAAAGTGGATTCCGAACCACTACAAACATCCATGCCCAAGGTGGGATTCGAACCCACGAACTGTTGAACGGAAGGCAAGAGCGCTAACCATTCGGCTGCCAGCTCGGCGACCATAAAAGATGATCAAGAAATACTGAAGTAAGTGTTAGAGGGCTAATCATTCAGCTGACAGTTTCCTTATTTATCATTAAATTAAAAAAAATACATTAAATAGGAAATATGTTCCAATTTATCAGTAGTTATGAATTATTCAAAAACACTAAATGTCTCACTAACATCAAATAAGCTAATTAAATATAATTTTAATGCAGTCAACTTATATTTTAAATTAATTTCCTAAATTGCAATAAATATTTTATATATAAATTTGTTAAAAAATAGATGCATTCATCATTTATGATTTATTAAACAAATAATAGAATTCATTTTAATTAATTAATATAGGAAAAACAAAATTATATTTTAATAAGAAATCAATTATATGTTAGCTAGAAAATAAAGCATTTCTAGACAATTACGCATGTCAAAGTCTATAACTATTTATTGTTTTCTTTTATTCAAAATTCACTAAAAAGCAATTAGTAACAGTAATAACAATAATATATGACATATTGAAGCCAAAATTAAGTGGAAATATTTAAGATTGCCCACTATTTTGTCTATGTAACTCAAACATAATTAAAAATTTTTAATTCTAAAATATAAAGTTCTAAAATAAAATAAATTCTGAAAGATTTATTACACAAGTTTTCATCATTCACAAAAAAATATTTGAAACTAAAATCATTGATAAATTCCCTCACAATAAATTTATGAATTATTCTAGTATTCATAGTATTTAAAAGACTGAATACCGTACTATCCAACAATACTAAAGTAAAACATCCTTCACTGGAAAGCAGTTATAAAAGTTAAATTCAGATATCCCTAGGATAGGGGCACTAAATTAAATAAATTCATACTCATAACCACTGTCAATTGCAAAATCCAAACAATTTTTTCCATCTTTGTCGTAATGTGCAATATCAGCTCCAGAATTCAACAGTAACTTTACTGTACCTCTATGTCCTTCACGAGCTGCCAAATGTAAAGGTGTTGCCTACAATAAAATGATAAGTAGCAATTAAAATAAATTACATAGAAAATGTATAAAAAATTTATTTTTAAAATTTAGTATTCATATTTATCTTAGATTTTAAACTGTAAAAATAACTTTTCTATCTTTCAATTTTATCTTGATAATTATATATATGTATAATTTTATTAAGTTCTACAAGTAGAAAAAACATTCAGGAAATTTTAAAAACTTTTTTTAAAAGAAAAATGAAATATTATAAATTATTCGAAAAAGCAATGTGGCTGTAAATTATACAATCCTGATGAAGTATACATGTTAGAATTCCATATATAACTTCATAGATAAATCACATTATAAACAAAAAGTATTATAGAACAGTTTTTAGCAAGTTTCCATATTTACTTGATCAGATTTTTAATACAATTTGGAATGCACTATCACACTTCCTAGCTTTTATTATTTATAAATAATAGAAAGTAATACACAATATTCATTATACATTTTATACCATATATCAAAAATATTTCTACAAAACAATGCAAAAATTTAATAATTTAAATTAGATATTTTTTTCAAGGACATAATATAATTTTTGAATGCTAATCTAAAGAAATTTCCTTAATATTAAATAAAACTTTTGAAATGTGATGAAAAATGATTTAGTTCATCTTGTTAAACACCACTTACATTTCTTTCATCATTTTTGTTTTTATTTACCTATCTTTTTTAAAAAAATCAATAAAAGAAAAAATATGCAAAAATGTTTTGCTGCAAATTTTCAGATACTTTTTTTACTTTTATTATTATGACTGAATTCACTATGTGAAATAAATGTTAATAACAGAAGAAAACAATTTAACCTAAAAAATAAACTGAAACTAAAGACTTTGAAAAATGTGTCCAAATATTTTTCATAGAAAGAAAATTGGGTAGAAATTTAAGACTTATAGGTTTAACTCAATTTTACTCATTTCATTGATTTGGAACAAATTTTATTCTAATAGAAAATCAGATTAAGGAAGGAAGTTCTCCATTTGCACTTAATTTACTTTCCATATATTAACCAAATAAAAAATATTTAGAGTACATTTAAATGAAATATTAATTTTTATAAAAAAATCAATAAATGTTACAAAAAATATTTTTTATTTTACTTTTGATTTATCAAGAGGATCAACATAAGCACCAGCATTTAAGAGAATTTGGCAGCACCGTTTCCAACCTCGTGAGGCAGCACAATAAAGAGGGGTCCATAAGTAACAGTTTCTAGAACACATGAAACTTTAGTTGATCCACGACATATTTGAATGAATATAATTAAATTGAGAAATTTAACTGATATGTAGAAAACATAATATGATCAATAAGATAAAAAATTTAATTTTATAATATGTAGTTTATCTACTGTTTACATTATACAATTTTACTAAATCTCTTCATTTACACTAATTTTTTTATATTATAAGCACTTTTTCCTACCTTTAAATATATTTTGTTAAAAAAACAACATTTTTTAAAAATAAATGTAAATAATTAATAAATAGCATCACAAGTCATCCTAAATTATTTTTTTCAGTTTAAATAAGGTTAAATTTTTTCAGTTTAAGTAAGTAAATATATTTGATAGGATTATGAATAAACATCTTTCCAAAATACAAGTAAATATAATTTATTATACACAAGCTATATGTAGTATATTTTGATAATAAAATAAGTCATTATATAAAATAAGTCAGTATTAAAGAATTGTGTAATAGTATTCAACACATTTTAAAAAATATATATTTTTAAATAACATTTTTTTCCAAATCTGAAAAAAATTATCAATATTTTCCAATTTCATAAAATTTATGGTTAGAACAATTAGCATAATTTTAATGAACTAATTTTATAATGTGAAACATATTGTTGGAAAATTTATTCATGTATATCAATAATGTAAAGTGCATGATTCAGATTAAATAAAAACAAAACTACTGGAAGTTAAGCAATACCTAGCAGACACATTTGCTCCAGCATTTAATAAAACAGTTGAGACATGGTAATGCCCACTCAATGATGAAAGATGTAAAGGCGTATTAGCATTTTCATCCTCAGCATTTACAATTGTTTTTGTATGCTTAATAAGTATTTCAACTACACTGAAAAAAAAGTTCATTATTAATTTTAACTTTGTAATACAACAAGTGGATACATATATTTTCAAGGTATTTTTCTCTTATTGAATCAAACAAGTTTTTTCTAAATTGAAAATTGAAAGAATATTAAATATAAAAAATCACAAAACATCAGAACATAATGATGACAATACAAACAATAGGAACAATAGATTGATACAACATGTTAATGTTGTAACATTTTATTTAATTTTACATAAATTTTAAGTATAACCAAATATCTAACACAGTAAATTTTATCAAGAACAAAGAAAAAAAATTGAGTTATCAGAGCCATTCAAATTTAATTAAATAAAAAATTTCCCCTTCTGGATAGCCATCAGATTTTAGTGAAAAAAGTTTCACTTTTATTGTCTAGCCATGCCAATCAAAGGAAATTTTGAAAATCTTTATCAGTGCAACATGGATATGTTGTCAAATATATAAAAAAATTGAGGCCATATTTTATGTTTTAAAATGTTTGTAAAGGACCAATATTACTTTTAACATTTACTCTAAGAGTTGAAATTTCTTCTTAAATTCATAATCAATCTTTATTATAAAAAATAATTTATTTTATAATAGAAAGATTTTAATATATTTCTCAGAATATTTTCAAAAATGTTTTAAAAATATTTTTATAAATATCATCAAAATAATTTCTTAAATTTCACTTTCTTTCATTATTTTCTTTAAAATATGTCAAGGAAATGCAAAGATATCTGCCATTTCAGAATTGATGGTGCCTAATGATCATAATTCATAATAAGCAAAATATTGAACCATTATTGAACTTCTTCACATTCAGTAAATTGCATTTCATACATTCCTGGAATTGTTTTTAACTATATAGGGATGATCACACATAATAATTCTTTTTCACTTTAAAAATTCACATATTACAAAAAAAAAAAAAAAAAAAAAAAAAAAAAGAATGTCTCTAAGAAAAAAAGAAGAAAGAAGTCTCTAAGAAAAAAAAGAAGTCTCTAAGAAATGGATATTTGGGAGTTTTCTGGGCTTCCTTCCTTCCTTCCAACACATATATGCAACCCAATATCTTTGAAAAATGTTCCCAGAAGGCAAATTACATTGTGGATACCAAAATGCCTTACATTAGTCTAAGGTCACAAGGTAGTCCATCTTGCAGAGTCAAAATCTAACATGACTAAGGCATACAAAAGTAAATTTTTATAGCTCAAATTGTTCAGCAGCTTAGGTTATGAAATGATCAGGCTTCAAAATTTATCAATTTGGAACAGATATGGGATTGTATTTAAAAAGTATAAAAAATTCTTATCATAAATTATTTATATATTTCACTTGTGAGAGAAAAAAATCGTGGTTTAAACATGCTTTTTGACAGTACCATTTAACTAACAAATTCACTTTTTTAATTTGTTTGTTAGAAGGCAGTCATGAAGAAATACAATGGTTTTACAATATATTTCTTTGCAACTACTTTTATGGCATCTGATTTATGATTAACTTTTTTACAAATATGAAATAAATTTTTCAGATATAGAATATTTAAATACTGATACTATTATTTAATTTTTAAACATTTATACTAATTGAGTACTTGAACTACTTCAAATAACAAGTACAAAATAATTCCAGAAAAACAACAAATAGAAATAAAAAATAACAAAAATAATACTAATGGGTTGGGTTTTGTAACCCAAGGTGCAAAAAAGGCAAGTGGCACCTAAAAAAACGAGACAGGAGTAAAACAATTGTTAAAAATATGAACAATAAACTATAATGATTTTTAATATTGTTGATGACCACTAAATAATTTGAATTTGGAAATACTTGTAAAAATAACTGGAATAGATACAAGTACTTATGAAGGCAATTTTTAAAAAGTATCACATATTTGAAATTTTTTTTTCATTTGGAAGTATGATTTAAGAGAATTTCTAGTATTTTTTTAAATACATGAATTTGTATTTCAATCAAAAATAGTTCTTTTTGGAGATTTATGAAGTGTCATAGAAAACTTTAAAACAACCCTCTACTAACAAGCAGCTTAATATGTATTTAAAATTTTGATACTTCATAGTGGACAGCATAATAGCTTAAAGCTGTTGTAGGACATTTTTGTGTCTGTGCCTCCAGAGAGACTTTTCATAAATAGTGGTCATGTCACAAGGAAAGAAGCCTGGAAAACTCCCAAGTTTCCACACCAACAGGTGTGCATGCAGAAAGTAGAAGCACAACATCCATTTCCAATTGATTAATATCAACTGGGATCAAACCAGGGACCTTTTGCTGTGAACAGAGATGTTCTAACACAAGCCCACAATGAGCTCTATGTTCTTAAAATTCGTGAGAAAAATGAATGCAAAGATACATTGAAAACAAATAAAGAAAAATAATTACTTTCTCATTATTCCTACAAAAAAAAAATTAAAATTGTGCCAAAACTTAAGTTTTTTTATAAGCAACATTTTTACTAAGAAATGTAAGAAAATATTTAAAGTCCTATTTTACAACACTTTAAGTACAGTTCTGCATAAATTGTGTTAACTATAAGCAGTTTCAATGCATATATCTTTAAACAAATTGCTGATATAGCCTGATATTCCATTAAAAAATTTCCCTTTCCAAATAGTTAATAGAATTATATAAATGATAAAGTGGAAGCATAGTACTAAATTTTCAAATGACAACTTTGTGACCTTAAAAATGTTTAGTTAAAAAAATACTTGTTATTTATTAAAAATAATTTCTTTTTCCGAAAAGTGTAATTCATTTGTATTCAGTTCAAAAAAATTACTGATTTCTTACTAGTAATAGATTGAAAATAAATTGTTAAATTTCAAAAAAGAAAAAAAATTAAATTATGTAATTTTTTAAAGTATCATAAATCAAAACCTTAAAAGGAAACAATCAATTAATTTTACAAATATAAATCAAAATTAGAAGATTTGCATCAAATTATTTATTTTCGACTTCATTTTGTAAATCTATAATGATAATTTTATAATATGATTGCAGTAGAAAATTAGCATATGAATAATATATAAATATGCTTTCAGTCATAAATTATTGAGGAGTTTGCTAATAGTTTCACAATATTGTACACGATAACAAACAGAAACTTACCTTACATGACCATTTTTTGCTGCTAAATGCAATGGTGTTTGTTCATGCTCATTCTTTTGTTCTATCTCAGCACCATATTCTAATAAAATCTAAAAAACATTAAATAGACAGTAAAATTATTATTTACATGTAGTGTTTAGTGAAATTTACACACTTAATGTAAAATTATATTAAAGTCTAACAAAAATTTTAATTTTCTTGTTTAAAATAAAATTAAGACAATGTACAACATGAAAAACATATGAAATATAGTAAATTAATTAATTAAAAATACATATAGCAGGGCAAATTTTTTTTTAAAAAATGAAATTTTGAATATATGAATGAAATTTTAGAGTGTCTGGAAAATTAATTTGTACTCAATTTATTCTGTTCTTTAAGTTATCCCACATAAAAAAAAATCATAGAAATAATTGTCATGTAAATAAAAGTTAGTTTATATAATAACTGTTTTGTCACTCAGCTAATCTATAATAAACTTACTGATCACAGAAATATGATTTTTTACCACCTTGCAATGATTTTATTCTGTAAATAATTTCAAATATAAAAATATATCTAATCTATTTATTCAGTGATAAAGAAAAACATTTTGAATTTGATTTGTTTATAGAACAGTTATAATTTTGTAGGCTTTATCATATTTTTTACAATTTTTAGTACACATTTATTCAAAATTATTGATAAAGAAATGAGTATAGTGCATTCTTTATTTAACATCTATGATTATAAAGTATTTTAGAATGATACATACTATTCTGTGATTATGCAATTTGTATGTTTAGTTTATCATATATAACTTTGATATAGTCACATTAAATCTTATTTTATACAAAAACTAGTGATCCAATAAATACAATTAATTTATTACACTTAGACACAATTGTTATTGGATAATACAAATGTAATTAAAAGGCTAAAATATAATTGTTACCATGAAAATATAATTGTTACCATTAAATTAAAAACACGAATTCTTTTGTTGTATTAAATAAGTTATTTTTGGATTTAAATGTTTCCATAAAGCAAACTTAATTGTTAAACATTCATATTGTAATATATAGTAAAAAATATTTATTTCAGATAAATTTCAATACCTGTAAACTACTAATAGAATTATCAATGCATAGAAATAGTAAATAAAATAAAATAAAAATTTTATTACATATTATAAATTTATTTTAAGAATTATTTATTGTAAGAAAATATTACTGATGGTATTTTTTTAATTCAAAGAGTGCATTTTAGATTGCATGTTTAATAAAAAATTTGGTCAAAAAAGCATAAAAAAATGAGATGTATTATATTTTCTGGAGTATAAGGATGATGCTCAAAATATTAGAAAAAAATTAATTCAAACAAGCAAAGTTTGCAAACATTACCTTAGTGATATCTGGGTATCCCTTAAGAGTTGCAATGTGAAGTGGACTATTATCGTAATGATCACATCGATTGACTAGATTATTTGTTCGATCATAATCCAAGAGCAACTAAAAAATATAATATAAATAAATTTAATATTATTTGAATACTACATGTTAAATTGTAAACCTAGACTTTAATGTACAATATCTCATTGGTAAGAATAATTTTAGTAGTTTTATTTTTTATTTACTATGATATCTTCATGGAAATGATATAAATAATAAAGGTAAGAAAGAAGATAATGTTACTATAGGATAAAGATATAATTATCACAATATGAACTAAAAATTGAGATATGGAAATAGCTAAAATTCAGATGAAATAAAAAAATTTGGGCTGTCAAATTAATTAATCAAAATTATTA
The DNA here is from genome assembly GCA_037975125.1 of Latrodectus hesperus. Classification (NCBI taxonomy): domain Eukaryota; kingdom Metazoa; phylum Arthropoda; class Arachnida; order Araneae; family Theridiidae; genus Latrodectus; species Latrodectus hesperus. Next base: position 8,614,397 of record CM075852.1, on the reverse strand, counting down.
AACTAAATTTTAATATAATGACACCAAATTTCATTTTGGTAATCTTTAGCAGAAGGGTTATTTGTATATTGAACTTTTATTAAATTGCAACAATAAAAGAAAATTATAAAATTCTTTTCTTCATAAAACATCCCTAGACATGCATTTATTAGTGATATAAATATCAATAAACATATTTTTAGACACTATTAACATATTTACATTAATAAACTATGTACCATAATGCTATTATTTACATATAAATAAATCATAATTGTTTTTATCAATCTTTTATTATAATACAAATTTAGATAAAATATTCAAATTCAAATAATATTTGAATTTTACGTTTCTTCAAAATTCTTTTCAGAAAGTTAATCCCAAAATAGTTGTTGACACAAAACTAAAACTATTTTATTACTAATCTAGATAATAAAAGTCATGAAAATTTAAGTCAAATATATGAACTTATAATAAATATATATTATATGATATGACAAAGAAAACTGAGAGGGATAAAAATAAAAAATGTATTATTTTATTACACACACATTATTTTCTTTTGTTAGGGTCCCACATGTCAAAGTTACTTTTACAGGGTTGGAAAAAAATATCTTCTTTTTTCTTCTATTTATTAACCTTGTTAAAAACTACATTTTGTATAAAAAGGCAGGCTTCATAAAGATACAAGCATACTTTTATATTGCAAAATATTTCAAGTGTAATTGTGTGATTGTAATTGTAAAATATTGCAAGTGTATTTTTGTAATAATAATTTTAACGATATGCCAGTCCGGAGTTGCCAGAGGTGCAGGACACGCAAGTAGTAAATCAAATAAATTTAATTTATAATATTTCCTATATTTTGTTGTTTAACTTAAGGTGAAAATATTTCAAATAAATTTAAACTAATTAATACTGTGTGAGGGGAGGGGGCCAAAAACTATTCTCACTAAAAAGTGGTAGTGAGAATCAGTTTTACCCAAACAGTAATGTTGAGAATTTCAATTAAATTATAACACTTCTAAATATATAAATTTTTTCCATGAAAAATGTAATCACGAAATAATACAAATCAAAATTTATACATTGTAGCAATTATGTTTATTATTAACGATACAAATCAAACTTTTGAATTCTCATATTCTTTATTTTAGAATAAAAACTACTTATATTTTTTTTAAAAATTAAAGAGTATTTATTTAAATTATGATTTTAAAAAAGTTCTTTTTCTTTATTTATTCTAGAAATAATTCTTCCACTTTAAAATAAATTTAAAGACTTAAAATTAAAATATTACCTTTAGTGATTTTGGATGGTTTTGTTGAGCTGCCCAAAATATAACTGATCTATCCATATTATCAAACACATTAATAGCAGCATTAGCACGTAAAAGGACTTTGATAGCAGCAACATGACCTTCTTCAACAGCATTTAAAAGAGGAGTAAAATGAGAATTATCACGTTTTTCTATATCTGATCCACTATAAGAAATATATTTTGTATTATAAAAATAAAATGCTTTTCTTAAAATTTTCATTTATTTAATTAATTTCATTAAAGAGCTGTTTTGATCAGTCTGCTTTAATATTTATAATTTAAGTAAAAAGATTAAAGCAATTACCCAAATAAGTGAATAAGTTAAATTGTTTAACACACTTAACTTATTCTCTTATTTGGGTAGTTAAAATGTAAAAAAATATTACAAATCTAATGGATAAACATTCACAATTAACTTTTATTTTCATAAATCTATGGTCTGTCCATTCATGATGATGTCTATATTAATTTCACTTAAAATATATTTTAAATGTAAAAAAAAATTATATGAAATAAAATGTTACTTTTTAAGTAAATATTCTATAATTTCAGTAGAATTGTAGGCAGCTGCTTTGTGCAAAGGAGTTTCACCAAAATTGTTCACACAGTTCACTTCAGCTCCATGTTTAATAAGAGATTTTGCGATTCGCACATTTCCAGAGACAGCTGCCAAATGAAGTGACTGAGTATGATTATCTAGAGGAGTTTTTACATCTGCCCCTGTAAAAAGTAAAAATTTTCAATAGAACGGTGTTCAAATAATAGCATACAAGAAAGGTTTCAATAACTGAATTTCGTTACCTTTTTCTAGAAGCAGTTCCACAATATCTTCATGACCTTTAGTAACAGCAAGATGAAGTGCAGTTTTTTTACTCAGATTTTTATCTTCAATGTACTGTTTAGAAACATTTGAAAATAAATTTTGAAGAAAATATTAGATAACAAAATGCTTAATCTAGTGTAACAGAAATTAAATGATAGTTTCAGAGAAAAGATCATAAATGAAAATTAGAATTTATTGGAACAGTAAAATAAATATTCAACACATTTTAAAAGACTTAATAATTAATTTTAACATAATAGTAAAAATGAAAGATAAAAATATATTATATTTAATTTCAACAAAGAACTCACTTCTATTAGGCCTTCAACTCCCTTTTTCTTTTCAACCGTATCTAATAAAAGTTTTACTATTTCTTTACTTCCAGTGGTAGCTGCCAAATGTAATGGTGTAGATAAATTTTCATCTGATGCTTCAGGATGAGCATCAGCTTTTAATAATAATTCAACAACTTCAGGAGAATTGTAATTAGCTGCACAGTGTAAAGCTGTCATTTCTTGCTTATCTGAAAGCTAACAAACTGGAAATCAAGATCATAATCAAAAGTGTTTGAAAAAACATGAAATTTTAATGCACAAAATATTTTAATATTCTAAAAGTTTTTACAGGAGAATTTTTTCTTTTAATACTGATAAAAGTTATCATTTATAAATTTTTGACTCACAACATTCAAAATGTATCTCTAATTCATGTGTTTATAAAATAAATTACAAATTAAAGTTTGAAAGCACGATTTTATAATTCAGTAGGAAAGAATGACATTTTAAACAAATGAGTTTAATATTGTTAAAGCAAAGTAATATTTTAAAGTTAAATACCATAAAAGTAACAAAGAGATAAAAAATATCTTTAATTTTTAAAGGATAAAAACTATAAAAAGTGAAAAACAGTTTTAAGGAAAAAATTGTGGAGGAAAAATAATCTCTATAATAAGTTAATACAATTCCGTTTGATAGATATTACATTGATATTAATTGGATCAACTCTAAATTCAATGAGTAGTTCTTATTCAGATATAAATGCATACAAAGCAAGTTAAAATGAATTTTAAAAAATTGAAATAAAATACATTATCATATGCACATTTAATTTTAAGAAATAGATTTATATAATTTAAATTGAACATAATTTCCATACTAATATAATAAAAAAAACATCCCTATTTAATAAAATTTTATTTTTTGAAAAAAAAAACTTGCTAAAAGCTTTTGTTAAGCAAACGTAGAATTTTTCTTAATTAGCATAATGTAATTGATAATATTTCAATACTATTATAACTGAGGTACAAAATTTCCAGATAATTAACTAAAATACCGACCAAATTGTAATTAAAGTTTTACCTCAGTATTAATTTTAATTGATTTCAGCAGCACTCGAGTGGCAGCTAAATTGTCCCGAATAGCAGCATAATGTAAAGGAGTCATGCCATAATTATCTTGAAGATTTACTTGAGCACCATCTTCCAGAAGCATTGACATAATTTTTTCACATGCTTCAGATGAATTATCTACAGGCTGATCTACCTAAAGATAAAGTCCAAATATTTGAATAAAACAATATTCTAATATATTGCAAACTAAAGAAAGCATAGAATAGTAAATTTTTATATATAATATACCTAAATTAAATGATAAAAAAATGTAGTTATGTTTTATTGCCAAATTTTCTTTGCCTATCATTTTACCAAAGTTATTTCTTCCAGACATTGATATAAAACTGGTTAAAGCAAATGGACACAGATTATCAATACTGAATTTATAAAACTTCTTAAATAATATCATTGTCATCACAGATTAATAGTAGAATAAAAGAAAATACAATTAGAATTATAATAATTCAATGTTTTATTTAATTAATTGTTAGTTTTATTCTTATTGACAAAGATCAAGATGGTCTAATGAATGCTGATTTTGGTCTTAGTGATGCATTTTGAAAAGACAGCTGCAAAATAATTACAAAAGTATTGAAATCTAAATTTTGTAAGTAGAACTAAATTACTCATTAATAAGAATTTATTTAAACTAGCTCTCATATATGCTGCCAGAATATAGACAATGACTGGAAAAAGTTTAAGACTCCAGTTATATTTGAAACAAAAAATTTAAGAAATGTATTATAAAATGTGAAAATTATTGAGTTTGAAAGAACTAGTTTGGAATTACACAGAGTATTACAGCCAAATATTAATAAGTTCAGTGCAGTGCAGATGATTGAATGGGAAGGACACCAAATTAGATTGGATAATAATCAAACCAGTTAAGAGATTTTTTTTATCTTACCCTTCTTGTACTCTCCAGAACAAAAACTGAAAATTAGGTAGATTGACTACTCGGAATAGACCTAAAAGCTAACAGGTATAAAAATTGAGAAACCTCAGCCAAGAATACGCTGACAAGGAATAGAACTCCATATCATTCAATTCATGGTTTGAATTTTAAATAAGGCCAGAGATTACAGGGCTAATGTGCAAAAGAAGAAAATATTAAACCTACTATAGTTTTATGACTAATTTCATTAAAAAATTAAACTTGTTATTGCTTGATTAATAGTTATAAAACTAAACAAGTAAAAGTTTTAAATAACACAATCCATGTATTTAAAAAATTATGTCTAGTCTACTTTTATATATAAATATCATATGTGCCATTATAATATATATCATAATCATATACATAATCATAACATATATCATAATAAAAATAGAATTTATAGATCAATGTTCTCATTTAATAATTTATTAACATACATGCATATATAAATTATTTTATCAAACAACACAGTAAAAAAATGTATCCAATCAAAGATAATAACAATATGAATCAGAAAATAAAATATAATAATAATAATAACAGCAACATTTTTTTTTAACCAAAGCATGTGGTATATTGAAACATCACATTTAATTCAGATACAAATTTATTGCTTAATAATAATATTAATATATGTAAGTCTGAGTTATTTTAAAGATAATAAATTTTACATTTTTTTAAAAAAATCTGAAAGTTACATATTTAGGAATAACTTTGATTTGAAAATTATTGCTTACAATAAAAGAATTTTAGCTTAACAGACAAAATTTTGAATTAAAGCTTATTTAAATGTCTTACAAACTGCATATTTTAAATGCATAAATTTTAAAATTTGAAACTTGTTAAACTATAACACTATATGTTCTCAATGCATAAATATATTGCATTATTATGTTATAATGGTACAGCAATGCATTATCTAAATCACAATTTGATTCCCACAGCAACATGATTTAAAATTAGTTAGTATTGAGGAGAATTTCCCCTAATTACTTTGCTTCAACTATATTGCAACCACAATCATGATTCCAGGTAACAAAACATGTAAAATTTTTGGAGTTCAGGAATGGAAATTGGCATTCCAGCATAATATTTCCAAGAAATTGGAGAATCCTAAAGAGATGAATTTTAACAAACTTGTTTCTTCAATCTCAGAAGGGGAAATAAACATATATTTTTCCCATTTGATTACCATGGTTGATAAAATAGAGATATCCAGTTATATATTGAAGGGAGAAATGCAAATCTGAAAAATGATAAAAAAAAGAAAAGCTCTTAAAATACCCGATTCTATAAATGACTAATGTACCAAAAGTTGTCCATTCAATTGCTAAAAATACAGATGCAATTCTTAAAGATTATGATGTTATTTCTAAGAACAGGAGATTTCTTTTAAAATTCTGTTCTGCAGTTTTAGCAGGTAGTACAAATGATGTATGACTTAAATTTTTAAAGTTCTGGTTAGGGTTGTTGTGAGAAAGCTATGCTGATATTCCTGGTAATATAAAAAAGGTGACCCAATTCAAAATATTTGTGCAGTGCGAATGGATGAATGATAATGGAGTAATATCATGAACAGTACCTGGGTTGCATAGTATTACAGAACTCATACTATGATTTATTGTATTCAGAACCTCAAATAATCCAGCAAATCATTGAATTTCTTCCTTACATCTCAACAAAGAAAATATGCACATAATGACAATAACAGGGAATTCTAAAACCAAAGTGGAGAAAACAATCAATGTAGAAAGATAAACACTTTGTGTGTTCTTTAAAAATACCTATTACATACTTAACTGATTATATGTGATGAACTTAATTGATTATAATATTATTATACTTTTAACTGAGAGCATTGTTATTTGTATTAAAATCTAACACAAGAAATTATTATTTTCACAAGAAAGGTATTTAGTTAATTATTATTTTTTTTTGTAGACAAACTGTGTAAGTAATATGATTTATAGTAGATTAATTGTTTCAAAGCATTTATGGCAACTAATAATTGGTACATATTTCTCCTTTTTATAAATTTCAATAAAATTGTTTCTGTATCTATACTAAGTAAATGTAATCAAATTTATGATATTTATTTATTATTCAAAATGTGTGCCACAAAGAAAATTATAAAGCATTAAAATTTAGGGCAGAAAATTTCATTTTAGTGAATTATATTAAGCAGAAATTTTTCTTGACATTTTATTATTTTTTATTTTAGAGAATAGGTTAAGCAAAAATAAGCAATATTTCTTTTAATTTCTCATTTTTATGTTTTTGAAATAAAAAAATATTTGTGATAAAATGTTAGTAAATGCTTTTAAAAATAAATATTAGGTTTGAGAAACTAAATATGTGGTTCATAATTATTAATGATAAGTTAAAAGATGTAAATTGAATGATTTTTTTATTATAAGAAAACAAACATTTAACTTACTAACTGCTTACTGATTCTATTGCAACCATAGCGAGCTGCAAAATGCAGTGGTGATAATCCATCTTCACCTTTAATATTTGGATCTTTAAAAAGGAAAGTATTTAGAAACAAATTCAATGTAAAAAATTATAATAAAAGAAATAATCACACAAATTGATATATTAAAATATTTACCAGCACCATGTCTCAACAGAAGTTGTGTTACAGATACCAGATTGTACCGGGCAGCATAATGCAAAGGTGCGCGATTATTTTCATCTAACTCATCAATCATTAGTTTCTCTTCATCTGGACTAAGGTTATTTAAATATAATTCCAAACTTTCAACATTATTTTCTCGTAACACCTTTTCAAAAATAAAACATTATGTGTTAGTTAAATTCTTACGAACATAAAACACTAATAAATATTAGATTACTATGACAGTTATATGGCAGTTTGTATATAATAGAAGTTAAGATTGATAAAATATTAATCAAATGAATAAATTAAAAATAACATTTATGAAGGGCATTGATATCTAAATTAATACTTTAAGTTTTTTTAAAGTAAAAAGTTTCTCATGAAAAATGTTTTTAGTCATATTTAAAGTCTAAACATCTACATTTAATATGTATCCACATTTAATCAGGAGAGTAAGATTCAGTACAATGTCAGTGAAGTCCTAAGTCTGAATGAAATATTCACTCAAGTACAATTTCTTAATAATAGATAATTTCATAGCAAAGAAATTTCTGAATTTTTTCCACTAAAAAATATGCTACCAAATGTAGTGATTTAACATTAAATTAGTAAACCAGTGATCACACTGCCTGAGTTATTTCCTAAGCTCATCTTTTATATTTTTAATGCATGTAAATATTAAATTTAAAATTAGTTTTCCATAACTATGCATTATTTGAAAACTGAAATATGAATTAAAAATAATTTTCATTTATTTGTTTCAATGGAGATAGGAGATATAATTTAACTGCTTTACCAAAAACTTTGAAAAAAATGATTAAGATTTGTAACATCTGGCAATATAATTTTTGCTGAAAATAATCAATTCATTGAAGGAAAAAGATGTAGTCTGTTTTAATTCGTTTTGAAGGTAATACAAATTTAAAGATGATGCTTTCAGAGTTATAAGGAATGGCCGTAGATGTTTTAGAGCTACAAGCTTGAATAATCATAATTCTAATTAAACTTATAATATTGGTGTATGCAATATTTAAATAGCTTTTGATTGTCTTTTATTAATTTACTTGAACAAATCCTTAATTTTAAATTTAACATGTCCTTTTTAAATTGAAAATGAAGTTAATTGAAAACTACGGAAGTTTTACCATTAAAAATTTTACGAAATATTCTTATTTTCAATGGAACATTTTACAATTATATTTACTTATTAGATATTCCAATCCTTAATAATATGATTCTTACAAAATATTAAATGTGCTTTAAGAAACTTTTATGGAATACATGAAATGTAAATAAATAAAACAAAAATGCATATGTTCCTGTTAGTGTTTCTGTCAACTGACTCTGTTAAATGTTTTCAATTACTAATAATTTTAAACCATGATCAAATGAGAAGATCAACTCTGAAAAAATATCACCAAGGTTAAGCTTCATTTACATGCCATAGTAAATTGAGGATGAACATTATTTCTTACAGAATTTTTGGCATGCATAGATCCCCGTTCGGAATGGAGATTTTCGGCTGAGTTAGGAATCAAACCATACGAACTGTACATTTCCTTTCTAACTAACAGTGGAAGTGTATAGTAACAAGTGGAAACTTAATATTGAATGCATCATTTTTTAAATTTAATGTTAAAAATATAAAAAAACATTTTCAGTCAAGCAGACTTTAGATTTAGTCAGATATCAAGAGAATAACTTTATATATATTTACCGTAAGAAAAGTATAATACATAAATAAATACTGAAGCATAATACATAAATACGTAAGCATAATACAAAACTAATGAAATTTCTATATAACTATTAACATTTATTTCCATATTAGCAAAACTTACAAATAACCATTATTATTTATTTCTATAATAAAATTTTCCTAATAGTATTTAATTGTAATTCAAAAGAATAAAATAAAGCACATTAAAAACTTCTTCTTTAATCAGAGATTCTATACACATTAAAGATAGCTAATAAAAGAAATGGAATAATATTTACATCTTTTGCTTGAAGATGAAAATTTAATACTTAGCTACAGAAATAACAATTATCTATTTTAATATATAAAAAAGTGAAATTAAATTTAAAGAAAATTTTGAATCCATTATAATAGTTTAAAATTAATGAATTTAAAGAATTTTAGTGTAAGATGAAAATAACATTTTAGATAGTATACCCAGACAAATAGTTTAATTACTAACCAATTTTGTTAAAACATTTTAAAAGTAAATAAAGTAATACAATGAAAATTTTTAAGTAACAGCAACATGTGTAAAATGAGAAAAGTTTTAGGAATAAATTAAATTAATGAATATATTTTGTGTTTAGCACAATTTAGATAATATATATTTCACAATAATTGAGTAACACTTTAAATGATATTTCAAATTGATAGAAATTGCACAAATAAAAATTTTATTAGTTAAATATTCAAGGATTTTGACTGGATATATCTAAGATTAATAAATAAGAATTTTATCTTACCCGTTGAACTGAAATATGTGGAGTTATAGTGGACTCATTTTCATCAAAACTTTTTGCCAATTCTGAATTTTCTAAATTTACTTGTGTTTCTTTCAAAAATTGTACTTTACGACATGCATATTTTGAATTCAAGTTACTGGAACTATTTACACTAATATTATCATCTTCACTATCTGCCTGAAAGCTTTCACTATTATAGAGTGAATATTTAACTCTAGCATACTGATTAGCCATATTAAAGGACCCTGTAAATAAAAGTTTGCACAGTAAAAAAATTATAAAAATTACAAATATTTAGTATGATTAAAATATAAAGAAAATTGAAGGCATCACTAAGCACTAAATAACAGTGATTGTAATTATATATTTATACATATACGAGGATTAAAATACCACATTTTTTTCTAACATTCATCATTTCCAGATAATAAAGGATGCAAATACTTTTGCGGATAGCTAACAAGAAACTATATTAATAAATACGAACATAATTGTTTACAAAAGTCTAAAAATATTTACTTAAGAATATTTAGTTGTAAATTTTAATAAATTCTTGCTTTTAAAAAGGAAAAAAATACTTACGTTTTTTTATTTAATGTAACATGAAACAGACTGATTGGAATTTTCCAAGTTCATCGAAATATTTAATATTAATCGAAATAATAACTCAATCCTTTAGTTGTCAATGTTAGAGCTGTTATTCAGGCTTCAGACAAGGTTATAAGGTTCACCAAGGTTAGTTAGATCATAAAATAGAGTACAGTTATCCAACTTCAGTTTATTAATCATAAATCACATGTAAAAAAAACTCACGGCCAGCAGTTTGGAAATCAAAACGGATGATAGATTTTATGAGAAAAATAAAGAAAAAAGAAATCAAAAGCAACAAAATTCCTTCAAACACAAAGTTAAAATTTGTTTCATTACATTGACTTTTTATAGAAAAGTACTCCCATGGGAAAGTTTAATAAACTATATTTCAATTTTAACCTGTTTTGTGTTGCACACTTCTGCAGACAGTAAGCGCATGGATTTTTGTTTATTTACATGACGCAATCGCAACTCATTGGTTGCCAAATCTAAAATAGTTTTTAAAATTCTCTGAACAAATGCTGTGATTCGAATTGTTCAATACAATGATCATGCTGTATTAAATGGTTTAATCAGATAAATGGGTGTCAATATTTATTTTTTCGAAATATGTCTCTAAATTTTGAAATTTCTATCAGTTTTAGAATTGAAAGGTGATATAATTTTTTTTAGTTTTTTTATAATTAGATTTCCACGTTTGCTAAAATTTACATTTTAATGACGAAGAAGAAAACGTAACCTTGTGTTTTATCATTTTATGATGAAATTGACAATATTATAAGCCTAAAGATAAATTTTTATTGAATTGGTAATTATTAATAATGACAGTTAATGAAGAAGAAAAATCTAATCAGGAAATCTAAAAGATGCCATGAATATAAATTTACAATCTTTTTGATTATACGTACTCGAATATCATATATGGAATAAAATCAAATATGAAATATGGAAAATATGAAAATGGCAATATTTTATGGCAAACCGCAATATTTTATGATATACTCTATTTTATGTTTATGTTATTCAGTATTTTTTTCAATTATCTTACATTATTTTTTGCTTATAATGATTCAAAATTTGTAAGAATTATGTAACATTATCCTTTTGAAAAATGATAGTCATATAGAAAAATATTGCATTTAATCTGTCATTGATAAAAATGTAAATCAAATGAAAAAAGACCCTCTGAAACATTGGGGAGACTTTAACTTTTTTCAAAACTTTTAGATTTATGCTAATAATTCATATCTCATAAAAATGGGGATTTTAATTTTCTCATTAGAATGCAAGTTTTTTCTTCTGATGAATATTTTCTTTTATTGAAATTAAAATTAAATACTTATCTCAATTGAAAACTAATTTTTTTAATATGAAACGATAAAGTTCTTCGTAATGCGATATTTAAAAGCCAAAATTCAAATTCAAAGTTTAATAAATTAGATTATTTTTTTAAAAAAAGTACTTTAATTCTCACAAATCTTAATTAATTGCGTAGATATACAGTGTCTCACAGAATTTATGGGACACTTGTGCTTTACAAAAGGAAACTGTAATAAAATTAATTAAAAATACATGTACAGATTTTTTGTGGGTGAATTTCATACTTAAATTTAGTAACAATTATTACATAACATATATTTTGACAAAATATTAATTTAATAAAAATATAATTGTTTAGAACGGAGCAAAATATAGCTCACACATAAGTGATGGGACACCATTAGATATTCAACAAAAATAGTCTGAAATAAGCAATAAAAATATTTTTTGGGTGTTTTATTTTTACTCAAAAGCAATTGACAATAATTTACAAAATCATGTGCAGTATTTCTATCCAGATTGTTTTGAAATTTTTGTGTTTTTTAGCCGTGTGCAGCCATAAATTCTAAAAGAGAAGAAATTTCACCTGAAATTTGAAAATTAATTATTAATTTGCATATTAAAAGTGGAAAATCTATTAGAGAAACTGCTGAAACAGTTAACTTGAGTCATTCAACAGTTTTCAATATCATTAAACGATATAAAAAGAATCATATGATTCAGAATAAAAGAAGATATGGCCGACCATCAAAGCTATCCAATGGAATAAAACGAATTGTCGTTCGAATTATTAAAAAAAATCCAAGAATGAGTGCTCCTAAAGAGGCTGCTGATTTACAAACATTATATGGAGAAATTGTTAGACAATTTTTTTTCCAATGGCGGGCACACAAGGTGACTGAACCCTATGGCACAACAAGGCCAGAAATTGCTACTCATTTATCGTTACCCAGCGAGCACCTGTGAACCAAGTCACGGAGGCGAGTAGCGTTACCCACGCCATACCACCACAAACCCGTTTATAGGGCGGGCCACATTCATACAACATCACAGAAGAAAGGACAGAGAGAACAGAGAAGGAAAGAAACATCCATGCCCGAACCAGGATTCAAACCCGGGACCAACAGCTCAAGAGTCAGGAACGCTAACCACTCAGCCAATCGGTCGGCAGTCCTGAAACTATTAGAAGAGTAATTTGATCTGCTGGATATCACTGTAGAGTAACCAGGAAAAAATTCTTCGTAAGTGAAAAGAATAGAAAACTCAGACTGGCTTTCGCAAAATCCAACATAAATAAAAATTCTGATTACTGGAATAAAGTTACATTTGCTCATGAGAGTAAATTTAATATATTTGGTTCTGACGGTAGAATCTTGGTGTGGAGAACACCGAGGGAAGAATTTCGTAAACAGAACTTGGTGCCAACAGTAAAACATGGTGGAGGGGGAGTTATGGTATGGGGGTGTATTTCATCCACTGGAGTGGGTAATCTTGTTTTTATTGACAGTAAAATAGATCAGTACAAGTATATTGACATTCGAAAGCAAAATTTGAAATCTTCAACACGAAAATTGAACCTTCATAACGATTTTAAATTCTATCAGGACAATGATCCTAAGCACACTGCTTCGAACGTTAGACTCTGGCTGCTATATAACTGTCTTAAAATAATAAAAACACTACCACAATCTCCAGACTTAAATCCCATAGAGAATATTTGGCAAGAATTGGAATCAAGAATTCACAAACACACCATTTCTTCAAAACAACAGTTAAAATCGGTGCTTCAAGAAGAATGGGGTAAAATCCCTCAAGAAATCACAAAAAAATTAGTGAAATCCATCCCAAGAAGATTAAATTATGTTTTAAAAGTAAAAGGAAATCCAACAAAATATTAACACCTTTTAAAAAGTAAAATTTTTGGATAAATATTTGATGGAAAAGCAAATGTCCCATCACTTATGTGAGCTATTTTTTGCTCCGTTCTAAGCAATTATATTTTTATTAAATTAATATTTTAATATTTTGATAAAATGTATGTTATGTAATGATTGTTACCAACTTTAAATATGAAACACACCCACAAAAAATTTGTCCATGTATTTTTAATTTATTTTATTAGTTTCCTTTTGTAAAGCATAAGTGTCCCATCACTTTTGTGAGACACTGTAAGTTAAAATATTATGTGTATTATTATCCAAGAATACCTGAGCAGCTACCAGGCGCGTCGGCAGGTGGTGGATCGCCGAACGTCCTGTAGGAATGACAGGATAGCCTTGAATATAGAATCAGAGGCCACGAACCAGCTCCCGTAAACCCTGGTGTTATGCGACCCATGCCTAGGGCTAATTGGCACTGCGGTAATGGTGTCTTAACGGAGCCTCTAGTTGCCTGGTGAACTTCTAGAGCTTTTTGCCTTGCCCAGTAACTCAGGGAATGCTGGGTGGACTGTTATATTACCTGAGCTTATTCATTGTTATCTTGTGGCTGAAAAGACACAAGAAATAACAAGCCTTTCTACATTTGCAAGTGAAGCCTCTGAAGTAGACCTTGCTGAAAAAGACAAGGGAACTCAGAGGCAATCTAGTGAAGGGGCAGCAATGAATCCTTCACAGGAGGTAGAAGTGACCTCCAAACCATATTCTTCTGGTGAAAGTCAGGAAGCTTTTGCTAGCATGACTGACTCTCTGACCAGAATCATCTGTGGATCATTAGCGAGGATTGCCTCTGAAATTCTAAGATGCTCTAGGCAGAAGATACGTTTAATCGTAGGCTTCATAACTGGGCACTATTATTTCAGAAAACACCTCCATAAAATGGGACTGTTTCAGCAAGACCCTATCTGCAAGAAATGTCATACGCAAGAGGAAACGGCCAAGCATATCATTTACGAATGCGAGGCCCTGCCCTCCTGGATTAACTACTTTTGGCGTCATCCATACTAGAGTTACACCTAGACTCCATTAAAGGACTCGGACTTTATTAATAAAGTGGATGACCCGAGCAACTGGAACAAGGAAACATTGGGTTTCGAGTTAACAGTACAAAATGCTGATAAAAGCAGAGGTGCCCAGTGACATACAAACCCTGTTCTAAGAAGAAGAAGATCCAAGAATAAGTTAAATCTAGTCACAAAATATTCCATTCAATAATTTTTAAAAAAGTAAATTATTTTCAATTGAAAATTTATTTTTGGAAATCATAACTTTTATTCTTGGCTAATAAATTTTACGCTGGTTGGAAAATAGTATGTTACTGGTTAGAGCATATCGTTAAATCTTTCTTCTTATATACACTGCTGGCTACCATAAATACATCACTCTGAAGGAAGCATGCAAATAACATGAAATTTACAACACGCTTAACCGGAAATGAGATATGCAAATGATTAGAATTCCAGCGCAGATGCACATCACGCGAGCCTGTGGTGCCACATCAAAGCGCTATTTAAGGCTTGGAGATTTCTACGATTTCAAGTTCGGCAATTGCTTTTCTTGTGGTTTTTTCAAAAAAAAAATCATTGTTTTGTAGAAAACAGCGATCATTTTTTTGATCAAGTGTCCGAGTTCGACAGAGGAAGGATAGTGGTCTACTGAGATTGTGGGTTATCTTTCAGGGAAATCGGTAGTCGTGTTGGACGAAACAAACAACTGTAATGCGGATATGTGATCGTTAGATGCAGGAGAGTATTACCGTCCGACGTGTTACATCGCATCCACCTCAGTGTACCAGTTCACGTGATGAACAAGCAAACTGTGCGCATGGCTGAGGTGGATCGCTCAGCCACGTCACGAACGATAGCACAGCACATTCAGTCTGTAACGCATCATGTAGTGTCAGCGCGTACCATTCTACGTAGTTTACACCAGAGTGGTCTGTCCACAAGACGTCCATTGCTTCGTCTACCCTTGATGCAGAACCACGGACGTCTCTGCCACCAATAGTGTAATGAAAGAAGGATGTGGTCGGCTGTATGGAATGAAATTTTCTTTACTGACGAATCACGTTTCTGTCTGCAATACTACGATGGTCACATTCGAGTCTGGTTGGTTTGTTGGGTTTTATGGCGCAAGGTCCAAAAACGGACATGCTGCGCTAACATTCGAGTCTGGAGACATAGTGGATGCTAAACAGCTACGTTATGCACAGCCACACTGGTCCTGTACTGGGTATTATGGTATGAAGCATATTGGATATCACTCTTACACTCCTCTAGTACACATTGCCGTTACCTTAAACAGCCATGGCTATATTTCCAAGGTGTTGAAGCCAGATGTCCTTCCTTACCTTCATAGCTTGCCCACAGTTATATTTCAACAGGATAATGCCCGAAAACACGTGGAATGCATTCTCAAAGGGCTCTTCGTCAATCGACAGATTGAATTGCTTCCCTAGCCTGTTAGCTCTCAGGATCTTTCACCAATAGAAAACATGTGGTCCATGGTTGCTCAATGATTGACCGAGATTACATTCCCATCTGCCACACCAGATTAACTTTGGCAACGTGTGGAAGCTGCTTGTTCTGCTGTACCCAAAGAACGCATTCATAGTTTCTGTGAAGCAATGCCGAGACGTGTGGCAGCGGTGATATCCAACAATGGCGGCTACCCTGCTACAGATTTTGGCAGGAACCACATTAACAGAAGTCTATAAATTTAATCATTTTATACTAGGCCAACATGTTATCTACAAAATAAATTTTGTTTGATATCTCTTGTCTTTCTTGGTGTTGTAATTTGAGTAGCCAGCGGTGTATTGGAATGCACGGGGGTGTAATTTTAAGACTATATTCAAAACATCTTCAGGAGTTATTTCGTAGTTTTAACGCAATCGAAAAACTGAATAAAATTCTCACAAAAATTTTGCTTCTAATTATTGCTCTTGAAACTTATTTGAATTGATATCAAAGATTTTTAACAGAACATGTTGAATAATTCAAGTTAATAATTATTCCTAAATATGCTCAAATATATACTTTTGCTAATTCATTAGAAATGCGGAACTCTTGGAGTTATAATGATCACGTCTTGATACATATGATAGAAAGGTAAAGGATTATTGATGACTGTTGCAAGTTTTTTCTTTTATTTTCTATATCTTAATAAGTGGATTCATTTCAAATTTTTTGCGTACTGTTTTTTGCTTTCTTTGCATAAATACAGTTCAGTGACCGAACAGTAAAAATAATTGTTGTCGCTTTTTAAATTGAGATACTTCTACTTCTATTATAAACGTTATTCTTGTTATCACTTCTATTATAAACGTTATGATTCACAATATTAGACATTCTACAGTAATAATGTATTAAACGATTATTCATATAAATATGTAAGCTGAAAGCATTTATTAATACTGAACTTTATCCTGTAGAAAATCAAATAAAATGTGTGTTTGACTTTCATGCAACAATTGCAACACTTATCCTTTAATTGGTCTATATAGTACAGAGAAAGAGAAATCGGGAGAATATCCTCTTCTTTTAGTGAAAGTTAATATTCACAAGTCTCTTTAGTCCAAAACACAAGGGTCATTTAAAAAATGGAAAATCCATACAAGAAGAAATATTTTGCACCTAATATGGAGTGGGAGTACCCCTGGCATTTAAAAAATTTAAGCATTTCTTGATATGGACAAATAAAGAACTTGTATATGTCCATTTCTAGAAATATAGGGGAGATGTTTCTCCATAAGGAATGGTACAATTGTGCGTACCATTCTTCATGAAGAAACTGCAATGACTCTTGGAGAAATGCAGGAAAAGGATAAAGTGCATTCTAAGTCTTTCTTCCAAAACAGATCACCGGGGGCTTATTATGTTGAAATCCAGTGATTGAGTAGGCCATAGAAGGTGTTCTACTGAGTTCTATGTTCCCAAAACTATGATTCAACAGTTCGATTACGGTGAATTGGGGAATTATCAACTTAACAGAAGCAGTCTCCAGATAGAGACAATATCTATTCTGTAGAATGCAGTTTGTCGACCAAAAGGTGACATAATCAGTGCTATCGACATTGTTGAAGTGACATGATTTACTCTTAATCAGCCCCAAGCCATAACGGAACCACTCCGGAAGTTCACTCTCGGAAGTAAGCTGATGTGTAGACTTCTGAGGGAGTTTCTTACACGTTAGCTCAGAAGGGGAGACTTCTGAGCTAACGTGTATCAACGTTAGCTCAGAAGGGGAGACTTCTGAGCTAACGTGTATCAACGTTAGCTCAGAAGGGGAGATTTCTGAGCTAACGTGTATCAACGTTAGCTCAGAAGGGAGACTTCTGAGCTAACGTGTATCGACGTTAGCTCAGAAGGGGAGACTTCTGAGCTAACGTGTATCGACGTTAGCTCAGAAGGGGAGACTTCTGAGCTAACGTGTATCGACGTTAGCTATTTTCGTGTTGGGAAATAATCAGTAATTGGATTCATCGGAATATAATTTAACCTGATCCGCGTTATTCGAGCTTTATATCCTTGGGCATTGTACTCGGTGTTACCTATTTACAACTGCCACAAAGGGTTTTATAATAGTTGATCTATCCCAAATATTTTGCTTATGCAATTCCCTCAAACTAAATGGGTAGAAAATGAATTCATTTAGCTCAGCAGTCACTTTTGCCACTTTCTGGTGGTAAAAATGTTTCCTTCTGATGGTTACAATCTTTCTTATGGTTACAATCTTCCTTGATGTCCGCCTGTCTTTTGCAATGAACTTGTTTTTTTTTCCGCAATTTTGTCTCGCAAATGTTGCAGACGCATGACAAACTGTCATGATTTTCAACGAGGCGCATATTGATATGATTATAAGCATGTGCTATTGTGGTTTCTGATACAATGACCAGACAAACTCTCACTATCTATTTTATTTAAAACTCTGACAGGTCTCTCATTTTATCTTCACCCGAAATGAAATTATGCAAACAATGACAAAAAATATGATACAAAAAACTAGTAGTTACACATTTAATTTTGTCTCATATCATTACATATTAAAATCGCTGTTCTCGGTGAAGTTTTTCCATTATTATTATTATTTATTTTTTTGGAATTCTCTGTATATCGGATATATTTGTTAAGTATCTTTATATCTCAATTTTATTGGCAAATGAGGACATACATTTCAACTACGTATTTACATATACAACAATTTTGTGTTATTTTAGAATTTAGAATAATCGAATTAGTCACTATTTCATTAACGACAACAACATTAAATAAATACTGATATTTCCAAGTAATATTTATGTTTATTAAATTTCGTTCAATTTCAAACTAGAGTAAGTAAAAAGGTCGTAATACAAAATGTTTTGTTATTCACCACTGTTTATTTGTTTGATTAAAAAACTGACATGCTTTAAAGGTATGTTACGAGATTTAAAAAAAAATTTGCATTAATGTTAATTTTCTAATATTTGATTCATTTTAAAGAGAGTTAGAGTAATCTTTAAAATGCTTTAATGTCTAATATTTTAAATATTACTTGTTTGAAGCTTAGAAGTATCTTAGAAGTATTAAAAGTAGAAGATCTTTAGACAAGTTGGCATTAATTACTGAGTTGGAATTTTTAAATTGTTATGATGGAATATTTTTATTAGTATTAATCACAAAACATGACTTTATAAATTTTATAATACATTATTTTGTATCTCTTCTATATAACTTTTAATTTAGAACTCAATGATAAATCTAATCTTGTACGATCTCGTAATTTTTTCCGTATGAATAATGCGCGTAGAATTTAAATTATGTGTGAAAGAAACATGTGAAATATATTTTAAACTATTAATTATGTATCGGCCAGCTCACATTTTTAATTTTTCTACTACACTTATATTTATGTGTAAAATTATAAGTATGTTTAATTCAAATATTATTTTGTGAACTATTTGTTTGAATTCCTTGTATATTTATATAAAAAAAAACTTTACTCATTGCATTGATTTAGAAATTACTTATCCTAGAATTTGGTACACCTTACACGTTAGAAATATGTTGAAAATGGAATTTTGAAAATATAGCATTTGAATGCCTAACGTTTCATTTTAAGACATTTTTTCTTTATTTCTAGTTTCAAATGTCTGATATTCAGTAGACTAATACATCTTGTGTTGCAAAATGTGTTGAAATGTAGAATTAATATATTACTTGGAAATCTATCTTTGTATTATTATTTTTTAGAAGGTTATTTATTGTTAGTATTATGAAACATGGCTAGCTTATAAGTTTTAGATCTACACCCAGAAAAAAAAACATTAAGAAAGCTTAAGTGTAGTATATGGGTTCCACTTGTGGACCAATATTGAAATAAAAAATATTTAATTTTTCTTTTTATACTCGAAATTTGCTCCTGAAATAAAGCACAAATTTTACCTGCATTTCTAAATAAAATATAATTAAAAAAAAACACCAAAAGAGTTGAAATTTTGTGTTTAGGTTAATTTTTTGTCGTTTTTATGATAGTCGTATCAAATAAAGCCGTGAATTCTTATAGGAGCTTCTGGAATTTCTTCTACGTGATCTGATGTCAGCTGCGTGTGGGCAGTTATCACAGTTTCTGTAGATTCTTCTGCCCTCCCTAGCTATCTTCATGACTCTGTGATGCTTGGTTTTAAGCCTGATAATAGATTTCGTGGTTATAATCTATCGGTGTCCCCATTGCAAAGTTGTTTTGCTAGAATTGACATTTCTTTTAGTTTAGATTTAGCTATTGCATTAGCGTTTAGGAGGGAAACTTTATTATCGTTGATGTTGAGATTTCAGGCTTCTTTGTATAATTTATCCGCATTTTTATTCCTTGAAATACCAACATGTGCGGGTATGCATTCCAGAGAGTAGATTTTTTTCAACTTTTGACTGTCATAATGACTTGAATACATTTCTTGAATGATAGAAGAGTTTCCATTTAGAATTGCTTGGGGGGCAGCTTTATTGTATTTTAGCTGATTTATATTTCAAATTATACTTCAACAATGTTACGAATTCTATACCTCAATCGAGTTTAAAATTTATTTTTGGGTAATATAATATTACTGTGAAAATACTAAGGAATGCTTGGTGTTTGAATTATTTCTATGCTAGAGGATAAGTAGGCCAGCTTATAATTCTGCCTTCTCTAAGTATTTGTATCCTTCATTTATTTATCATCTATCATGAATTTATTATCATTGATTTAAACAAATGGATCTAATTGACCTGTATTCGAATCCCAAATGAAAGATTTATAAATGTATTCATTGAAGTTGTATTGTCTTTGTATGTGACTCAAATAATTCATTAATTTTAATTATTATATCCAACCGATGTTAAATGCTTATTGTATAAAATCAATGTAAAGTAAATATTTAGGAATATCACCTTTTCAAGCAACTCTGATACCATAAATTCATTTCCATTTTTTGTTGTACTTAGGATGTACTTTGGTTCCTTCATAAGGTTAAGGGGTTCACTAATAAAATTTTTTCACATATTTTCCCTCTGACTTCTTCAAATTAGGGGATAGGTTCTAAACAATAATCTTTGATTTTTTACTTGTTTCAGTGCATCAATAATATAAAAATAAAAATAAATGCAGTTATTTTATTTGTACTAAGATTACAAAGCGTACGATCGTAGCACTTTTCATAATGAAAGAAGATCCTGAGGTGAACAAAATAGGATTAATGAAATGCTGCTAATTTCATTGGTCACTATTTTGCTTGTCACTATAAACAATATCAACTTGATATTTTTCAATTCATAGTGATACAGACTTCTAGTTAGAGAAATTTACACAAATTTCTAAGATTATATACAAGGAATTAAGATTTATACAAATTTCTAATTCTTCTTTAATACGATGGTCCGAATAGTTGTGAAAATATTTATTATATACTTGTCTCTGAAAATTTTTTTTTATGTTTTACACACTTGAATATAGCAAAAAATCTCTATTTCATGTTTTTTTATCAATAGATTATTTTTCTTTCAAAACGAATGGATTTATATCACTTAAGAATAAAACCTATACGCAATTTTTTTATAAATTAAATTTTTATTTTTGATTTTTGTAAGATTTTTTAATAAAATAAATAGGTGTATATTTTATTTAACGAAAATATAACATTTATTTTTAAATTCTAGTTGATGCTTTCTTTGTAATTCATAATTAAATCATAATTTGATTAATTTACAGCTACATTTATTAGAGTATCATATTATATACATTTTATAGCTATTTAATTAATTTTAGGTGTTGAAGAGTAATTGCTTACCGTCACTGTGTGCAGTTGAGTTATTATAATTATTTAATGCTGACATTCAGTGAAGAATTCACAAGGAATTTAATTCATAAGAATGTTTGCGATGAAAAATTATTTCAGTCTAACATTCGGTGAAAAATCTATAAAATATTTTAAAAATTTGTAAATTCAAACATAATGCTATCTGACTATTAATATTTCATTTAAATTCATATTTTGCTTTCTTCATGAAAATTAATGAATGTTTTACAATTCCTATAATATAATAGTGTTACTATTAGTTATAGGAATTGTTAAACATACATAGTGCAAAATATAAAACAGATGAATAAGTAATAATGTGTCATTACAATTTAAAAAGAAACGCATCGGTTTACAATGAAATTATTCATTAACACAACAGAATATTTAAGTTTTTATATTGAATATTAAGGAATATTAAACTAAAAATATATAGATCTTAACATTTATGTTTATCTATGAATATAAAATTTATATTTGAGATTTATTAAATTATATTTGCGCTTATAATGTATAAATATCTTCATAACTAACCTATATCCTGGAAAGCAAAAGGGAATCTGCGAAGAAAAATTACTCCTGATAACGTACTTTGGTAAATTTCACTTGAAGGAATATTACGTCTTTGATGATAAAGAGACTCCATTTAGAAGTAAAAGAAAACTTGGGAGAAGATACTGATTGGGTCTTAATTGGGGTGATGCAATATCAATATACTGGAACAAAAGATTTATTTTTTGTTTCCACTATTTTGATAGCAAAGAAGAGGATGTGAATAAGGTAAAGCCATGAGTAATGCAAAAAATTTCGGTGCAACTTTACTTTTAGTAAAATAGCACGAGGAAATCAATAAAAATAGTTAAAATAGATGTTTGAATGCATATCTTGAAAAAATGACTTATTTTTTACTTAACACATATTTTTTTCAATTTTTATTGAAAAAAATATTTATTCAATTAAATTGAAATAATAAATTATTTTTATTATTTCAATTTTTAGAAAATATGTTAAATTGAGCATTTTATTCATCATTGCTGTGGGGATCCAAATTAAAAAATGTTCATGGATGTTTTATTCTAATATATAATGCATTTTAAAATATTTATAAAGTTTATGATTTGCCAATAAAATATGTTTTCAAATTGATTGATTTGACTCCCATGGTAAAGCTTTTGTAGTAAAACGGATGCATTAGTTACAGTATAAGCATTCAAGTATACAATATCTTGTAGCTGTTATTATTAAAAACAAAATTGAATCTTCTTAACACATAAAAGGACATCAATGAAGTAACTGAAATTAGAATAACATACATAAAAATTATTTTCAAGAGTTTTTGTAACATTATAATCTAAATAGTTTGTAAATAAAATCTTATTTAATTTTGATCTTAATATTATATTGGATAATATTATTTTTGAGTTAATATTATAATTATTTTTAATTTTAAAATTGCTGTAACATTTTATTAGCTAAACATTTTTTATAATTTTATATACAACTTAAAGAAGATGCATTTTTAAATAATTAATGTATAATAATAGTAAAATTCTGACATCTAAAATGTGTGTGTGTACTATTTATTCTTAAAAATATGAGTAAAATGAATTATTAAACGTTTTCAACACAATTTTATAAAAATTACAAATTTTTCAATAAACTTAGAGTATATTAAAAAAAAAAAACTATTTTCTTCAAAATTAAACTATTTATATCGAATAAATTTTGATTTAGAGTGTTTGTGGAATAAATTAAAAAATTAATCATAATGAACTTAAATTTTTAAAATACGCACAGAGTAAAATAGATTAAAGTGAAAGCACTTTTAAAAGAAAGAATAATAGGACCATTAAGAAAAAGAGTTTATATTCTCTTAATTATATAAAGCCTTGACAAGACATTAATTCAATCAAATCGAAATGAGAGCGTTATTTTTAATTAACTCAATTATATTTTATCCAACTCATTTCCTTTATGGAAGAGGTAATTAATTTCTCACTGCACTCTGCTCTATTATGAGATTGCAAGATGAGTGGTTTATGTATGATGGAAACACTTTGGTGAATACTTTAATGAGAATCTTCCAATAAACTACAATACTTCTTAATCATCGGCATTATATTCGTTTTAAATATAAATTAAGAGGATTACGCTGTAAAAATCCATTATAATTAACTGCTAATACAAATTAAGATTTATAGTTTAATTTAAGAACAAAACACAAAATAAAAATAATTTTTATGATTTAATTAAAATTTTGACTTTTCTTCAAAAAATGATTATTTATTTTTGTGATATAATAAAATTAAAAGGAAAGGAATATGAATAATAAAAATAAAATGATAGGAATAAAAAAATAATAGTGACCCACAGGCACATATATGCATATACATGAATGTGTATATTTTTTCAGACGAATTAATTTCATTGTTAAAAAAAGCTAAAGAAATAAAATGTTTAAAACATTAATGTTAAAATACTAAACTGAATCTCTTGTGGAATCTTGTTCATTCCAGCTGACTTAGCTCATAATGTATTTTATCAGACAGACATGGTATAAGAAGAATATACTTTTTTACTATCAGAAATGATGTTTGTTATTTTCAACATATTTCGTATAAAATGGCAACACGAAGATTATAGTCATATTTATTGTCATCAACCAGAATCAAATTCGTCATCGTTTTCCGAGATCTAGGCCATAAAAGAGTCACCAAAATTATTATAAAATTCATACTAATCACAAATAATTAAAGTTACATTTATTTAAATATTAACATAAAAACAAATATATATATATATATATATATATATATATATATATATATATATATATATATATATATATATATATATATATATATATATATATATATATATATATATATATATATATATATATATATATATATATATATATATATATATATATATATATATATATATATATATATATATATATATATATATATATATATATATATATATATATATATATATATATATATATATATATATATATATATATATATATATATATATATATATATATATATATATATATATATTATATATATATATTTATATATATATATATATATATATATATATATATATATATATATATATATATATATATATATATATATATATATATATATATATATATATATATATATATATATATATATATATATATATATATATATATATATATATATATATATATATATATATATATATATATATATATATATATATATATATATATATATATATATATATATATGCCATTCTCTCTTCTTCCTCTTTATAACTCACATTTAAAAAAATTATACTCATGGAAAAGATATTGTTGATAATATAGTTCACATCAGACTCTTGGACAGGTTTTTAGACATAAGGATACGACTGATAACCATTGTAAAATACGAGAGTTTTTAAATAGCATTTACATTCATTCAAAGACAGAGGTTTTTTTCATTGAGGTGTAAATATTTTTGTGATAGATTAGAAATTGAAGGTACAAAGATTTTAAAACAACATCATGAATTCTTTCTCAAATCCTGTAGTCGGCCTCAAAGTGGGAAGAAGGTGTACTTGGGCAGAATGGCCGAAGTATGTTGGGATAGTATTTTCTTGGAAAGGTCACTCAAGACGTGAAGGCTGTTCCATTATGTTCAGGCTGCACGTGAATTCAGAGTTCAAGTCAGTCTTCTGTTCTTGTGATGCCTTTTCCGGAAGAAGCTACCCTAGTCTTTAGTGGATTCCATAGCATGTTGGGGTGTATGGTAATGAGATAGTGGGTATACTCGCCAAAAATGGTTATGATCTTCCGATAAACAATTTAAATGAGCTTACTCCCTCAGAAGTCCACTCCTTAGACAACAATAACTCTCTGTTTGGAGTCTTCCATCTGTTCACCATTGAGATGTTGCCAATAATCCTGATCTGTTCCTGTCACGTAATAGCCCCATGTTTCTTCAATCGACCATGGCTAGATTAAGAAGTGGTCACCTACAACGTTTGAAGTTATTGAATGAAGAAGGGAATTTCTCTCCCTGTACCAGTCCTGTCCACCTTGTTAATTGCCTTGGGACCTTTTGAAAGCAGCTGTGGGATGAGCAGGATCTGATCTGGCGCATCGGGGCCTTTTGGACCTCGTGTATGCTTCCCTATAACAAGGGAATAAGTAACAACTCATCATGTGGCCGGAAAAATATGGGAGGAACATCATTCGAGAAGAATTTTCCCTATCTATTTAAAAAAAAGTGAAATTCATCCAATAATTCATAAGATAAAAGTAAGTTAGGAGAAGGATTTTTTAAAATATATTACCAAATTTAAATCTCATACAGATTTTTTACTTTTTCTTAACACGACTTATTATTTAATCAGATATTTTCAGTAGTGGGTATAGTCAAGTCATACCTCCACATAGGCTGTAATATAATAAGGATGGTAAATTATTTTTCGGAAGTGAGTTAATAATTTTTTTAGTAAATTCGCGATGATCACAAATCAATATCAGAACAGCATTTAAAAAGTCCCTCATCGGACGAAAAGTCCCTCATTTAAAAATTCCTCATCGAATGAAGTGATGCATGAGAAATTATTTTGAATATAAAAATATTTCATGATTTTTTTTTTGTAATTTTCACATTTGACATTTCCTTTCTTTGAAATATTCCGTTGAATGCATTAGGGTTCACGTACGATATTGCACAAATTTCTAAATCATCCATTCACCCTCATGTGCACATACATTACAATTATTATTTTAACATTTAGAAGAGAGCTTTATATCCAAGATTGACAATAGTTTGGCAAACCGATTAGGGAAAAAAAACTTCTCCAAATGGGCCAACTGACATTGTTTTTATTTTCTAGAATATTGGCGTGCAATTAATTTTAAAAACTTGTTTTTATACTACTATTGCTTTTACACTGGATAATTTTTTTTAAAGTTATCACTTTGTATAGTGTATTCTGATGAACATTGATGAAAATGCTTGATATTTCAATCAACCATGTTGATCACTAACAATAGTTTATTACATTAGCTGTATGGTTATAAGTTCTGAAGCAAGTTTTTATGATTCAATGTCAAGTTCAACCGTGAATTCTTTGCAAATCAGGGCCAATATAATTCTATTTCAACGTCATTAGTTTTATTTATTTTGTTTTCATTGTATTTCTCTGTATTTAAATCGAAAAAAACTGCTTCGTTTTATTAAGCTATTCACATTGTTAATCTAATTCAAAGAAATATCGCGCATTATATTTCTTTAGACTTTTAAATGTTTTGATTTCTGCCTTGTGAAATATTTTCTCTCTCGATTCAGTTTTTCCATTTTTAATTGCACTGCGATTTATTAGCAGCTTATTCATATGTACTTATTTACTACTTTTTATTAAATTCTGCAAAGATCAGCTATATTATAAAAACGTGTGTGTTACGCAATCACTTTCGGAAACAGACTACTTATGTAGCAAACTGCAATGAATTGTTTGGAAATTAACAACTGTAACATTATTTTTGGGTTTAAAATTCTCTTAAGATTGCCAGCTAGTGAATGGCTCTGCTAATTCTTTTGACAAAATATTCTCCTTATTTTAATTCTAGTGAAGTTAAAATTTAAATTCAAAGTTTCAAAGGGTCTTTCAATATACATGGGAAATTGTTTTATTCATTACAAATTATGTTAGGTAAAAAGCTATTTATACAAGTCGTATTATGTATATGTAACAAAAGTATGACATAAAACTAATTACATGTTTTGTGTCTTAGTCACGCTATATCCTTATTCTGAGAGTGTGACTATACTGTTTGATTGAGTTTGGAACGGTAGTACTTTAATTTTATATTTTTGATTGTGGCATAGCTCAAGGCTTAAACTAAAAATCGTTATAATATGAAAATACTGTGTAAATTTATTTTTAACATAATTCATGTTTATTACGACTTCTGGGTACTAAGTCTGCTAATTAGTTAAACATCGTGAACTTTGGTAAACGCTCTTTTTTCCAGTTTTGTTGTGGCCTCAAGTTGACCACACACACACTACTGTTATTTTGATTCACTCTTTCTATCACCATCTAATTACCGGCTATTTCTTTTAGCTCAATAGGATTTTTTTTACAAGCTCAAATATGTTTACAATAAACATGAGCTTTTGGAGGAGTCATTGTTATTGCTGACGAAGTGCAAAATCGAAAAATACATACAGTGGCGGCAAAAAGTATTGGCACAATATGTTTTTTAACGTTAACTCTTAAGAAAATCATACAATTTTAATAGTATTTTCACAACCAAAAAAAAAAATTTATATTGATATAAATGCGTTTTAAAAAATTTTGCTTAACTGCCAATTTTATTTTAAAAAATAAATTGTTTAAGTAAGTCAAGTGGAAATAAGTATTGGCACAATTAGTGTTCTCTAAATTTTGTAGTTAGTTTTGTTTCACTGTTTAGCTATAATACATAGTATAAATTGTGAACAAAGTTTCTAAGTGTATAAATTTATATAAATATTTAAATTAACTAGTTATGCCTAAAACAAAAGAAATTAGTATAGGCACACGTGAAAAGATAATTTTGCTGCGAAATCAAGAAAAAACATATCGTGAAATTGCTGCTTATTTAAATTTAAGTTTTTCCTCAGTGAGAAATGTGTGTAAAAGATATGAAGAACGTGGTATGGTTGAAAACCAAAAGCGCACAGGATGACCAAAGAAGCTAAATGCTAGAATGGTGAGAAAAGTTATGAAAGAAGTCGAAAAAAATAATTATTCAATGAGCGAGAAATTTGGCTAATATGGTCGAGTCAGTTTCTGGAGTACAGGTCTCTGAAAGAACAATAAGAAATGTACTGCACTCTGTTGGTCTACATGGCAGAACACCAAGAAGAAAACCTTTATCAGTGAAATAAATCGTCAGAAACGCCTAACTTTTGCCAAAGAATACATAAACAAACCTCTTGATTTTTGGAAAACTGTTGTTTTCACGGACGAAAGCAAGTTTAATGTGTTTGGTTCTGACGGTAAAAGGACAATTTGACGAAAAAACGAAGCGTTAAAGAAGAAAAATGTGATTGTTAATGTAAACCATGGAGGTGGGCATGTTATGGTGTGGGGATGTGTTTCATATAATGGTGCTGGAAACCTTGTTTTTATTGAAGGCAATTTGAATGCAGAAGGGTACGTGAACATTTTGCGTGATAATCTGAACGCAAGTGTTACAAAAATGGGACTTCAAAGTGACTATTATGTTTCAGCAGGACAACGACCCAAAACATACTGCACTCAGAACCAAAGAATGGTTACTGTACAATGTACCAAAACAGCTTCAGACTCTTCCCCAATCACCAAATATAAATATAATTGAAAATTTATGGCATTCTCTATAGATGTGATGGTGAGAAAACACTACATTACAGGAAGGAATCATTTGAAACAACTTTTGGCTGAAGAAGGGGATAAAATAAGCTTAGACTTGATTCAAAACTTGGTTCACTCAATGCCCAGGCGTCTCCAAGCCATTATTGATGCAAATGGACTTTTTATTAAGTATTAAATTTAAATTAAACGTTGTTTAACGTCAAATGATGAGAAAATGTGCCAATATTTTTTCCCAAGTACATTTATGTATTTTTTTTTATATTTATGTATAGTATTTAAAATTAAAACATTTTGTGAAGTACACATTGTTTCAGTTAATCATAAGCATTTTGTTTATTCTAAATTGAATATGAGAATTGTTTTATTTAATAAATTCAAAATTTGCAAAAAACTAGATGTGCCAATACTTTTTGCCGTCACTGTAAATTTTGATTAACAAATTAAATTTCACGCCTTATACACAGAAGCAGAATATGTGGTTTCAATTCTTGTTATTCATTTTCTGAAGCTCGATTATTTATTATCTGCATGTTTGATGAAAATGTTTTCCCACATGAAATTTCAATACAAACTAAAACTCCGTTTTTGGAACAAAATTTTTTTGTGACAGAAATGTATGACTTTATAAATTTAAAAAATACTCACGTTTTGTCTTAGGGAATATAGCAACAAAATGCAATTTATATCGAATAAAAACGAATAAGCAAATGCATTAATCCAAAAAATATTTTCATTTACTTCCGTTTTTTTACTTGTCAGATATTGATTATTTTAAACACTTAACTATATCAATGCAACATAGTTTAATTTTACTTTTAGAATTGTTACATTTTGCACCTGGCAACAAAGCAATTGTACGAATACGAAAAATAGTTCTAAATTAAAATTTTAGAAAAAAAAAAAAAACAGAAACTTGAATTTTATTATTTTGGTCGTGTTCTAGCGTAATCAATTTTTTAGAGTCTTCTGATTTGTATTTTGAGTAATTTTGAAGTCTGTTTTCAAATTATTGCTGATAAATTATTCTATTGTTAGAGCAAAATTCTATTTTATACTGAGTGGTAACTATTTAGATGCAACTACAAAAATTTATTTTTGAAAAAGAATTTTTTTCTAAGTATTTGAAACTTATTACAGTGATAAAAAGTATTCATTTACTTGAAAAAGCATCAACGAATATTCTATCTTTAGAAAGAGAAATACGTTAGACACGCAATAAAAATACTAAGAGTTTTTTTTTTATCATTTTGAAGTATGATAGAGGGATGAAGAAGGAAAAAAGTAGTCAACATAAAAATTTCTTTCCTCTCTTCTTAAAAACCGACATTAAATTCTGTTCCTTGTCGAACATAGCGATAAAGTTTATCCCACAGAAGTGGCAACGAAAATAAAGAAGCAAATCCAAAAGGAAACGGGAGAAGATATTCTATCCTCTCCCCTTCATCACTTTTCGTAAACCATAGTAGAAGTTAAGTTTATTGCCATCCAAGCTGGTGTGTTCGAAAACAGGCCCAAAAACTACTGCTTTAGAGCTCGTTGTGTATCCGCGATAAGAGTTGCCGGAATTTATGCTCGATTCTATGCCAGGTGTCGCCAGATCAGTTTTGAAGAGTTCAATCTTGTTCTTGTTCGACGGAATTTCCAAAAGGGTTGCCATTGTCACTGCAATCGCCGAAGTATCGCCAAAATGTCATTAGGAATTCCATAAAAATAGAAATGTACATTACTTCTCAAATTCTAAATTTTAGCTGCAGGCTATCATGGTTACCTTAAAAAGATAGGTAACATGATAACAAGTATAAAATTTCAGTGATTTTTGATTGAACTTTGTTGTTATTTTTGTTACAAATATTGATGGCTTCTTTTGTACATTTCACAGGAAAAAAGTAAAATTCCATTTAATTTCACTTTATTCATTCAGATATTCAGTCAGAAAAATTTTATTTTTGCATACGTAAAATATATAGTAAAATGCTAATTAAAATAAGTAAAAGTTCCAGCTTTTATAAAACTGTTCTTTGATTTTTGTATTACGTACAGTAAAAAATTCGTTTATGAAAAGGGAAACACATAAAATTTTTCTATAATATTTAAATATCTTAAGAAATACTGCTACAAATTACAATAAAACCTGCCGATTATAAGAAAGAAATGTTGCAACAGATTACAAGTTTTCTTTGAAAAATAAATCTGTTTTACAAGTATTAGCAGGATTTTTTAAAAATTAAAATTTATCTTACGTTTCATAATTGTACCAGTAAAAATTGAGAATGATGTAAGTGCATTTGAAAAAGTGCTCATTATATAGAAAATGAATGATAATTAAACCAGAATTTAGTGATGGATAAGTTACTTTTTACAAATACTAACTTTTTTCCCCAATATTCAGCCTAATTTGCAAATAGGATTTGAAGAATTAAATTTTAAATTATCTCCTATTTGTGGCTTTTTGTGTTATCTATTTTATAAAGCAAATGTTTAGGAGATTTGAGTTAGTTTCATATAATCGGAACTTCATTCTTTCAGTTGTGAAAAACAAAGAGATGTTTCATAGTTTGATTGTATACTCAATTTTAAACATTAACTTGAACAAAAGTGGTAAAGTATTGATATGACAAATGACAACCAAATTCTTATATTAACAGTTACTTGGAGCCGGAAATTCTCACAGAGAAATCTACTCTTTGAAAAAGTTTCTTCACATAAAAAGATGTTAAGTCATTGTTTGAAACAGGATTTCTTGAAATAGATAGATTGCTATTTTATAAAAGCAATTCATCGATTTACACTTTTTTACGCATAAGATACCAAGCAAAAAAGAACGAAGGAATAAAAATTGCATAAACAAAACAATTATCGCCATTATATTTTTAATTCCATTTGAAGACATATCTTTTAGTAAAAGAAATTTAATATATGTAGTAAAACTCTGTACACATTTCTTAAAGAATCTTGAAAAAAAAATATTTTTGAGAAACATGATTAGAATCACATTATTTGGATTTCTGTCACCAAACGACGACACTTGAAACTTTTCTTTTAAAGAAAGTTATTTACTTATTTTTTTTTTTTGAAATGCATCTGTTAGCTTTAGAACGAAAACTCAATAAAAAAGCTTCTCTACAATTCAAATTTAAGTTTAAGATAAAATTGCAAAAATTAGTTTCCGTTTAACAGATAGCGATATTAAATGATGGAATGTGAAAATTTGAACCTTAAGAAATGAAATTTTGAATGTAATCTAAAAAAAAATTATCTATACAATTCGGTAAAATGCAAAACTTTGTACAGGGAAATGTGCTGGTTTGCTCAAAAATATTATGATTGTTTTGCAGTATATTTAAAGCTTAGATTTTAAAATTGTATTAAAAAATGTCTTAACGTATGTCGTGATTACTCAAAATTTAACAAATTTTCAGTAAATAATTTTATGTAAATCTTTTTCATTAACACAGCATTAATATATAATTAGATATACATTAAAGTTACATAAGAAAAATGCTTGGTTGCAGAAGCAAAGTAAATGAAAAGATAACACGAATTTTCTCAATTTCTGAAAACCCTTTATAGTTTCCAAGGACAGATTAAATATTTTAAATTTTATTTTTAAAATTAACAATAGACGTATTAAATTGACTTAGTATTCTAAAATGTATCGTTCATTCGAATAATTTTACAGTCCAATTAATTGAAAACAGATTACATCAAAACATTCTATACATAAAAAATTCATTATTTTCAAAATACACAAACATAAATGCATAAAGTTTTAATAAATTCAACAAAATACAATAATAATTTATTTTGTCTAATAATAAATTAGTCATGTCTGTGAAGCATGAGCTAAAAGGACTTAAATTTCAGAAGTATTCTAAAATAACCACAAAATGGTATTAGTATGCAGTAGATAGAACTCCAATTATCCGAATCACTTTCAGAATTTCAGAAAAATAAATTAGACTAGAGAGTAGAAAAAAGTGAGAAAAAGGAAAAAGCTCAAGAAAAAAAAAAGGTGATAGAAAGAAGAAAATAAAAAAATGGAGTGTTCCTTGAGGAATTCAAAAACAATTGTGAAAATTCCAGGATGTTTAGAAGTTAGATGAAGATATAGAAGAAAATAGATTATGAGTCAGACACTCTGAATTTCAAACTGTAATGGTCAACTTATTGAAGGTGTCGAGGAAGAAGATGATATCAATGTCCAAGTTAAAGGATTCACGGGGCCACCAGCTAATGAAGCAGTTGGCTGGCTTTGAAACTGTTTTGAAGTGGGGATCGAGCGTCAGCTCGAGTGCAATCATATGCAAATTCTCACTGTCAAGTTGATGCGGGACTTGGCTGCCCGAAAATGTATGAAAGCAAGGAAACAGCTTACTTTGACTGAGATGTTCAACAAGCAATGACTTTCTTTTACATCACTGTAAATACATACTGTACATTCATACTGTATTGATGTTCACAGAACTTGAAAGTACCTTAACATGTAAAGGGTTAGATTTTCACTTAACTGATTAAAAGTTCTTTTTCTTTAAAATACATAGTTTTTTCCCCCATTTTCAACACACAATAATTAATTAAAATAGATCCTTATTTTTTCCAAAAAATCCATTTGTCCGAATGAGGTCCGATACCAATTGATTTGGATAATTGGATTTCTACTGTATCTACTTGCTATTCACAAGAAAAATGTCTGTTATCAAGGCAGCTTTGATCTTTTTTTGTATGGATATAAAGTACACTACTGGCCATTAAAATTGCTACACCAGGAAAGCGGCACACCACACACGTGAAATTTGCATGACAGGTAGAACTTGCTGTGATATGCAAATGATTAGATTTTCAGCGCATTCATACAAAGCAGGCGACAGTAGCGACATCTACAATGTGTATAAAACCAGAGATTTAAAAGCAGTTTTCTCACACTCAATTTCCGTTTCAACGTTGTTTTCGGCAAAGAAAGTTGTTGTAATGCCTCGTGTAAGAAGAAGAAATGCCTATCAGCACGTGTCTGACTTTGATCGAGGAAGGATTATAGCATACCGGGATTGCGGCTTATCGTTCCGCAATATTGCTGCTCGCGTCGGTCGAGACCCCATGACTGTTAGCAGAATATGGAATCGATGGGTTCAGGACAATCATACGGAACGTCATGCAGCATCTCGGCGACCCCCCATCACTAACAGCAGAGAAGACCGACATCTTATCCGCATGGTCACAAGGGATCGTACAGCCATGTCACGAACCCTGAGTCGAGAAATGGAGTCATTTGCAAGGCAACAAGTTTCTGCTCGAACAGTTCGACGACGTTTGCAGCAGCATGGATTGTCTGCACGGCGACCATGGCTTCGGCTACCATTGACGCTGCGTCAAAGACAGGAGTGCCTTCAATGGTGTGATCAGCGACGAACCTGGACGCGGGAATGGCATCACGTCATCTTTACAGATGAATCTCGGTTCTGTATACAGGACCATGATGGCCGCATCCGTGTTTGGAGGCATCGTGGAGAACGCGCATTGCCAGCTTGCATTGGACATCGCCATACTGGCCCATCTGCTGGAGTGATGGTATGGGATGCCATTGGATACACGTCTCGATCACCTCTTGTTCGCATTACCGGCACTTTGAACTGCAACCGTTACATTTCCGATGTGTTAAGGCCCGTGGCTCTGCCCTATCTTCGAGGCCTCCCTAATTCTTTGTTTCAACAGGATAATGCACGACCGCATGTTACCCGTACTGTTCTGAACTTCCTTGATACAGAACAGGTTCGACTGTTACCCTGGCCAGCACGTTCTCCAGATCTGTCACCCATTGAGAACGTGTGGTCAATGGTTGCCGAGCGATTGGCACGCCATCACTCACCATCCACTACTGTCGATGAACTGTGGCATAGTGTTGAAGCTGCATGGACTGAGATCCCCGTACATGCCATACAATCTCTGTTTGACTCCATGCCTAGACGGATAAATGCTGTTATTGCAGCCAGAGGTGGCTGCTCTGGGTACTGATTTCTCAAGATCTATACATCCTAATTTCCTGTAAATCTAATCACTTGTTCTTTCCACTATAATGTATGTGTCCAATAAATATCGTTCTGTTATTTGCATTCCTTCTTGGTGTAGCAATTTTAATGGCCAGTAGTGTATAAATACGATTAACTAAGAAATATCGTGTCTATGAAACAAAACGAATAAAAATTAGATGCAAGTATATCGACAGTCCAAAAACGAAAGTATATCGCAAATTAGGAAGTTTGTTGAAATATAGTTATATTTGATGTCACGTTCACAATTTAAAGTTGCTAACATTACTTTAAATGAGCTTTGAATGCAATTAATGTTAATACATATTTTTTCAAATTTTAATTATTTATATTAGAATGTTATTTATTATATTTGGATCGAGAGAGATGTGTGTTTTATCCATAATGAATGAAATTTTATATTTATGCACTTTATTTTCAACTTTATCAATATGATAATGCATGAGAAACAAAAATTAAAGGCTAGATAAAACGCAACAACGATAGTGAATTCTGATACGCATGCAGTGAGAAATAGTCACATGTATCGATAACTTTCAAGTTTCCGCTGATTTGAACTTAGGATGATGTCACGGGTTTTTTATTCAACAAATTATGTCAGTGATACTAAATGGATTTATGTATTGTTGTCATGTTGATGGATCACACCACAAAATTTTTTATCAATATCTTGTAATTATTTTTGTAAAATTCTTTGTCAATTTTGAGTAATGAGTTAAAATGGTTTTCACGGATATTCAATGGTCTATATAAAGTTCATAGAAAGTGACCATGTGTTGTACACTTTTATATAACAGTACAAAATTTCGGTACTGTGTAGTGAACAACTTAATGATCTATGATTTCCTGTATTTTTAATCATTTTAAGACATTTTTTTAAAAATTATCATCATGTGAATTGTCTGATGAGAGTCCTTTACATGTATCGTAAAGGAGAAAACCCTGAAAATTCTCAAGCCCCCACCGTGACAAAGGTGCATGCAGAAGCACAACATACATCAGCTGTTGTTGAAAGGAGGCTAGAATTGAGCCTGGAACTCTCTGATTTAAAAAGCGCTACCTTACCCTTAGGCTACGGTGAGGCCACGATTGCAAAATTTTGACATCATGTAGTGGGCAGCCTAATACCTAAAAGCCGCTGTGAGACACTTTTAGCATACACCTAACAGATATATATGCAAAAGACAAAAGCGCAGCATCCTTTTTCGACGTTCAAATGTGGTTGGGACTAATTCCAAGACATTTCAATCTGAATAACTCTGTCCTAACACTAGTCATAGTGATCCCAAACGTATAAAATTTGCAATATCGTGACATTAAAACATGATAACCATTTTTTAATAATTGAGCTAATAAGAATTATTTGCAACAGTTTACATATAAAAGTCAATTTATATATATTGTATTGCATTGAGTAACGTATTACTTTTTTATTTATTGATAGGGCTATATTTACTGAGGCTGAAACACATTTCGAATTGTTTAAAACTTCACTTTAAATTTTCGTCAAAATTTGAAGTTATAGCTGCTATTACTTAAGAAAGCAAATATCGAAAACAAAGCTTGCGAAAATATTTAAAATGTTTTTCATTTCTTGATTTTTTTTCAAAGATATTTTCTCTAGAAAATGAAGAATATATCCAAGTGATTATTGAGGATGAAATTCAGAGTTGAAAGAAAATAAAAGCTTCTCTTGGATATTTTATACAATCAAAATGGTAAAATGTTTTTTGTTTTTTACTTAAAAGCAATTTCAATTTTAAATATAAGAGTAAAAAAAAAAAAAAAAAAAAAAAAACAGAGTGAACAGTTATCACAAGGCCTTTAATTTTTTAATGTTCTTATTCTCAACGTTAATTACTTTGTACTTCATTGTTATCTGTTGTAGAGTACAAAACAATTTCTTCATTTTTAATAAAAAATATTTCTTTTTTTGCTTAAAACTATTTTTATTAATTCAAACTTTGAGTGCTATTGGAATCTTAATAAATACACTACTGGCCATTAAAATTGCTACACCAGGAAATCGGCACACCACACACGTGAAATTTGCATGACAGGTAGAACTTGCTGTGATATGCAAATGATTAGATTTTCAGCGCATTCATACAAAGCAGGCGACAGTAGCGACATCTACAATGTGTATAAAACCAGAGATTTGACAGCAGTTTTCTCATACTCAATTTCCGTTTCAACGTTGTTTTCGGCAAAGACATTTGTTGTGATGCCTCATGTAAGAAGAAGAAATGCCTATCAGCATGTGTCTGACTTTGATCGAGGAAGGATTATAGCCTACCGGGATTGCGGTTTATCGTACCGCAATATTGCTGCTCGCGTCGGTCGAGACCCCATGACTGTTAGCAGAATATGGAATCGATGGGTTCAGGACAATCATACGGAACGTCATGCAAGATCTCAGCGACCTCCCATCACTAACAGCAGAGAAGTCAGACATCTTATCCGCATGGTCACAAGGGATCGTACAGCCACGTCACGAACCCTGAGTCGAGAAATGGAGTCATTTGCAAGGCAACAAGTTTCTGCTCGAACAGTTCGACGACGTTTGCAGCAGCATGGATTGTCTGCACCGTGAGCATGGCTTCGGCTACCATTGACGCTGCGTCAAAGACAGGAGCGCCTTCAATGGTGTGATCAGCGATGAACCTGGACGCGGGAATGGCATCACGTCATCTTTACAGATGAATCTCGGTTATGTATACAGAACTATGATGGCCGCATCCATGTTTGGAGACATTGTGGAGAACGCGCATTGCCAGCTGGCATTGGACATCGCCATACTGGCCCATCTGCTGGAGTGATGGTATGGGGTGCCATTGGATACACGTCTCGATCACCTCTTGTTCGCATTACCGGCACTTTGAACTGCAACCGTTACATTTCTGATGTGTTAAGGCCCGTGGCTCTGCCCTATCTTCGAGGCCTTCCTAATGCTTTGTTTCAACAGGATAATGCACGACCGCATGTTGCCCGTACTGTTCTGAACTTCCTTGATGTAGAACAGGTTCGACTGTTACCCTGGCCAGCACGTTCTCCTGATCTGTCACCCATTGAGAACGTGTGGTCAATGGTTGCCGAGCGATTGGCACGCCATCACTCACCATCCACTACTGTCGATGAACTGTGGCATAGTGTTGGAGCTGCATGGACTGAGATCTCCGTACATGCCATACAATCTCTGTTTGACTCCATGCCTAGGCGGATAAATGCTGTTATTGCAGCCAGAGGTGGCTGCTCTGGGTACTGATTTCTCAAGATCTATACATCCTAATTTCCTGTAAATCTAATCACTTGTTCTTTCCACTATAATGTATGTGTCCAATAAATATCATTCTGTTCTTTGCATTCCTTCTTGATGTAGCAATTTTAATGGCCAGTAGTGTATTTAATTTGAAACCGCTATTTTTCCAGATACAAAATTTTTGGTATAAGTAAATGTATTCTCTAAATTTATGAAAATGACTTGAAAAATGTAGTTTTAGAACAGATTTTATGTGACCTAGCAAATGAATTATACTAATTTTTTTTTTCAATTCAAAAAACCTTACAAGCACTTTTTTGTATTTATCATGAAAATATATATACTTATTTAAGCTTAAAAATTTTGATCTTGCTTAATAAGCAATTTGAAATTATGAAGTTTTCTTTAACAACTGTTGTTTGGATCCATATTTTTAATGCAAATCTATTTTGGGAAACGTATGGCTCGATTACCATACGTTTCTCAAAACTCTATTTTGAGAAAAATAATTTGGCGGAGTGAAAATAAATTTAATTTTGTTTGACGTGCATTGCTCCGAGTAAAATATATGCTAAAAAGAGTAAAATTCAACCGAAGTACAATTCAGTTTAATAAATTGAACAAAAGAAACATCGATTTACTGAAATCTTTACCATTGATTTTGAAGTTCACTCAAATTTGCAAATATATAATCGTACTAGAAAGTTAATAATTAAAAATTTCATAAATTTGAAGTTTGCAAAATAACCTATATTTCGGACTTTTAAACTATAATAAAAAATTACTTAAACAATTGAGAACTAAAAGAATGTATATATAATTTATTAATCTGCTATGTTTTTGTGTGAATTGTGCGAAATCCTTAAAATGATTTCTTTTTCTGATTTAATTACACAACGTTTATTAAATACGTTTGTTAAAAGAATGTTTTAAATGATGACTCAAAATTTCTACAAGGGCGCTTAAGAATTATAATTATTTTGGCTGATTCAGTTTAAATATTAGTGAAAACTACATACCAGGTAGTTTTAAAATGAAAATTTTTATCTGCAAAATAATACAAGTTTTTATATAACATTTGATAGTATTGTAGAATAACTATCGAAGCTAATTTCATTGAATTATCAATGGACATCATCATATGATTTTCTTTATGCTTCATAAAAAGCAATGTTTACAGCAAATACAAAGACAAGTGTCTACATTATATAATTAGGTTATCGAATAGCTATAAAACTTGTAAATCTCATGCATTTTTCATATTTTATCGGATACTATCTCCCTTGAATTTATTTTCGCTTAATTTTTTGTGAAAATGAAAGATTTTTATCATTTAGTTTATAAATAATTTATTAAATTATAAATTATTCATCCTAATCTAATATTTCTCAATTTTTGGGAATTTCCATTCTTATTCTTAGCTGAAAACAAACCGATCGAAGTCATTTTTGTGATATTTTCATAAGTTTTACAGTCAAAACCTTGTAAGAACTGAAATAAATAATAATCCGAAGGTGCTACATTTGGAGAACATATTGCCTGTAAAAGTAAATATACCTTACCCACAAACCGTAAAAAAAACAAACTATAATCGAGTAACCAAACTTGTATGAGGTCTCTCATTATCTTGGTAAAACAATACTACGCCATCTGACTATTTCAGGATAAATGAATCATTTAAGTTATCCAGTGGATGAGATAACATGTCTAAATTAATCGTATTTTTGTCTGGCAGATGTGGAAAAAGAGTTCTTCGAAATCATACTAAACTGATAGGGTCATCTGTTTTTCAGCGAATATATTAGTATTAGAGTGCTTTAAGTAGGTTATCATCTTTCATTCCATGGTCTGGTAAAATTCTAGGAGCACCCACACCCTTGAATTAAGGATTTACAAATTAGAAGGAAATTCCAGAAATGGTTTAGTTTACCATATCTAGTGTATCGAAGTAAGGTTACCAAGATTGGCGACAACCCAAATCATTCGCGCCAAGAGTGTGGGCTCTGTTAGGATCCAACCAATGCTATTTTGCGTTTAACAGAGTTTTAATCTCCAGTGATGATTATTTGCTTAAATAGATAATTTTCTTTAAGAAGTAAATCACTGAAATCAATGCAAAGGAGCAGCTGTCTTTACCTAAGAACATTGTCGAGTTTTGAAATTAAACTTTTTAGATTAAGACGAATTTTAACAGTATGGTACTCCAAGGCTGGAGAAGGCTGTTGTAGATTTGATAAATTGGCAAAGGCTGGCTCAGATCTACAACAGCCTTCTCCAGCCTTGGAGTACCATACTGTTAAAAGGCTTATTAAGTCAAATATAGCATCCTCTCGTAGAAATATTTACAAGATGTGCATAAAGGAGAAAGCATGGGCTTCCTTACTAACAAAGCCTATTCCGTG
This sequence comes from Latrodectus hesperus, assembly GCA_037975125.1. Lineage (NCBI taxonomy): Eukaryota > Metazoa > Arthropoda > Arachnida > Araneae > Theridiidae > Latrodectus > Latrodectus hesperus. Next base: position 8,573,576 of record CM075852.1, on the reverse strand, counting down.
TAACCTCCACAGAACTGTGGGAGTGGCAAATTTTCGCCTTAAAACTGGGCATGATTATCTGCAAAAACACCTTCACCGTTTGGGTTTGAGGGACTCTCCAATCTGCCCTTTTTGCGGACTAGAGGACATGACTGGTGACCACCTTTACACTTGCCCTGGACTTTCGGACGTCGCAGATAGAAATTCTGCGGAAGATGACTTTTCATTCACCTCAAGATTGTATTGGACTGCCCGACAGAGACTGATGGTTGAAAAATCAAGGTCGGGCGTAGGATAAAAAAAAAAGATTAAGACGAGCCATTGAATTCCATCAAAAGAACATTTGAATGGCCAAAGTGATCATTCAACTTTAAGCATCCACTAATGCCTTTATTTTGCCTCCATCTACTTTTAATTATCGTTTCAAAATGTGACACTTCTTCAATATCAAAACCGACAGAACAAAATTTTGTAATTTATTTCAGGCACTGAGGTTGCGTCAATGTATTTTCTCTACATACATCGAATATTATTTTCTTCCGGAAGTTGAATTTTTAAATTTTCTATAAAAAAAGCAGCATTTCCCAAATTCAATAGTTAAAGAGTCGTTGCAGTATGAAAGCGATGTTTTTGCTCATTCATTTATGCAAACTTTGGGAGTCGTTGTGATATTTGGTATCACACTGTAATATTGATGCTTATGACTATTAATGTTTGGTGATTCTGTAATTTTCAATGATATTTAATGCTGTGCTATAATAAAGATAAATATTTAATGATTGTAATAGCAGAGAACCTAAATTTTCACAAAGATTATTGGACAACTATATTACCATTTCAATAAGTCAAAAATATCTTTTTCTTTAGTAGTCGATAATAACAACTTCCTGTTCAAAATATATACCAATATACACAAAAATGCTTATTATCTAGTTATCAAGGAGTAATAGTTATTAGATATAGTAGTAGATGTAAAGATAGATGATTTACATGATGACGTTTAGCAATATGTACTGAAATTAGTTAATTGATATATTAGCTGAGATTTAAAAATACATTAATGGACAGACTACAATATTTAGAGATAAATAATACAATGTCCCTGTAATCTATGATTATAAATCATACAAAAAATAATATCAAAATTTACGAATACTATAAATAAGTTAGAATAAAGTAGAACCGTAAAAATATTTTTTGTTATGAGCAAACTTCAGTAAAACTGAGAATTACATGTAATTACAGTGGGTATATATAACCAGTGGTTTTTTTTTTTTTTTTTGTTCAAAAAATTAGCGTTGAGATTTAGCAAAGGATAACAAGCTCATGCTTAAAGCCTTCCATTGAAGCTATTTATTCAATAGATGTTATTTCTTGACAATTCTTTAGTTAAAATGGCAATTTTTTTAACTAAAAAAATATTTGCAATGAGAAAGCTCTTTTTTCATGAAGTTTTATTTCTTAACTCAAAATAAAAGTATCTAATGTTTACTTTTGAAATAAACATCTTTATATGAGTGTTTACAAGAATTGTTTTATAAACAAATGAATAAAAATTATAATGAAAGCTTCAACTAATTAACCGCAAATATTGGAAATATAAATTTTTCGTAGTAAACTTTTTAATTAATGTAAATTAAAATCTTAATTATATTGGTGAAATTAGTTTCAACTGATGAATAGCCTGTATTCATAGCAGGAAAAAAAATTCGTTGAATATTTGTCAAAATAGTATAATTAAAAAACGCGCTTCTTGAACATAAGAGTACATGATACTGTTTATACTGTAATGTTTTTAATAAAACTATATTTGAATAACGATGCAAAAAAAAACCCAAAAAACTGCAGATTAAAAAGTGAGAAACAAATAGTTTAGCAATAAACTATTTGTAATACTGATTGATAATCGAGTGTGTGTGTGGGAATTATCATATTTTAAAAAATAATATACGTTAATATGCAGTATCTTTCAAAAAACTTTTAAATAGTGAAATTTAATTTATAAATACTCTAAAAGTTTTAATGAAGTAATAAACTAAAACCTAGAAATACAAAAAATCAAATTATTTTGTATAGACACTTCTGTTAATAATTTTAAATAACTTTTGGTATTGCGAAATTTAATTTGCACAATTAAATATTTTATGAAACTTAACTGACGAAAGCTTATAAAATAATAATTTAGTAATACATTTAATCATGTTAACATTTGCAGGTGGAGTACAATGCTTCTATTGATAAGTTCAACTTCAACTTCCTAATTTTTACAAATTACATTTGAATGAAAGAAATTTACTTACCAATCTTAAATGAAGGTCCTGATCTGACTCGATGATAACGTACATTATTCGACATTTGTAATGAATTGAGAATTAAATGAATTTAGACAATACCAAACAGTAATACACGCATGCAAAATTAACTCGCAAAATTAAGTTGTGAAACGTAACTTTACTATATGATACAAATATGTTTGTAACAAAACTGTAAATTTAGTTTTGACAATATCCAATACGCATATGTATCGTTGCATTTTAGTTTTCAAAAAATAAATGATGTGTTACCGTGATAATGAAAATGATAATAATTCCATTTGTTTAGTTTATTTTTATCGCAATAAAGATTATTCTATGAGGAATCTGTCTATTTCAGAAAAGTAAACATCATTGATAGTGATAAGGAGGAAGGAAAACGTTTTGCTAACCGATGACGTAGATTAATTTAATCAAATGGAAACAAAATAATATAGTAATAAAATAGTAAAATAAATTGCGAATAAATTTCTCACTTTAAATTAAAAATAACTTCAAAATACAAATAGCTAAAATATATTGAAATAAAAATATTTTGAAATTTTCAATTAAAAAATTTGCATGGCATTTAAAATATATTTTTGGAGCATCAACAAAATTTCGATATTTTAATCATCTAATATGTTTCAATAAATAACATTAAAATGTCCCATGCTTAATTTTGGAAATATTTGAACAAATAATTAATAATAATAATAACGATGGGAAAAAACAAAAAAAAATATATTTAATTTATAAAAATTTAAAAAGCTTTAATAAATCAATGTCTCAAAATCTAGAAATGAAAAAAAGTTTTTTTGTATGGAGAATTCTGCTAGTTATTTTAAATTGCTTTTAATATAGTGAAATTTTATACTTCATTTGTACACATTAAAAAATTTTAAATCAATTAAAAGCAATACACACATATACAATAAATATTCTGAATTTAAAGTTTATGTGTAAATTTTGAATAAAATATAAACTTTTGGTCCCACTATCGTGTCATGGAGGCTTTGAAAATATGCCATTCGAAATCCAAGAAATTATGTATTTAAAATTATATTTTTTAAAGTGTAAATTATTTTTCATTAAAATGAAAAAATAGTTGAAAGTAATTTAAATTATCATCATAGTTATAAATTTTTCAGGAAATTAATTGGCTTCATCCCAAAATCACCAAGTTACATTTTTTCAGCCTGTTTCTTAAAAAGCAGCCATAAAATTATATGCCCAGCTTTACTACATCACGTCATCACAAAGATCTGGCAGCCGAATGGTTAGCGCTCTTGCCTTCGGTTCAACAGTTCGTGGCTTCGAATCCCACGTTGGGCATGAATGTTTATAGTGGTTCGGAATCCACTTTAGACCGAAGGTTCCGGTCTAATTAGCCCTCGTGTGCAAAAAAATGACCGTTGAGCGACAAACAAATCAATCACGTCATCACACTGTCTTGCCAAACAACATACTTTACAAATTATAAATTGATTGGCTTATATAAATTTACCTGTTTTTTAAGAAAGTGAAATATACCATCAGTTTGTTAGAAGAATTACGACGAATCTAAAAATGACTTTACAAAAGTACTAAGTTTTTAACTGATTTTAGTATACAAAGTTTAAATTGAAAGATAGAAACATTTTTTTAAGTTTCTTTTAAAACAATTAATAAAATTCTGATAATAGAAAAATTTTCAGTTTATTAAGTTTAAATATTGCATAAAATTTATCAATTTATAAATTTTAAGATTATAATAATGTAATAAATTATTAAATTTTATTAATTATTTAAGGTAGCATAATATTTAAAAAGTATTCAAAGTATAAAAAATATAAAAAAAATTACGTTCGAATATGGTAGATACGTTCGAATATGGTAGATATGGTAGATACGAATATGGTAGAACGAAATTATAAAAGTATAAAAAAAGCAATTTAAAAAGTATTCTAAAGTAATGGTATAAACAATTTCCTATTATATACATAAAAATTCGATATGATACTCGAATATAAAAGAAAGAACTAAGTGACGCGTTCAGGAAATTAAAAAAAACATTATGCAGTTTTTGAAAAGTTAATTTTGAGCAATGTGAAAAATGATCAAAAGAGATTTAATATTTTCATCAAATATTAAATCTAACTCTTGAAATAATTTTTATTTGTAAAATTATTCAAGCAAAACGAAATATGTTCTAGGATAAGCATGATTTTTATTGAACTCTATTGTGGAATAAACATTGAATAATTTAACAAACTAGTTATATCAATAAAAATTCTAGTTATATAAATAAAAAAATAGATTGAATGATAAAATAGCTAATTTTATGTAGGAACTTCTCGTAGATGTGAAATTTCATTAATTAGGATTACTAAAAATATAAAGTATATAAAGTTAAAATAATCCTAATTTAAAATATATAGTATTCATATTTTATATTGCAAGCAAAACTAAGGAGACCTTAGTAAAAACAAATATAAAAATGGTATTAAAAGTAAATTCATATTCATTGTTGGACATTATGAGCTGCTCTTACCCGCTTTATAGTAAAATTATTCTCGTAAATCTCTTATCAATAAATCGTGTGATCAAACATCAGATATTTATTTTATACCCATAGTTTTTTTAGTTTCTAATTAAGCGGAGCTCTGAACCTCACATGTTTCTCGTTTAAGAAGAGAAAAGGTAAATATTGCTTGAACTGAGTAAAAGAATAAAATAGTCGAGCGTGCAGTATTTGGTTTTATTTTGTTGACATATTTCGATTTCAGTCACGGCGTGTCACTTAAAAAAAGTATGGAAACGCTACGTTGGTTTCAAGGACGCAGATGTTTTCTTCAAACGTAGACTATACACTAGGAGTATTTTTTTTTATCGCTAATATAAAGGGTGTTTTTTTTCGAGGTATAGAACTTTAAATTGCAATAAAACAACGATGTATTATTGGATTGACATGAATTTTTTTATTCGAAAGATAATCTTGTGGCATTACATTTTAAATATGATTTCTGGCATATGACTGCCACGGCTGGCTCGGATGTAGTCCAATCTGGAGGTCCAATTTTCGATGACTTTTTCCAACATTTGTGGCCGTATATCGGCAATAACACGGCGAATGTTGTCTTCCAAATGGTCAAGCGTTTGTGGCTTATCCGCATAGACTAATGACTTTACATAGCCCCACAGAAAATAGTCTAGCGGTGTTAAATCACAAGATCTTGGAGGCCAATTCACAGGTCCAAAACGTGAAATTAGGCGGTCACCAAACGTGTCTTTCAATAAATCGATTGTGGCACGAGCTGTGTGACATGTTGCGCCGTCTTGTTGGAACCACAGCTCCTGGACATCATGATTGTTCAATTCAGGAATGAAAAAGTTAGTAATCATGGCTCTATACCGATCACTATTGACTGTAAAGTTGTGGCCATCATCGTTTTTGAAGAAGTACGGACCAATGATTGCAACAGCCCATAAAGCGCACCAAACCGTCAGTTTTTATGGATGTAATGGTGTTTCGACATACACTTGTGGATTAGCTTCACTCCAAATGTGGCAGTTTTGTTTATTGACGTAGCCATTCAACCAGAAGTGCACTTCATCGCTAAACAAAATTCGCTTATGAAAATCGGGAACAACGGCAATCTCGTTTTGGGCCCATTCGACGCCTTGCTTGATGATCATTTGGCTACAATTCTTGCACGAGTTGGATTTTGTAAGCACGCAAACCAAGATCCTTCCGCAAAATCTTCCATAAAGTGGATGGACACAGATCCAATTCCTGTGCTCGATGGCGGATGGACTCATTCGGGTCTTCCTCAATGCTACGCTCTACAGTAGCAATAGCTTCTTCTGTACGCACCGTACGGCGTCTCTGAGGATGCGAGTTATCAGTTAGAGTAAACGTGGTGCGAAAACGTTCCATGGTTAATCGAATTAACTGATCTGATGGACGATTTTGTCGACGATAAAATGGACGTAGTGCGCGGTACGTACTCCGCACAGAACCATTATTTTCGAAATAAAATTGCACAATTAGAAAGTGTTGTTCAGGCGTGAGTCTATTTATGATTAATTGCCAAACCAAACTGAGAATAAATCACTTGACAGCTATTAAATCGGTCACCATCTTGGAAAGTAATGCCAACTTAAACTTCTATACCTCGAAAAAAAACACCCTTTACTTGCATTCAACAATGAATCAATTGTTACTGTACAAACAAAGAAAATTTTCTGCAAAAGAGTAATATCAAAATGCCTAACAAACAGATATTCTTTCAAACTTCAAATTCCTCCTATTTCATTAATTATGCTAATTTAACAAAACTGAAAAAAAGTAATATATTTCCTTGATGAACCAATTGTTTCTGTTCATCACGAGAAGACATGATATTTTATCATACTTTATCGCATACTCTGTTTCATAAAGATCTAATATTTGAATCAGAAAGTCGTTAAGTTCGTTTTCTGCTCTTATTATAATTGTTGATATGACCTTTAAGCGTTGAATACTTTTAATGGCAATATCAAGACTTCTTCTGTTGATATGGTTTGGAAAGTTGGCGAAAAGAGATCTCCAGCTCAAAAGCCGATTTACAAAAAATTCAATTTAGAAATCGTATAGAATAAAAAAGCATAAAACATCTGTAAATAAGTATTCTTTTTGTAAAACTCTAGATTTTACAATAATATCAATAATTCAATAATAAAAATTAAGCGGAGAAACAAAGTTGGCACAGGTGCCGTATAATCCATGATTCCAAATTCTGAATTTTTTTGGCGATGAAGAAATGTTGCCAAGATGACGTATCGTGACGTGCGCGATGACGTAAATACTAGGGTTACCAAAATAGAATTTTCTAAATAATTCTTATACGTCTCCATATGTATGACGTAATAAAAATGAGGTTGCCAGATATATATAAGAAAATCCGCCAAAAAATCGCCAATCTCAGAATTTGGCATGATGGATTATACGGCACCTGTGCCCAATAGTTTGAGGCACAAAATGCTATCGAGCAGAGGTGCCCAGTACCGTACAAGCCCATTAAGAAGAAGAACAATAGTTTAAATTCTGGCTATTTGATCAAGAAATTAATTTTTAAATTAATGATAAAATTTACATAAAAAATGAATATTGGATTAAAATTCATTGTGAAAATAGTTTCATTATATTGAATGTAGTAATAAGTTTCAAAGCAAACTGTTTTCCAGAGAGATAATAATTATACCGTTAATCATCCAAATATTGTTCATCTCTAACCAACACCTTCAGCTATCGAATCAATAAATGGTGAATGTCATGAGTAGAGAACAATTCGTTTTTTAACGATATTAAAGCAGCCAAATCATTTTCTTACGTCACCTATTATCCGATAGTGTACAGAAGACAAAACACTGTGAAAGCATTGAAACAAATGGTACTCGGAAGGAGCTATGTTAGGAATTTGTTGGGGGTTGCAAAATTTCTCAGCCAAATGTTAGTACCGTGACAATTGTTGGTTTCGGAACGTGATATCATACATTTTAATAGAAACAATGTAACGGGAAGAATGCATCACATTTAATCTCTATGATAGATTTATCCATTAAAAATCAATATCATTGATGACTCTCTTAACTGATAACAAATCCAAATAAATACACCTGGTCATGATAAACCAATTTACTATTTACATGCATGTAAGTAACTTACCACTTTTTTAGCGATATTCTTCGTTTTGCGACCAACAAAGTATTTAGTTGATGTATATTTCTACATACCGAGTCATCCATCGAAATTTGATATGCTCAAGACATTTCATCAGCTATTAACTTTTTATTGAGAATTTACTTTTTATACTGCTTTTTTTCAAAAGCATTCTTATGCTTGTTAGAAATTTCAGAAAATAATGTTTTTAATTATAGATAATATTGTGATAACAATACAAAAACTTAAATTTTATATGCTTAAAAAATTTTTATACTTTGGGAAAATGATATTTATTTTTGTATTCTAACTCCATAAGAAAAGGACCTAATTTAAATCAACACTAAAAAAATGTTTAAGAAACTTTTAATACTCAAATAATATGGTATTTTCTAAATACAATTTTTCTTCGATTTTAGTAATTAATATTTTCTTAAGTTTAATGTGAACAAATTTTTATTACTTTATATTTTAATGCTGAAAATTTATATTTTTATATTTTTATACCATTATATTTTATTACCATTTATATTTTTATATTTGCAAATAAGATAAAAATTCGTGTCTATTAATGTACATCAAACATAAAAAACAAAATGATTGGATTTCAACGCAGAATTTCCAGTGGCAGATTAGAGCATTATAAATTATGCATAATATTCTAATATAATAAATTATGCATAATAACTCCAAAATAACCTTTCAGAATTTTCAGAGTAAAATAATTTAAACATCAGATTACTACACATTTATTATATATAATAATCAGAATACTTCACTAGAAGAATTAATGTTCACTTTAAATTCATGTGTTTATTGGTATGTAGTAGGCGGCACGGGAGAGGTCATGTTAGAAGTACGACGCCTGCAGAAGACAAATATATCGTCCTATCAGCAAAAAGGAACAGGCGCATCACAGCTCAGCAGGTGGCAAATCAGTTTCTTACTGCCTCAGGAAAGCAGATATCCCAAAAAACTGTTGCAGACTGTTGCCCGCAGACTTGTTGTTTATGTTCCATTGACCAAACAGCAAAGTATTACCCGTTTGCAATGGTGTCGTGAGCATCGCAATTGGACTGAACAACACTGGGCATGCGTACTATTCTCAGATGAGAGTAGGTTCAGTCTGTCATCGGATTGTAGACGCCAACTGATCTGGCGCGAGAGTGGTACTGCTTATCGTCCAGAGAATATCCTGAAAGTCACCGATATCCGACATGCAGTGTCATGGTGTGGGCCGGCATCATGATCAATGGCCGCACGTCCCTACATGTAATTGGGAATGGGACTATGACGGGGCAACGATACATTTATGAAGTTATACTTCCTCATGTTCGTCTTTTTCGTAGTGCTGTCTGTGATAAATTTGTTTTTATGGACGACAACGCAACATGTCACCGAACACTCGCTGTTCAGGATTGTCTAGACAGCGAGGGTATTCAACGCCTCGTATGGCCATCAAGTTCTCCAGATCTAAACTCCATTGAAAATGTGTGGGATGCTTTAGGGAGGCAAGTTGCGGGTCGAAACTATCCTCCGACAAACAAGAACACCCTCATCCGTGCACTCCCAGAGGAATGGGATAAATTGCCTCAACAGCTGCTGGATAATGTTGTGCAAAGTATGATACGACGTGTGGAATGTCATCACTCTCCACGGTGGACATATCCCGTACTGATACCTTTCTTCAAGGCGCCTGCTGATTTTTAGATGTATTGTTCCATTTTTCCGTATGCAGCATCAAATGAACATTTTTTTCCTTTCAGATGTTTCACAGCTTTTGTACTTTCCAGAACAATAAATATTCTTTATTCTAATGTCTGAACAGTGTGGCAATTATATTTTATCCTACTAGGCCTCATGTCTCGCTTAATGTTATGCTACATTGCAATTTGTGATCCGTCCTTAGCAATTGTCCAGCAGTGTATTATGATATAATAATGGGAAGAAATGCATCATTAAAAAGCAGAAATTTTAGAAGTAAATAATAAATATTTAAGTTAAATAAGAGTTGCTGATGTTGACATTGATTTCCATATTCAACCATTACTAAATTAACGTAATAAGTTGGAATTTGATCAGATAACGGAGGTAAATAAATATAAACATAAAATTGAAATTGATACAAATAATCCTTCTGAAAAATAATTTTTAAATATAATTAAATGGAAGGGAATATTTAAGTGATCTTTAGATTTTCATTAAATAGCATGTTACTGAATATTGGAAAAGTATAAGACAGATTTTTCGAATTCTAAATTCATCTAGAAGTATTCTAATGTTGATAATCGTTCGAATATGGTAGAACAACCTTCTTACACTTCATTGATCAGTATTGACTTTCGAATAAATTCTTAGCACTCCGCATTTTCACAGCTGTGTCAGAATGTGTAAATTTCCCTCTACAGACCACAAAATTCTTGCTAACATCCATTCAGGTTTTAAAATGTATAAGGCCATTTGTCGGAAACCAAGAAACGGAGAAAGATAAAGCAGTCTAGAAAAAGAAGAGAAACCTCATAAATTTCAAGCACTGTGACTGGTTTCTTTTATTCCCCACCAGAGCGCGTAGTAGCATTTCGCCAGCAGTTGTAAAGATATGTAAATAAACAGGCGGAGTGTTCTGTTCAATTGAAAGTTCCTGACAAGCAAAAACGATGCATTTTTCGTTTGTTGCATTTTATTTTTTGGCATCGTTCCTGCTTCGAATTTCTTTTCTTTACGAACAATGTTTCCGCTAAAAACGATTGTTTAGTTAAACTTTCAAGGCAAGTTGGAAGAAACAAAAATGACCGCTATAAAAATGAAGGAATATCTGAAATTTGACCTTGTTTTACATGTCTGACAGGAACTATCACTTTTTAGCTGTGCAATTTGTTTTTGCTTGAATGAAACAAAATTGCTAGGATTGAGAACAAAAGTTACTAAAAGCTGTAAAATAGGTTTTGAAACGATTTTAATGTGTTCAAACAAAAATACTCAATATATTTATTTATCTTTATCAATAGTTTAATGGAATATTCGTTCCATTGATTAAAAAGGTACAAAATCAATGCCCGCATGTGTCTGGAAATATTTATACTTTATACAAAATTGTAGAATAACGAATTAAAATGTAAGCAAGGATTCAGAACAAATATGCATTTTAAAAAACACATTCATGAATTTAACAGGTTTATTGTATGTAATATAAATTTATTGTTTACATTACATTTTTCTGATATGATTTATGTAGATGGATATATGTGGAAAAACATATCTGTAGTTTTAATAATAAATCATTCGAGAAGTTGACAAAATTGATTTAAGTCGAAACTACTGAAATATTTATTTGTGATACGTTAGAAGAAGCATTTCAAAATCATTCGTCTGTATTAACTGGCATTAGAGTGAAATTAAAGCACTAATAAAATATTAAACAAGCTATCCCTTTATTCTATTTGAAATGATTTTGGAAACATTTATTATTTTAGATAATCATTTTCAAACTAAAAGTATAATTGCTGAGACATTATTCAAACAATTGATTCTAAAGATTTTAATTAATAATGAGTTCGAAGAAAAATTGTTTTAAATTCTGAAATTTTAGAAGTATTGCCAAATGCTTAAGGATAAAACAGATTTGTCATAAAAAAGGGTGTATATTAGCAACAGGATAAATTTAGCAACTGTTTTAAGAAGAAATGTAATATTATTTTTTCATTCAGTAATATCTCATCTTTGCAAATACAAATAATAAATTTAAGTACATTCATTTAAATAATTAGTTTGATAATATATGATTTTTAAAACATTAATCTGAAGTTTTTTGCTCTTTTCTACATTTTACATTATAAAATACATTGCAACAAAAATTATTGAGAATTTTATTTAAAAAAATGTAAATTTAAAAGCACTGAATTAAGATAGACAGATGGATTGAATTATATTTGCTTTTAAGAGAGTAGTGATATCATCACATTAATTAATTAACTTACAAAAATTTAGAATATCTTTAATTTGCTTTAAGTGATTGAAACCACTGTGTATATTAATTAAAATGAAGAAATAATATGCTGTTATTATAATACTCATCACGATTTATTGTCTGAACATGTACGTACTTATCAGGCAGATATTATATATATATATATATATATATATATATATATATATATATATATATATATATATATATATATATATATATATATATATATATATAAATATTTTATATAATGTCCTAAATGGGGCAGGTAACACCTGCCCCATTTAGGACACCTGCCCAACTTGTTTTAATTTGCTTCTTCAGCTAGAAATTTACTGTGCAAACAAAGCTAAGAGAAATGCTGACTTTTTTTAATAACTTCTAAGGCCTAAATCCCGCAGCTCATCTGCTATCCATCATTTTTTTTATCGATAAAAAAGCACAAAAAATACCAATATTCAAAGTCAAAAAAGCAAATATTTTTAAAAATCCTTATAAATAGCACTTTTAAATATTATATGTATATCTAAGGGAAATGCTGTCTTTTTTTAATGACTTCTAAGGCCTAAATCCCGCAGCTCATCTGCTATCCATCATTTTTTTTATCAATAAAAAAGCATAAAAAATACCAATATTCAAAGTCAAAAAAGTAAATATTTTTAAAAGTCCTTATAAATAGCACTTTTAAATAATATATATATATATATATATATATATATATATATATATATATATATATATATATATATATATATATATATATATATATATATATATATATATACATATATATATATATATATATATATATATATATATATAATATATATATATATATATATATATATATATATATATATATATATATATATATATATATATATATATATATATATATATATATATATATATATATATATATTATATATATGTATATATATACATATATATATTATATATATGTATATATATATACATATTATATATATATATTATATATATATATATATATATATATATAATATATATATAATATTTAAAAGTGCTATTTATAAGAATTTTTAAAAATATTTGCTTTTTTGACTTTGAATATTGGTATTTTTTGTGCCTTTTTATCTATAAAAAAATGATGGATAGCAGATGAGCTGCGGGATTTAGGCCTTAGAAGTTATTAAAAAAAGTCAGCATTTCCCTTAGCTTTGTTTGCACAGTAAATTTCTAGCTGCTGAAGAAGCAAATTAAAACAAGTTGGGCAGGTGTCCTAAATGGGGCAGGTGTTACAAAATATTTTGACTATCGATACATTAATATATTACAATTATAAACATTTATCGGTATATTACTATTACAGTAATGTTTAATCAAGGAGGCACCATCAATACTACTAAATCCATAGTTAAACTATCTCTGAATGAGACAGTATGCGATATTGCAAAATGAGGACTCCATGTTAAGAAACGAAGTTCCAAGCGTCACGTTTTTGTTTCTCTCTAGCTGGAGGATTCAGAAAGCAAGCAGGAAGTGGCAATTTATTATCTTCCTATATTACGGAAGTGACAAGAATTTCCTCATAGTTAGATTATTATAGTATGTATCTATATATAGAGTAAAGATGATTCTTGATTATCATGATTAGAGAGAGAGAGAGTAAACAAAAATAACCATTGCTATCACAAAAGTAAATTTTGAAATCGTTAGATGAAAATTTCTAAATGAATACATTTAATTATAGACAAAAACATGATTATTGAATAATGACGCATTTCATCATTTAAATTCAGTGACAAAAAAACAAAATTGATAAAAAAAGGCTAATATATACCACATATATATAAGCCACCCAACTTGTCTAGTGGTCAGAGTGCCTGACTGCGGATAAGGAGGTCCTGGGCTCGAATCCTGGTGTGAATGTTCTTTCTCTCTCTATCTATCCTGCCTTTGTCCTTTCCTTGTATGAATGAGGTGTGAATGGTTGCCTACCCTATAAAGGGGTACCTATAGCATGTGTGTAGAGCAAAGTCGTACTTTCACCTTCATGGTGCTCTGATTAAAACGAAAGACGCTCCCAATTGACTTAAATTCGCATAGCATAGCGAGCTTGGCTTGTCCAAGTGTCATTAGTAACAACAACAACATATATATAAGCCGAAATTTTTTAAACACAAAATCTTGAAATTTTAGACAAATTATGAAATAAACGCAGGCACATTAAAGAATAAATATTAAAGTAAAAACAATTTTGCCATTTTAAATCAGTTTCTATATTTAATATACATTTATTCTGGCTTATTGCAACAAATTATGTGAATATTATTACTTTTATAAAATTTATTTTAAGCAACCCTTTTAAAATAAAATGAGTAATTGTAATTACTTAAACATCATGAGGTTTAAAATTAAAAATAAATCTTTTCGCATAGAAAGTAAGTTTTTTAAATAATTAAATTGATACTTTATATTTCTTTTCATCGATTTATTGATAAAAAATGCAAAAAGTTTTAGTTCTGTACCGTTCCTGCATATTTATTATTACGTTAATCATGTGATGCTATGAATTCGTGAATGATCTAATCTAAAATATTTTCTATTTATTTCAAATTGAAGTTTTTATATTAATTATTTTATAAACATTATTTGATAGTTTTTTTTGTTTTCCATTCCTTCTAATTTACCGATTTTCATTACGCATGAGATTAGTAATTTAAATTGAATTTATAAATTGTAACTTATAGCTCACAAAACACACTAAATGTTACCGCTGAATAAAGTTACAACTTATATTTAGTGTAATTCTTTTAACTGTATGTTTTAAATTGTGCTGGGACTGTGTTTGTTGCTTGTGTTTTGTGAGTAATTTTAAAATACTTTGATATACCCAAAATAAAGTCCAGGTCAAAAATTCACCAAACACACAGAATAAAGTTTTTAATTTTATAAACGATGGAAAGTCGAGGAGAAATTACATTCCAAAGATTTCATGAGAAAGTGCTTTATGTGTATGAAACTTAAAAATAATAAATGTGTTCAAAATGATGTGTAGCTATTTTGAGTATTTATTTTTCCACATTTGTTTGAATTTTGATTCTTTTCGTATTTCATCTTCCCTGATTAGAGAAGTAAATAAAGACTTTGTAAATTATATGTTGCAATCGTTTTAAATTGAATAGAAATGATAAGTATTCTTAACCGATTTCAATTCTCATTTTGATACCACGCAGTGGACAGGTCAACGGCCGATGATCTTAGTAAGACATATATTATCCACCGCATGAAATTTCGCCCGGGAGGACTTTTTATAAATAGTCAGCCATATTTACATGACACTGATAAGAAAAATCAGAAAACTCTCAAGCACTCACCCCTACAGATGTGCATGCAGAAAGCAGAAATACAACCATTCTCCCTGGGCACACTGCGACCTAGAGGTTCGGAGCATGAAGTCCGGGTTCAATCCCAGTTGTTGTTGAACATTGGGAGATGGGTGTTACAGTTTTGCTGGTATGTTTATCAGGATTTTTCTTTTGGAAATTTTACAGGTTTCCTCCCTTGCGATACGTGAATACGACCCACTTTCTATGAAAAAAAAGGCAATTTACAAGATGGATATTATAATGCCGTACAAATGCTTTCGATCTTTAAGCTGTCTCCACAATGGAGTGTCAAAAGACATCCCTCTGTCGTTGTTCAAAAGTGGCTGAGATCGAAGCTAGGACCTAATGTTTCGAACAGTGCTGTCTTTTCACCAGGTCACTGTAATAATAATTTATATCAATAATATGATTCAGAATATATAAAGATGCATAAATTATTACCAAAATCTCTAGAATTTGTTT
This sequence comes from Latrodectus hesperus, assembly GCA_037975125.1. Taxonomy (NCBI): domain Eukaryota; kingdom Metazoa; phylum Arthropoda; class Arachnida; order Araneae; family Theridiidae; genus Latrodectus; species Latrodectus hesperus. The sequence goes on along the minus strand of CM075852.1, from coordinate 8,557,823 downwards.
TATGCCATGAAAAGATTTAACACTGAATTTGTCGTGTTATTGTACTTTAATATTAAATAATTTACTTTGATTCATACTGAATGCTTTAAATATGCGTAAGTTAGATGTACAGTTTGTTAAAAAAATCGTAAAATTGTATTGATATACATATAATTTTTTATTGAAAATTTAAAACATTTATAATAAAGCATTTAATAACTATATTGATTCTTAAAGAAAACTACTTATTCGTGAATTAATATATTTTGTAGGAGCAAAACTTCCTTTTCTTGAAACTTTACTATATGTTGATGTGATATTTGCTCATTTTAAAAATGAATTTTATATATGGCTTATGTATATACTTTTAATTATGAGATATTTATGATATTTTTTAAATGGCGGAATTTTTTTTGACAGCAAGAAAAAATATTTAACACTCAGCTACTAGAAACGTTGATATATATTTTTAATATTTATTTTATAAATTGCTAAAAATATTTTAGGAAAAATTACTTTTTCAATTGAATGTGATAAATACTAACTTGTGTATTTTTAATGGTCTCAAAATATATACGTATATACAATTAAAAATCATTTTTATAATAAATGATTTAGATGGAGACTGGCAAAAATGGAGATATACGTATTTAGAAAATATCTATTAATCTATGATTTTAATTTAGTTATTCATAATACCCATAATAGTTATTCATAATTTTTGTTAAACAGTATTCCTTAGTTTGATGGAAAATTACAGTTAAAAAGTTTTACCGAAGTAATTTATTATATTTTTAATTTCGTTCTCATAATGTATTTTATTGTGTTGAAATTTTACACACACATATGTATCAATCATAAATAACCGCGGGTTTACTAAAATAAATGAAATTTTGAATCTGGGGGGGATAATGAAATAATATTATATTCCATCACAAAATTTATACATCCTCCTTCGAATTTATTGGATGTATTCCAAAAACTTAACAAGTGTGAAAAATTTAAATAAAAGTATTAGCCATGTGTTTCCAATTTTTTAAGCATGTCTCGCGAAGATCTTCGAATTTAATAGAAAATATTTTATATATCTATATTAAAATATGTGATCGGAAAACTTCCATCGGTAAAGAAGATATCTTCGTCCAATTTAACTAAATCTCGAAAGACTGCTGTCAGGAGACGGAAGAAAAAAAAAACTCTGGAAATAGATCGTTGGGTGGTTTGAAACGCAGCTTCCATCACAATCCTGTCGAGTGCTTGATAAAAATAGAAGCGGCTAGATAAATTGCCTATTACTAGCAAACAAGAAAACTTTTCTACACTCAATTCACTGCCATTTTTTATTCTCTCCTCCCGTTTAAGTTCCTTCTCTGCATGGACACAAACAAAAGGAACAAAAATGCGAAAAGGGTGGAAAAAACATCCATCTTTAAAAAGAATCTTGTATCGTCTGTGTCACGGCCGTTGCCAACGCTTGGAAGACTTTCTTTTTCGGGAACTGTTCTTTCACGTGAGGCTGTTCCCACGCTGAGGACGTGATGAATTGGTGTCCCCCCTTGCACCCCCAGTCGCCTGGAATCCGCTTTCATTATGCAGATATTCGGCAAATAAGGGGACGTGCACAGTCAGTGCAAAATGAACTCCTAGAGCAATTGATCGAATGCTTTTTTTTTTTTTTGGTCCTGGTATAGCGTGGTTGTAGATCGGGTTGAAACTAAACGTGGGAAAGGGAATAAGAATATAAATAGATTTTCCCCAAAAAAGCTCATTTTATGAAAGTATTCAAGAAAACTTACATCTTTCCTTAAATTTCTCATAGGAGAAAAGTTCTTTTTTTTACGTCAGATTTTGGATGTAACAAAGTGTACTGGAATGAAAAAAAATATTACAAATTTAGTTTGTTAAGATTCATATAGAAATTAAATTTATTTATGAATTATAAATGATAAGAATATAATAGTTTAGAAAACTGAAAATATATTGGCCGGAAATGCTAACTTTATTTTGTATTAACTTCAGTTTTTAGTGGATCCTAAATTCTAATTTTTTTCGAAGTTTTAAAAACTATTCATTTTTTCACCTCTATAGAGAGAAAATTATTCGAAGAAGGAATAGTTACAGCGAGTTTACTTGAGAAAAATAAAATTCGTTTGTTAGTCGTTCAACGGTCATTTTTTGCACACGAGGGCTAATTAGGCCGGGACCTACGGTTTAAAATGGATTCCGAACCACTACAAACATCCATGCCCAAGGTGGGATTCGAATCCACGAACTGTTGAACCGAAGGCAAGAGCGCTAACCATTCGACTGCCAGGTAGGCTTAATATAACCCGTTGAAGCTGCTCCTTTAAAAAATTACAATTTCTGATTCATGATAACTTTTGTGAATCAGAAATTGTAATTTTATTTAAAGAATTGATATTTATGAAAGGTAAACATTCTTTTCTATAAATATGTAAGCATACCGAAAGCAAAAAACACAATAGCTATCGTAATAAACCTGGAGAACTGTTCAGAAATTTCTGGTTAAGAGTTTTCCAAGTTTACTCTTTTGAGACACGTGAATATGATCCATAAAAAGTATCATGTGAAAAGTAAATATGTGCGGATGTTGAAATATCTCACAACAACTTTTGGTTGATAGAAGGTTAGCAACACGATATCGAAATTCCTGAAGAGAAAGCTCATTGTAGCCTGTTGATGGAATCTTGATCTTCAAAGTGGAAGGTCCTGGATTCGATTCCAGTCATATTGAACAATGAGAGATGGTATTTCTCTCCAGCATCTGGCATTTATGCTTTGTCGGTGAGGTATCTTGGAAGATTCCCGACCCACATTTATGGGAGATGGTATTTCTCTCCAGCATCTGGCATTTATGCTTTGTCGGTGAGGTATCTGGGAAGATTCCCGACCCACATTTATGAAAATCTTCCCAAGAGGAAATAAGGTCTTAAATGGGGCTCATATGTTTTTAGTCATTAAGCTTTTAGTATTATGAATGAAAATATTTGGAAAGATAAAATAAGTCAATCACCAGACATGATTGACATTTTATATAAACAACAAACTTTCAAGAATTATTCTCAAATGTTGGACGGAACCCTGGTAACATTTGAAATCACTTCGACTAAGCATTTACGTTTATATTGAAAACTTTATATATATATTGACATGACTTCATTCTCTTGTGCAATCACCAGACATGATTGTCATGTAACATTAATGGAAACTTAAAATCACTTCGACTAAGCCTTTACGTTTATGTTGAAAACTTTATATATATTGACATGACTTCATTCTCTTGTGCAATCACCAGACATGACTGTCTTGTAACATTTATGGAAACTTAAAATCACTTCGACTAAGCATTTACGTTTATATTGAAAACTTTATATATATTGACATGACTTCATTTTCTTGTGCAATCACCACACATGACTGTCTTGTAACATTTATGGAAACTTAAAATCACTTCGACTAAGCCTTTACGTTTATGTTGAAAACTTTATATACATTGACATGACTTCATTCTCTTGTGCAATCACCAGACATGATTGTCATGTAACATTAATGGAAACTTAAAATCACTTCGACTAAGCCTTTACGTTTATGTTGAAAACTTTATATATATTGACATGACTTCATTCTCTTGTGCAATCATCAGACATGGTTGTCATGTAACATTTAGGGAAACTTTTGTATTCCAATTCTAGAAAAAGATACATCAAAAATAAAAATGATGAAAAAATTTCTGAAGTAAAGCTATCATAATCATCAAGTTACAATTTATAATATGTATATATATCTTTGTCTTGAAAATCTATTTGATGATTTAAATTTTCAACTTTGCTATGAGAGTAGAGTGTAAATGGTTATGATGTTGAGGAAACATTTTCTTTCATCATCTGTTTTTCGAGGTCTCCCTTTTCAATATTATATCATTTTTTTTAAATAAACACTAATCACAAACTTTTTTGTAAATGCATAGTTATTTATTTTTTAAGTCTTTCGTCTTATTTATAATGGTAAAAAAGTTTTTAATCGCAAAACAACTGAAAATAATCACGCATTCATATAAACAAGCTGAAACATTGCGCGAGCAATCATCAAACTCTCGTATCAGTTATTTTACGTGGATGGCTTGATTTATTGACTCTTACTGGAATAAGTGTGAAGGAAAAAGAAGCAATACCACTTGATCATACGATACCCTGCTTCTGATGCATTCGTTAATTCGTAAAATATAGGATATCTTAAAGCGTAAAAGGTAAATTCTTTTTCTCTTTAGAAAAAGAGGAAAAAAAAAAAGACATTGTCTTTGGTTTTTCAGAAACTCCCTCATTGTTAAAAAATTTTAATTGCATGCCATTTTCTCAATTTTTTTTGTTTTTTAGCTTTACAATTACAAAACTTGTATTACTCTAGTATGGTATTGTTTCGACATTATGTAGTGAACGCCTTAACGGTGGTAACATATTTTGATATCTGCAGCATGTGTTAAATGCATTTTGGGAAGTATTTTCATAGGAAGTGAACCCTATTCACGAGTCGCATGGGGGAAACCCAGGAAACTCCCACGCACCCACCCCGACAAACGTACACGCGGAAGGCAGAAATGCAACTTCCTTCCCCCATTGTTTATTAGTGACTGGAACCGAACCTCGTTCCTTTCACTGGGGAAAAATGTCATACAATCATTAAGCCATTGGAATGGTAGAGTTATAAAAATATTATTAAGAAACAGATAATCAATATTTTGTGCTGATTGTTTTTGAAAGTGTATTATTTTGAATCAAAACAGAGGGTTGAACAAACGAAATTAAAAGAAAAGGAATGTGAAAGTTTTATTAATATACTTCAATACCAAAAATTTATACTCCTGCAAATGTAACTAATTCCCTGGCACTACAGTTCTTGTTGGACCTTGGCTTCTAAAACAATTTGACTACCAAGCAGTCTGTCTCTTGCCTTAGTTTTCTAATTTGTTATTTTCAAGATCTTGAGATCCTTTTCATCTTCATAGAGCCATCTTTTTCTTGGTCTTCCTCGTTTTCTCTGATCTTAAAAAATTTTTTTGTCCATCGGTTATCATTCATTCTCTTCATGTGTCCCAACCAGTGGATTCTTCTTGATTCTATATGCATAGCCACCAGCTCTACTGATTTTATCGGGAAACTCCTGATTTTTCATTATTTCTCCCGATATCCTGATAAAGTATGAAAATCTACTGATTTTTGGTAATGTCAGTGAACAACTTAAAAACAGCCGAAATTTTGTGTTTCAGTGTAATTTTATAAGTTTAATATTTATAAATTGCACAAGTGTAGTAAAGGTTGCTCCATAAATTAAATTGGGACATAAACGTTGTTGTTTTAATTTTTCTACTTGTAATATATTTTTCATAGTTTCTTTATGAGGTTGATGAATATTTTATTAAAATGTTAAGATTCATACAAAATATGTTGAACATAAATCATTCTCAGAATGTATAATCTAAAGAGTAAACTTGTCTTTTTGCGGTACTACCGTTTTAAATATTCTGTTTCAAGCAAAATGTTGCTAACTAGTGTCTTCTGGTTTTTTCTCTCAAAATCAATAGAATATGCTGATTTTTTCCCCTAAGGTTGGCAGGTATGTATATGGTTTATTATATCATTTCCTTTAACCAATTTTTGATTTTTATAGATGTATCGTTTCCTCCAAACATCACCATTTTTGACTGGTCCAAATATGGCTCTTAAATTCTTCTTCTCCCAGGTTATTAACTTTCTTTTATGTTCTGGAGTTTAAGTCAAGGCCCCGATCCCTAAATAACAGCTGGTACCCACGCAAATATATAACAGATAAAATTACCTTATTCAAAATTTAAAATGTTTTACGGGTTTTATTCAACTTTATGCTTTACATGTAATGTTTATATGAGATATAGTGTGAAAATATTGTTTATTAAGCATTAAATTTAAATGATTTTTTTAATCTTTCTTATAATTATTTTCACTAATATACGGTTAACAAATCGGTAGGTTTAATGTGATTAATAATCGGTTGGTTAATCAATCAGATAGTAGGCAGAGTTAAAAATCGATTAAAAAACACAAAATTGATTGTTAGGACTAATTGTTATCGAACGTGCTGATATCAATTCTTCAATGTGCTGACATTAAATATTGTTAAGTTCTCAATTTTTGACTTCCTTATAGAATTTTCTTTAAAAATCTATACAACCATCTCTAATGAGATTGACAAAATAGAATTGTATAGTAATTTTTAACTTAATACGATAATGTGCTTGAATAAAAAGTGACAGAACTATTAAATTATTTTTTAAGACATTATTAGTATAATTGAAGCAGCGATAACGTCATAACTCTTTTTTTCTCAAGTGCAGAGGTTTTGAAATAAAAAATTAAAAGTAAATTACTTTTAAATTTTCTTTTTGTTTACTTTTTTATTCTTGATGCGAATTTATCTTATGTCTTGACAAGTATTCTAATAACGGTCCATGAATTTTTAATATTATAAAGTTCCATAAATGAGACTCGATTAAACTAAATTGAAACATTATCAAAATAGTTTATTTTTTCCTCACAAATAAGCGAAGACAATTTATTGGACGATAATTTTTGCTCCTTGAAACTTCTAATCGAATTCCACTTTTAATCTTTTTCAAAGGAGGATTCTTTTTAAAATTCATGAAAAATGTCTTGACTGGTTTCGTTGTCACAAAACATAAAGAGGAAATTAAAAATCATGAGAAAATAACTTCAAAATATGTTTTGAGCCGAAATGCAATAATAGTGTTCTGATCTACCTGTCAGAATTGTTCTACAAGAAGAACGGGAAGTAATTCCGCTTTATTTTGGAACGAATATTGACAGTTGTTCCGTTTCTAAAAGAAACTTTAATTTAATCCAACGCAAAATAGAATCGAGTGAAAGAACATGGTGGAATACAAGTGAAAATAAGATTGTTATTTTCTTTCTTCTTTCATTCATGCTATCAAAAAGTGTGAAACGATATAAAGAAGCTAGAGAACGGGAAACAAAGAATTAAAAGGAAAGGTGAAGCAGAAAAAAAAAAAAGAAACAGTGAAGATATGCAGTCACTAAGAATTTCTTGCGAAAAGAGACTTGGTAAATTAGTTTCATAAGTTGCTCAGGAAGCAAGTTTGAAAATGAAATTGGCGAAAGAGGATCGCCAAACAATAAAGAAAACGTTTTCTTTTCATCAGATTGTCATCTTATCTGGGGAAAATATTTCAAGTTCTTCGGATTATTTTAAATTTTTACAAGAATTTTCATTTAGGGTTTGTGTACATATTTTATCAAGTCTAAACTCTGAAATGTTGACAACAAGACCATGGATAATTTTCTCTTTCAGAGGTTGCAGTCTCTATTTCTAAGAGAAATATCATCATAAGTGAAATATATCTGCAGTAATCTTTTTGTCTGGTATCTGTTGTTACTGTTTTATATATTCCCCTAATATAAGTTAAATTTTAAAGTGAAATTTACCAGTATCTGTATGAGTTTGAATTTAACAAAATAAATTTTGCTTCGTGCTGTTATTAGTTCTGGTTTTAAAACCTAAAAATATTTATGCAAGTTCCTGATTTTTCCATCCTTATTGAAAAAATGCTTATGTGTAGAACTTAACCAAACTTAATTTAGTAGAGCTTAATTGAGTAGGACTTAATCAAAGATTATTCAGAAAGTCAGTATTTTATGAAAAGGTCAGCTTTTCAGTTTAAGAAGTCGTATTGTTTGTAACTCATATATTTATCGACAATGCTTTGAATAAATATTTATGCATGTTTTAAAGTACTGCGAAGAAGCATACAAAACATGTAATATCCTTATTCAGTTATATTATACTTTACAGATATGTATTTATGTTGTTATAAAGCAATAGCACAATAAATAAACATGAATAAAAGTAGAACAAAAAGAAAAAATACCCATATTTCTATATTATAATTAATTAATCCAATAAAATATAAAAACGAATATTTTAATTAAGTTTTATTTAGTTTTTATTAAGTTAATTAAGTTAAATTAATTTTAATAAGTTATATTTTGTAAAAATATGAGGGGGGAGGAAAGTTTATAGAAAATTTAAATGAAAGCAATGATTTTTTACCTATTACTTTCGGAACAAATTGATTTATGTTATAGAATTTCATGGTGTATCAAGAATACTATGATTCCTACATGAATTGCGATGGTATGGAAGGGATAGAAAAAATATAAAACTATTTTTTCGATTCTCAGTTTAGTTTATGAAAATATTTGACTAATTTTGATGGAATTATTCTATCAGAGAGAGAGAGAGAGAGAAAGAAAGAGATAGAGAGAGAATTAAGGAAAATTTCCTTACATCTGATTATAATCAATATCATCAACCTGCATTAAAACATAATTGATTAGAGGTGTAATTATTTCTTATATATGAATACATTTAAAATGAATACATTACTTCAAAAAGATGATCATTTCGTATATGCTTATTTAGATAAATTTTAGAGAATAGTAAACTATTTAGAAATGTTTGCGAACAAAACATACCACAATCATAAAATTATGTTATCAGTTTCAAGGATATAATATTTTCGATTGTTTTCATGAAGACATGGATGGATGCTTAAATTTAACAATAGTCTTTGGAATATGTAATTAGACAGAAAAGTCAACCCAACGACCAAAAGTTCGTCGACTGAAAATTAATATAGATCAATAGATTTTAATTAGATTCGAGTGAACTATACAATGCTGAAATTGACAATACGAATAGTTTTTAAATTTCTTAACTACCCAAACATGAAGGATTAAATTTAAATAGGAACATTAACAATGTATTTTAAATCTTTAATAACGGAAAAAATGTAGGAAATCTTATGCAGTTAACTCCCAATAATCATGGAGTGGATTATCCACATTCCTAAGTAAAAAAAAAAAAAAAAAAAAAAAAAAAAACTCATCACTTCAAAAAATATGAATTGCTATTAAAGAAAAAAATGTTTTCATACAAAAAATAGGAAAAAAAGCTGAATGCCGAAATTTTAGACTGATTTCCTGAAAAAATAAAAAGGGGCAGATTAGAGAATCATTTTTAACCATGAAGTGTTTGTGTGTTTCTTTCTTTCCAGTTGATACTATGATTACGCTACTTTATTACAATTGTCACGTTGGTTTGAAATATCATTGACGTCAGATAATGTTTCATTTACAGCCCCTCGTATTGAGACAGCGTCATAAATCCGACTTATTGACGAATTTGTCGCCTGCCTTCAAATCGCATTCTTCAGCAGGCAGCAAACAAGGCGAAGTTCAACATCGAATGTCTGAGTGTCGTCGGCGATGATAAAATCCATTCATTATCAGTAATAAAGAAGTATTTTTAATTATAATTTTTTTCGTTTGTAAAATCTTTCAAAATCATAAAAATTGCTTGTTTTAAATAAATAGTTTTCCGATTTTCAAATCTTTAGCGATATTACTTCCAAAATTGAACACGTTGAAAATAGGACAGATGAAAAAGACAAGACATAACATTTACTTTGCGGTAGTTTAAATTGGCAAGGAAGATTCAAAATTTTATTTTATAGTTTGCATATTGTCTCAAAATATTAATTGTGAATTTGTTTCAGAACATCAACAAAGAAATATCTATAATATTATTAACAGAATTTTTGAATTTTCAGATTAAAAAAGTTATAGTGACGTATTATATATTTAATACATTATAAAATATTGAAGATATGATACAAATCATAACATAACAAATAACAGTTTTTCTCACTATATGATCGTCTTTGATAGACGATTTATTTTCCTAGTTTCAATTTAATTACTTCTATTGAATAGTATACGTGCTCATACTAAAAATTGTTGACTAGTTTTATATTATTTCTCAGTTAATAAGGTCCTATATTTTAGCTACTAAGAGCTTAAATTGTTCACTGTTGCAATTTCGTGTTGATTTGTTCTCTTTTGTCTTTTTGTTTTTTGTGGATTATGGAGTTCAATCCGCTTCATTCAATCTGCGGATCGGTTTGGTTTGTTTGTCTGTCAGGCTTTACACAAGAGAGCCAAATAAACTGAGATGTGCAGTGTAAAGTGGAACTCCGAACCGATACAAACATCCAAGTGTAAGATGGGATTCGATCCCACGAACTGTTATACCAAAGGCAAGACCCCTTCGAATGCCAGATCGGTTTCAGTTTCGAGGATAAGTGAGAATTTGTTATAAGAAAAGAACTTTTAATTAATCATCTTGATATAATTTAAGTTCTGATATATTTAAGATTTTCTTCTTCTTCTTCTTCTTAGAATTGGGTTTGTATGTCATTGGGCACCTCTGCTTTTATCAGCATTTTGTACCATTAACTCCAAACCCAATGTTTCCTAGTTCCAGTTGCTCGGGTCACCCACTTTATTAATAAAGTCCGATAACCCTTTAATGGAGTCTAGGTGTAACTTTCTAGTATGGATGATGCCTAAAGAGGTTAATCTAGGGAGGGCAAGAACCTCGCATTCATAAATGATATGCTCTGCCGTTTCCTCTTGCGTATGACATTTCCAGCAGATAGGGTCTTGCTGAAATAGTCCCATCTGGTCAGAGAGTCAGTCATACTAGGGATAGCTTCCTGACTTTCACCAGAAGATGGTTTGGAGGTCATTTCTACCTCAAGTGAAGGATTCATTACTGCCCCTTTACAAGACAGCCTCTGAGTTCACTTGTCTTTTTCAGCAAGGTCAACTTCAGAGGCATCACCTGTAGATGCAGAAAGGATTGTTATTTCTTGTGTCTTTTCAGCCACAAGATAACAATTTATAAGCTCAGGTAATATAAGTCCACCCAGCATTGCCTGAGATACTGGGCAAGGCAAATCACTCTAGAAGTTTGCCAGGCAACTAGAGGCTCCGTTAAGACACCAATACCGCGGTGCCAATTAGCCCTAGGCACGGAACGCATAACACCAGGGTTTACGGGAGCTGGTTCGCGGCCTCTGATTCTATATTCAAGGCTATCCTGTCATTCCTACAGGACGTTCGGTGATCCACCGCCTACCGAAGCGCCTGGTAGCTGCTCAGGCCCCAGGTATTTAAGATTTTACTTTTATTGTTTTTTACTTGTTTATATTGAAGTTACGTAAGTGTTCAAGTTGATGCACACATAAAAATATACAGAAATGTACATTCATAAATATATTCCCCACAGTACAACTATTAACAATACTACTTAATTCTAGATCCAATATTGTCACAAAAATATAATCTTTAAAATGCTGTCATTTTAAAAAATAATTTTTGATGAGATTACAAATAAATCCTCAAATATTGAGGCATTCATAAAAATACCTCTACAAGAAAAGTAATAATCTATTAAAAATTGTATTTATAAAAACGAATACAAAAAAACCCAATTAATTATGTGTTAAATATTTCTATACTCACAAGATTGTCATTCTTTTTTGTATTAGTAAGGTAAAACAATGTTTAAAGTTGTTTTAATTTATAAAGATTTGATGTTTTATTTCTTAATCTATAAGGATCAATGTGGTATTTAGTAAAACCAGTTCAATATAATTAATCATGGTTACATAAAGTAATTTTCAAGAAAGAATAAATTTTATGAACTTTTTTGATACGTTCTAAAATTAATTCGAAGATGTGAAATGGTTCCACTAATTAATAATTAATTGTTGTCGTAACTTAAATTTTGCTGAAAATTTTAGCTGCTAGTTTTTAATAAGCTACAAAGCATAAAAAAGGTCATTGTGCTTATTTTTTTTTATCGCGATGCTCTATAACTACATTGTTTTCGAGATAAAGTTTTATAAGTTAACAGTCTTTAATCCTAAAGATTTTTAAATTATGAACCAAAAATTACTTTATTCAAACTGACATTTTCTTTTTAAGATGAATGCTTCTGAAACATTGAAAGAATTCATTTAAAATCTTTCAATGAAGTTTAAATTTCATAAAACCCATTAAATCAAAAGTGGTCGAGTTAAAGTAAAACACTGTTTATAAGAAGAAAAAAGTTTCTTTTTTTTTCGTAGAAAGATAATTTATAAAAAAATAATTTCTGGTACTTGAAAATTCTTTAATCGAATATAAATTTTAATCATTCTGGCAAAAAGGATTCTTTTTTTTTATGTTGATGAAAATGTCTTGTTCCGTTGTCGGGGCATAAAGAGGAAATTAAAAATCATAAGACCAGCATACGAATATGTTTGGAGCTTGAATCGCAATCATATATTTCTGATCTCACCTGTCAAAAATATTCCCCAGGAAAGTAGGAAGCAATTCCGTTTTATTTTCGGACGAATATTGACAGTTGTTCCATTTTCAAAAGAACTTTAATTTAATCCTCTGTTAGATAGAATTGGAAACTACATGCTGGAATGCAAGTGAAAATAATTTTTTTTCTTTCATTTATTCCATCAACTAGTTCCACTTTAAAGTGTGGAACACTGTGGGAAGGATAGGGGGTTGGAAACAAAAGAATTGGGAGAAAAGGTGGTGGCGGGAAAAAAATAAAGGGGAAGAAAGTGTAGAGGGTGCACCTACTAGAATTCCTCCCGAAAAGCGACTTCGTAAATTAGTTCCGTAAGTTGCGCAGGAAATAAGTTTGAAAACGAAGTTGGAAGAAGAAGCTTCAACCAAAGCAGGAAACAATTTTCTTTTCTTCAGGCTGTCATCTCGTCTGCGTGAAAAATTTCTCGTCTGCCGGTTTCTTCTTCTTTTTTTTTTCTTTCTTTTTTTTTACTGGAATTGGCACAGGGAGACCGTTCTCCACAGTTTCTCAAATCTCAACTTCACCGCCCAGAAGAAAACAGGAATGGGGAAAAATCTCCCTTTTCCCAGTTGTTATCGCATGGATTACATACTGTTTCTTAGTAAAATATATTTGGTCCTATACATACAATTTTTTTTTGCTTATTTTCTTAACCCTTTTTAATACTAAGCGAATTTCGAACTGAAAATGCGTTGACATGTGTACATGATGTTTGATTTGAAGAAAATTAAATGACGACTTTATATTGAAATTGATTCTAACATGCCAAGCTCACGATTTAGAAATGTTTTCGCAGGAACTGAATATTTTTTCATATTTTTTAAAATTAAAATATGCTTATGCATTAAATTCAATTACAGGGAAATGTTTTGCCCCAAGAGCTGAATATTTTTTCACATACTTAAATCAAAATATGTGCTTATGTATTAAATTCAATTATTAGGAATTTAAAGATTTTATGGAAGAAAATATTAAATTTTTTTTTATATGATCGTGAATATATTCGACATTATTTATTAGCAGAGTATTTTTAAAATTATCAAAATTGAAAAAAAATATGATTTAACATAGTCGATTAAACAATCCAAAAATAGACGATCAATTGTATTTAATAGGTAATAACAAACTTCTCTCAAAGAAACTGAACTTGGTCACTTTAACACATATTTTTTAATCTAAAATATCAGGTTAATCTATGATCCTCAACTTTACAAAAAATATTGGTTTTTAAAAAGAATTGTTACATTTGCATAGTCTTACAGGAAGCCAAACAAAAGCAATAAAATAGTCTAATTTCTTATAGCTGATAACATCCAATAACAACTGATATTATTAATAGTGTACATTGCTAAGAAATTAGAAAAGTGATCAAGACATTTTAGAAAACTTTTAATCAATAAATATGCAAGATGAATGTAAAATGGAGGAAAGCTTAAGAAATGAATTGATAGAAAGAATATAAATAGATGTTTCAGGGCAAGAATTCGATTACATGTCAATAACAAAAAGCGTATTGTTTGAAAATGATGCATAATGTCTCATACGGTCGCTCGAACAGCCAAGATTGTTGCAGACAAATTTTATGTAGATATAATGAGGTTATGAGATTTTGAGAAATACAGTTTTACTCTCTAGAATAAAAAATGGCTATTTTTTCTCGAGAAGAACAGCATTTTTCATAATTTTCTGTTGTTGTTGTTACTTATGACACTTGGACAAGCCAAGCTCGCTATGCTAATTTAAATCAATTGGGAGCGTCTTTCGTTTTAATTAGAGCACCATGGAGGTGAAAGTACGACTTTTGCACTTCAAATCCTCCGATAGATGGCAGCACTAGAGGATCTACTCCCTCAATTTTGGAATAGATCTGAAGAGGAAGGAAATTTTCTCCAGATCATTGCACCCATGGTAACTGCTCAATGACCGACCACAGGACTTTCGATTCCACAGATTTAACGAGCACGTATATCGCATGTACTCGGTGGGTCTTTGGCGGCATTGGGAATCGAACCCCACCCTTCCGAATGGAAGGTCGATACCCTAACCACTAGGCTACCACGGCCCTTCATAATTTTCTAACCATATTATATGGATATAAAATTTGCTTGCTTATCTGTTTGAGCAGATCACACACCATATATGAAACATGCTGCATTATCTTTTAACAATACAATATTTGTCATTTACACGTAATCGAATTCTTGCAGTGAAATATCTTTTCAAATCTCGAACAGTAAAAGAATGTTTGTCTGTCTCAAACATGCTTATTTTGAGCCGTAATACTTTCTAAAAGGATTCCAAACACGGCTGATCGGATTAAGAAGAGAACTCACTTGTGATTTCATACGTTAAACTGTTTGAATTTTGTAGTTCAAACATGCATGCAGTTGGAAAATATGTTTGAGAATATTTTTAAATCGACAAACAGTATGAGATCTTCTGTTATCATTCTTTAAAAAATAATTGAAGTGTAAATTACATGAATTCTCAATATCTCGCGTCTACACACATACCTCTTAATCACCTATTCACCATTCCGAAAGATTTACAAATTCAACCATCAACACATCTGAACTGTCATGTGATGCTTACCGAATAGATGTGTGTTGTTGTTGTTGCTAATCCCAGATGATCAAGCAATGCTAGACCATCTGCATAAAACCCATTATTTCCAACAAGTCCAAAAATAGTGTAGGATCTTTAAGAATGTCACTTTTGGCAAAGTCCAAGCAGTTTAGAATATGGGCAGGGGAGGCCTGCACGGCTCCGCACCAGTGGCCATCCGGGTACTTCCTCTGTCCCTGATGGAAAACGAGAGCTTTAATATGTCCACTAATGAAGCGAGAAAGAACTGTTTGTTGCTTTCCGGTACCCTTGGTTCGAAGTGCCCCACCAGGGCTTCTAGTGAAGCACCATGAGTTGTTCGGAGGAACACGCCATCTCATGTTCGTCTGTACTTTAATTATTGAGATCTCTGTATAAGTGAGAGTACTTTCCTCACACTCGCCATCAGTAGAAGCCTTCCTCACCAAGGCATCAGCAATTTCATTACCATCTATTCTGACGTGGGATAGGACCCACTGGAAATGAACATCATGCTCCCTAGTAAGGCGATGGATGATCTCTAGAATACCCAAGCTTGTTTTATCTCTCACCTGCGTCCAGTTTGATAGGTGCTGTCTAGAAGCACAACTGTCAGTCAGAATCCAAACATCCTCATAGTTCAGCTCCGTTGCAGTTTCAATTAGATGCAGGCCCTTGTAGATTGCCAGTAGTTCAGACCTGAACACTGAGCAAAAATCAGCATTTCTAATAATACCTAGATCAATTGTTCCAGTTGAAGTAACAATATGCCCACCGCTACCAGCGACACCATGATCACCTCTGCTGCCATCTGTATACATTTTAAGAGCAGAATTAGGAATGCTACGAATAGTCTCAAGTGTTAATTGTCTTGCAAAATGCGGTGACTCTAAATTTTTAGAAAATTTTGTCAAAAGTTTGGTGTGGAAGTGAATTTTTTCAGCATCTGTAAAATCAGGAAGTTTCAAAGAGAACGGTTCAACTTTAGCAGAGAGAGGGCCCAACTGTCTCACCAGTGAAAAAGGACTGTGCCTTTTTAGTCGCCTGTTGTTCTGCCAATTTTGAAGATAAGTCGAAGTTCTATGTTGATTATGGTAACTGTAAAGTTTGTTGTAGTATTTAGAAAGGCAGTATTTTCGTCTCAATCACAAAGGAGGAAGATCACATTCAAAGAGTACAATTTCGTGGGATTAATTCAATTACACTTCTTTTTCTATATCACATAATATATTTGGTACCATGCTCCAAGCAGAAGTGTGGCTTGTCAGTTAAAAGAACTTGATTTCTGTCTCACTTTATAATCTTATATAATTCTTCTCTCAGTAGATTTTGTTCCATCTGTATAGTGTCTTGAGTTTTATGGTATACACACTATTGGCCTATGTGTAAGAAGATCACTCTTACGAAATCCACTTTAGATTGTTTGGTTTGCGATCTTTATTTCTATAGTCAAAAGAAATTATTTTTGCTAGTGATACGTTTCATATTCTGTCTTAATGAGCTATTGACAACATATATCAATCAGCACTTTCTGTAACAGTATTTGATGACCTTGCTCGGGGTCAATATTTAACATTACCCATATCTTGAAATCAATTTCACTGCTTTAAAAGGACATGTTTTCTACTTCAACTGCACCCACTTCACTTTCTTGACTTAAATTTATTTGAGTCTCTCGATAAAATGCCAAGTCATAATTTCCGGTATATCAACTTTTTTATCTTCCAATCGTAGGATTTTGGTTGTGGTATTCTCACAAGTCACATTTTCTCACTACAAAAGTTGGAGATTTTAATTTCACAACTGAAACAATGTAAAAGAAGCTTCTGCAAAAGCACAATTATTGCTTTTTTTTAGTTTATGACTACATTAATTTGCATTTAAAGATTTCTGCTGTTTTATCGCAATTTAAATTATAGACCTTGTTTAAATTGACCTTAGCTATCGGTATTGGAGTAATTTTATCAAAATCATCATCATTAATAAATCCATTGCTTTACTGAAAGCCTTAAGCGTTGGGAGATTTATGTCATGTCTTGTATAAATTAATAATTTCCCGCCTAAGGACAAAATGAATAAAACAAGAGTCATTATAAATATTGTCTTCGTAGAATATGATAAATTCTTATATTAATTTTTTTCGTTACTCCATTCTTATTAATATTTATACCAGCTTATGCATTTGATTAAAGAATATAAATATTTTTGTTTTGTTGTTAGATAACAATAAATATGGAAATTTTAAGTCTTTTGCTTATGTTATGTATCGAAATTGTTTCTCACTTGGGAAGAAAGATATGTGTGCAAGTAGACTCCATTCATACCAACCGAAAGCTCAAGGTTTTGTTTTAAGCTTTGCAAAGACATTTTTGTAGATCAAATTGTTTGAATCAGTGAATGCTAAAGACTGAATAAAGGGGTATTGAATAAAATATGAAGTTTAAAATTTATTCGAAAATATCAAGGATTTTTTTCCAGCAAAAGGTTATTTATTAGCTTACGTATTAAAATACAACTGGAATACTTTGATAATGAATCACTGAGAAAAAGATCATTCGCCTGAAATACTGAAAATCTCTTATAAGTTACCCAAGGAAAAATCATAAGATAATAGTTTTACGGACATTATGTATTTAATAAAAAGTGAAATAACTAATAGGATTAATTTTATAACTAGTATAAATTATAAAATTATATGTTGAGTTATATATCTATATATATAAAAATTTCGTGTCACGATGTATGTTCCCGATAAACTCCGAAACTACTGAACGGATTTTGATTAAAATGTTGTAACCATTTATAATAGGGTCCAACTTAAAAGATAGAATAGTTTTTATCTCTTAATTATTGATCTCAATATTTATTATACGACATTAGTGTTTATTTATTGGTTAGTTATGTAAGTTCCTAATAGATGGCGGTTTAGCATCTAAGTTGCACAGGTATTCGGCAGATGGCGACGTGTTTATTTTTCTAGATTTTACCATCTTCGAGAAATTTAACGTGCGCGCGCAAGCGCGTGATTAATTATAGAATTTACATATATTTTCATAATGTATAATCATACTATAACAATTTTTCGTGAATCATTTTCATAATTATACTTTGTATTGTGTTATTATTGTGCGGTGTTCAGTTTGAATATTTTTAATATTATAAATAGTAAAATAAAAATTTATTTATTACTGTTTTTCTCTACTAATTTTCATACCACCTCGAAAACATGTAAGTATTTCTTGATAGCCTTTTATTTTTTTATTTTTATTTTATAATTTGATAATTATAATTTTTTCAGCAGTACATTTTGATCTAATTTATTTATTCAAATGATAAATTCTTTTAATTGTTCTTTATTTCAGTATAATGCCTCGGAAAATTTTTTTAGTTTTAATAATTTAAAATTGAAAAAATAATAGTTCGATGTCAATGTTATCTACCTCATTTATAACAATTTATTTTTAGATGTTTTTAATTTATATAATATATTTTATAAGTAAGTCACTGATTACAAACTATAATTTAATATAAGATGAATAAAATGTAAATTCAGAAAGTATTTGTTGATTTGTGCTTAATTTCAAAATTTCGATACTTTACCTATTACTTTTAAATTTTGGTGAAACGTTTTATTTTTAATCTCATATGAATGAACCTATTTTAAATTTTTTTAGAAAATATTTATTTGATTGTACCAAGGAGTTAGTAAAAAATTGATTCAATGTATTATAATTACTCAGCCACTGCAACGCGTGGCTG
Organism: Latrodectus hesperus; assembly: GCA_037975125.1. Classification (NCBI taxonomy): domain Eukaryota; kingdom Metazoa; phylum Arthropoda; class Arachnida; order Araneae; family Theridiidae; genus Latrodectus; species Latrodectus hesperus. Next base: position 8,539,199 of record CM075852.1, on the reverse strand, counting down.
GGTCAGCTTGTATACATATAAGTTTCAGTTTTATAATAAGATAACAGTTTAAAATCACTTCTGCTATTGAAATTTAAGAACAACTTAAGTTATTTTCGATTAAAAAAAGTTCATTGATACCTGTGTTTTAAATCTTCTGATAGTTCCTTCAGCAAAATATTCGGAAATAATTATTTATCCATATTACATTCGAAATATTTTTTAATAGTTTTATATAAGCCAAATATTTTATATTCTTTAAAACTTCAATAGTATATTTCAATATATAATTATCATACTATTATTTATTATTTCGAAATTCCCGAAAACGTCAAACGGAAATAGAAATATTTATTTTAAAATCGATGTATTTTAGAATAGATATATTTACGTTTCTATCTATTATTTTCTTTTCCAGAGTTACAGAGTAATGCATTATTTATAAACCAATATTTAAAACAATTTTCTTAAGTTACATTAAAGAGACATTTTAACGATTGTCTAAAAATATTCTTGAAAACATTTTAAATAAAATTTAAAAATCACGCAGAAGAAAACAGTAGAAAAAATATTTCAACAAAATATTTTGAAGAATATTTTTTTCTTTTGAAATGAGCATTTTGCCCAATATAAATAATTCTAAGAAAACTTTTTTCTCTTAAAGAAGATCTTAAAATAAAAATGGAATTCTCAATTTTAAGAGAAAATATAAGATTATATATGAAATGCTTGACATTTATTGGGTGGAAAAGTTACTTTAGATTAATTGGCTTTGTTTCGCATTCATCGGTATTTCTTAATAATAAAATATTTATCATTTTATTATTTTAAATTTTAAGAGGATTTTACATATATTTTTTACTGTATGTATTTATATGCACAGACATTTCTTAAGCTCAAAATGATTTATTTAAATTAAAAATTGCTTTCATTTTAATGTTGATTAATTAAACCTTAAATGGAATACAAGATAAATGCTTTTCAATGATATACATTTGGCTGTCATCTGGGAACAATAAATCTTTGTTTCGTAATGTATGTCTCTTTTTCTCAAAACGTTTAAAGGAAAAATTGATGGTTTCTTATAGTAATAAATTAAATTAATGTTGTTTATAAAATTTCTGCCAAGAACGGAAGCTCAAACAGTTTGGTCACTTGTAACTAAATTGTTATCGTCCTGGACTTTGTTTTAAAGAAACAATACATTTATGTAAGCAAAACTTCTAAATTCAAATTATAAGATTTAAGAAATATTTTACGTTGAAAATGTAGGATGAAATTGGTCGGAAATTTTTTTTTTTAAAGTTGCAATTAATTTATTTCAATTTCTTCTGAATCATATAAATTCACGGGTTACTTAGTAACTTTTTTTCTCAAAAAAGACTTAATTTTTCTTTTTATGGGAAATAATGATTCTTTTCTGTGTTTTTATAGGGATGTATATTATAGTTTTCTCATATGTGAATTATACAACGTATAGGAGATGATTTACTTTGGAGAAGATTTACTGATCAATTCAAATAGGTTTAATGAGAGAAACTGAGTATCAACTCATATATTTCATCAAAGTAAGTGCATAAAATCCTGTCATAATTTTCACAAAATAATCAATATTGCTGCTACACAAAATGGAGAATTAATTACTTTCACCAACTAATGAAAAAAATCCGGCTATAAATTTTTTATTTTGTTGCGATACTTACAACACATTATTCTGTTATGAAAACAAATCTACAACAAATATAATTTTTTTAGGAATAATATATATTTTCAGTTATTCGTTAAGTTATTCAGTTATTCGAGTATTTCTGTGCCTACAGGAGGGACATTTTCTCCCGCTAACCTAATACGTAATTTCGCATTACATAATAATGGATAAAATATACACTTTACGTAGAAATGAAACCCTTTTTAAATATGTGATTTAATGTATCATATTTCAATCATAACAAAAAATTTAATTAAAATAATTGATATTCAATAATAATAATAAAATAAAAATTTATTGTATTTTACTGTAGTTAAAAATACCTCAAATAAATCTAAAAATAAAATCCATTCTAGAAAATCTCCCATAAAAACCTATCCTGAAATAGAAGCGACACCTATACACAACCATTTCAAAATGAATTAAAAGGCTCTTTACCACATGTTTGTGTTCACATTCACGAAAATTCAATAAATCACAGGCACTTGACTAAACTTATTCTGTCATTGGAAAGAGAAATACTAATGTATGATGGCAATCTTTTCAATGAAACATTGGTTAGTAATTTCATCTGGTAGTAAATATTTCGTTCTGAAAGTATGACGTAAATATGCGGCGATCGTCCTGCTGCGTAGGCTCTGAAGGTTATCTAGGCCGACGCATATTTGCGTCATTCGTACCGAAAGTGTTAATGTTGGGAATACTTATTGAAATAAATAAATAATTTTTAGAGTTCTTAAAAAACTTACCCTGTCATACAACTGAAATGAAATATATTCTATTTATCATGATGTTGAATCTATCACTCTACGGCACAAGATACTGTACAAGTTTGCATCACTAATGAACTTTATTAAATCAATATTTTAACATTTATTCTAAGAGATCTAATGATATACGAGGGTCACTCTGAAATTTTTGAGATACAACTAGGATTTTAAAGTTATACTTACAAAATTTTAGGTGTGTTCAAAGTAGTCTCCTCCAGCATCAATGCACTTTTGTAGACGAATTTTCCACAGATTAAATGCCTCAAGCCATTCATTTCTTCGAATAGATGAAAAAAATGCATTTATAGCCACATCAATCTCTTCTTCTGAATAAAAACGACGTCCGCGTAAGTTCTCTTTTAAATTAAAGAATAACCAAAAGTCGCACATAGCTAGATCAGGTGAATACTACGGATGTTTGATCACTTTAATTAGTTTTTGTTTAAGAAACTCAACTGTTAATCCGGCTGTATGTGAAGATGCATTGTCATGGTGAAGCATTAGTCCCCTAACATTCAGTTCTTGTAGAATTTCTGGAAGACATTTAGTGGTATACCAGTTTGCTGTTACTGTCTTCTGAAAAAGTTACTTCTTCCAACTTGATGGCTTTGACCAATCCCGTACTTCTGAAGAAAACGGCATACATCACTTTTTTCAGTGGGCGTTGTTTTTTCACCATTGTCGGCGTGGAATCATCTTCAAAGACCCATACTTTGCTTTCTTGACGTGTTGGAACGTCAAAAAACGGTATGTACGTTTCATCACCTGTTACAATTTTAGAAATGATGCGGTGGCCATCATCATTCAGCATATTAAGAGTTTCTTTACTGATTCTGACACGCTCCTCTGTTTGATGCTCAGTTAGATTATGGGAAACCCAACGGCAAACTACTTTTTTCATATGTAATTCTTCATGAATGATTTTGTGTATGGCTGCGGATCCAATGTTAAGTTCCTTCTGTATCATTTGATAGGTACAGCGATTATCATCCATTAACATTTTTCGTATGCCTGACACATTATCCGGGATGACTGCCGACGGCGGCCTTCCTGTGTGTTCTTCATCCTGAAGAAAATTGCGACCTCTTCTAAATTCTCTAAACCATCTGAATACAGTAGCACGAGCTGGAGATTCATCACCAAACGCTAATTGCAACCGTTGAACGCATTCTTCTTGATTTAATCCTGCTTTGAAATCGTAGAAAATCATAGCGCGAAAATGTTCTCGCGTCAACTCCATTTTCTCTTCTGTTTAAAATTTATTCCACGCTAAACAAGTTGAAGTAAGTCAGTAAAAAATCGTCTTCTGTGTTAAAATACTTTGTACTTTAAAATTTAACCGTTATTTTTATTTTGTAAATTCTCGTCTGCACGTATCTCAAAAATTTCGGAGTAACCCTCGTATAAGTAACTCTCATTATTTATAATATCTTGATGACATTATTTAGAATTTTACACTATTTACGCTGTTATTAAAGCATATATTAAAGAATATCATTTGCCGCTCTACAATTTCTTTTTGCACACGAGTGCTAATTTGGCAGGGATCTGCTTTTAAGAATAAACTTCTACACTCATCCAAAACGAGACGAAATTCTACGAAATATTGAACTTCATTATCATTATGAAGACTTAAAAAATAGTCATTTTATAGAAATGTTTCTTCTTTTACTATATTAATCTAACGTTTGTAAATTTTATTTAAAAATACTTTTTACTTTAAATCACAAATGTAAAACACTTCAAAAAGAAAAACAAATCTTCGTACAATGAAGAGAAATTAAAAATATATATTAGCCCCAGTATAATTAAATAAAGTAAACTGTAATAAATATTAAATAGACTAATATTATTAACGGAACAAGGGGGATTACAGCATATTTATCCACCATTTTGAAAGGATTATCGGGCGCTTTTTTTCTCATAATTACACTCACCTTTGTTACTTGTTAAAGAACAGATGTTATATTCGCGTAATTAGATTTCCTGTGAACAGGCTCTTTTAATCTTTGCAAAATAGAGCGGAAATAAAATAAAAGACGGGCGAGAAAAGAAATTTTCAGATATGGTTAAGGATCTGCTTCTTTAGTTTACGATTTATGAAAATAAAGAGTAGAGCGATTGAAAACGATAGAGGCAGGTGGAAAAAAAATGTTCGCACTAAATAGAGCTCTTCCCTTGATGAAAAATTCTCGCACTTGAAATCCAATTTCGGTCGCCAAATTTTTATACTAAATCATCATTTTTCTGTGATGGCAAAAGAAGCACTTAAAAGGTGGAATTAAATTAAGCTGAGTGTTTTAAAATAGGATGTTTCTCGCTGACTACGCTGTTTGAATAAATGAAAAAAAAATTGCTGCGAGAAGAATGCTTTTTCGAACATTTTGTTTTGTTTTATTTTATTGATCCAACTTTGGGTTTTGTGCCAATTGAACTGTGAAAAATGAGGGGTGGAATATTTACTTTATTGAATGAAGGTATGTATATTTTATATCTTGAATTATTACTTTTCAATTCGTGCAATAGATACAGCGAAATTTTAAGTAATAGAAAAATGTAACGCATATGCTGTTCAATTTCAAGTTTATTGATTTTAATGATGTGACACAGAAGTTTTCAAGACACAATATAACTAAGGGGTTTAAAATGTAGATATTTGATATATTAATCTTCGAGATTTCAAGTATTTTTTCAATAGGTTTTCTAGAATGAGTAGAATGAATAAAAAATATATCTGATTCTTATGCAAAGGGAACATTATCAAAATGGAATGCAAGTTATTTTATACTTAATGAAACCTTCAAAATACAGCTTTTAACTATAAAGTTCTACATTTAGTTTGGCACGTTTCCAATTAAATTTCTAGAGTGAAATTTATAGAATGGTCAATATTAACTGATACTAGTCAGAGGTTTATAACTCCTGCATTTTTGAACGGACCTAAATGAAACTTTAAAAATGTTCTATTTTGATCAAATAGTCAATATTATCCGGCAGAATAATATTGGATTTTCATCAGAAAATATTTTGAAAACTTTTGTCATGACGTAGCGTTGCACGAAATAAAAATGATTCTTGTGCATATTTTGTTCACCACTAGTATGATGGAAACACGCTATCGAATTATTAAGGGCCGGACATAATACAGAGTAGAAATTAGAGAGGCTTGATGAACAATGTTTTATAAGTTTGTTTTAACATAGTGGTATGTCTTCAATTTTAATCTTTGAGAATACCTTATAATCAAAAGTCACAAATCGTTAAGTCTACTGATCTCTTTGACTAAGCAGTTTTGACAATATGTATAATAATGTATTCATCGATAAAGTTTGCTTGAATCCCATTCCATATACATCTTTACACACAAACTGTTGCCTACTTTACAGTTATATGATAACCAAACAACTTTTCTGCCTTGGCCACGTGATGCTGTTGTATTCCTAACTTGTGACCATTATCGAACTAACTCATTTAGTACGACTTCTTCGAAAGATAAATATAAAATAAAAGATACGGATGAATAGAGGAAATCGAACTGATTAGCTACCGATAACGTGAACAAATTCCCTACCAACCAAGCCACCAGGATTTTGTTTATTTAAATATTTGGTTTAATATTTACTCATGGACCTTGATATTTTTGCTTCTTTTTTGACGCAAAGAAAGGCGCTAAAATGTGAATAACAGATGGCAACCCAAAAACTACTTTAGTTAACGCATTGAAAATACCAGGGCTACCAGAAATTATATTGCCGCATAGAGAAAGCTTACCAACGAGCTCAGTGGCCGAGTGGTCAAAGCACGCGATCCAAACCCAGAGGTTGCGGGTTCGATATTAGCCACGGTTGTTGTATCCAAAGTATGGATTTTTTGTTTGTTTCCTTAATTATTGTTTCCTTGTGTTCTACAACATTTTAGACCTTTCTTTGTTATGTTAATTAGTTGTTTCTAGAATATTCTATTACTGTATAAAAGCTTATACCTACTAGTCGTGGGCAACTTCTCGACCTTGTAAGGTTACAAGTCGCTATTTTCCTTCAATAAACTTGTTTATTTAAGACCAACGGTGTGTTCACTTAAATCTTCGTGACAATATTTTATCGCCAAATTTTTTTCCAAAGTAAGGATTACCTGCTTGTACTCCGAATCAAAATATTTTTCTATTAAATTTGTTTGGGTTATGAATAATAAATATTGAATAATCACACAATCCGTGTAATATAAACAACTAATAAACAGACTTATCAACTAAGAAATGAGAACTTGTCAGTGAATTCTATGAAAAAAGTGTATTTATTGCTCAATAATGCATCACTTGATGTTAAGAAATATGTCTACTTCATAGTTTGATGCGCCGAACGATGGCTGAGTGGTTAGCGCTCCTGACTCATGAGCTGTGGGTCCCGGGTTCGAATCCCGGTTCGGACATGGATGTTTCTTTCCTTCTCTGTCCTTTCTTCTGTGTTGTGGTATGAATATGGATCACCCTATAAACGGGTTTGTGGTGGTATGGCGCTGACAACGCTACTCGCCTCCGTGACTTGGTTGACAAGTGTCCGCTAGAGTAACGACAAATGAGTAGCAGTTTCTGGGCTTGTTGTGGCATAGGGTTCAGTCACCTTTATGTGCCCGCCATTGGAATAAAACATAGTTTGATGCCAGTAATAAATAAAATCAGATTGACCTAAAGTCAAATTTAATAATTTAAACATTTGTATTTATAATCTATTTCAAGTCATTGTAATATTGTCAGTAAATATATCTTTCGTTGAATGTATTTATAATTTGGGATTTATTTTCAACAAAATATGTTTAAAGATATATGTGCTGAAACTTATTGTAAGTGGAAAACAAGCAAAATAAATTAATCTTTTGTTTTTAACCTTCGAAATATTAATTCATGTTTTGCTGATTTATAAAATTTTTTTGTTAAATATTTGCTATAATTATTATTTATATAAATATTTGCTTTCTAAGAGAGACAAATATATGAAATTTCTAGTTGGGTGTAACAATCATAAATCTTGTCTAAGCCAATGAATCTAAATAGATATGATTAATTTAAGCAAATATATTTATAGATTAGAATAAAACCTTATCTCTAATCTTTTTCATCCATTGGAAAAAAGGGCTGTTAAGATCTGTTCTCATTCAATCTTGGTGAATAATAAACGCTTGATGAAATTTATTGTAATCAATCGTATGTATTTATTTTTTTTCTAACAGTTAATAAAAATTCACTGAATCTGGATTTATACCAAGCCGAATTTTAGCGGACATAATCTTAACTATTTGTTATATTAAATTTATTGTAAATTATACATTTTGACATTATATCCTTAATTTCTATATCCTTCCTATATTTATATTTGATAGTTAGTCGTCACATAGGTTTCTTTTGTGAGAATAATCATGTGTTTTCATCTAGTAAAGGAAAATATAACTAATTTATTTTTTCTACTTTTTTTTCTTTTTGTCACATTTTATAATACATTAAATATTTATATTCAATATATTTATTGTAATATATTACATTTTGTGTGTGATGAGATTATTTTAATAAGATTTTCATTGTATTTCTGATAATTCAGTGCATGCTTATTACACGTCCGACCATTTCTGTGTAAAAAATATGTCGCACATGATTGCGATTTGGTAACAAATTTTATAGTTTAGCGACCGCCAATATATTTCAAAAGTTTACCATTTTCTGTTTTTAGTGTATATGTAAGTTTTAAATTTAAAGTTATATGTTTTTGTAATCGTGTTGATATAAAAATAAGAATACGAATTAAAAATAATGTTTTTACCTGCTTGTTTCAGTAAAGAGATAAGTTGACCTCACATTATAACAAAAATGTATTAAAAATGAAATCTTTATACTTTTTTCCCCCATAAACTGCTTAGCTAATATTAATCGGAGTGACATAAAATAAGGCAAACATTTTTGGAGAGAAATCGCAATACTTGGTGATATATTTTTTCCAAAAATGCTCAACATTCATATTTATTTTATTACATTACATATATTCAGACTTGTATGCTTGATTCTTGAGATCCGCTTGTAAGTCTTCGTCGATAATAGGACAAATAGCACAATGACAGATGTACAACCACAGAAGAATAACGAAGAAAACACCCAGGGCCATGGTGGGAATCGAACCCACACTCCTACGCTCACAAGCGATTAGCGGTGATGCTTTAGACCACTCAGCCACGGAGCGCCCTCAACATTCATATCTAGCGATGCATTTGCTTCCTGGATCGTACCTAAGATTAACAGGTTTTGAATACTTGTATATCTAACGCCTTCTAATTTTAATCTATTGTCAGGTGACGAAGTCGATACATGAGTTGGCACTCTCCTCTCCAAATCTACATCAGACAATTGAAAGAATTTGATGTCCGAGATTAATGTAGACACGTTCCCAATCCAATAGGGAAGCAGTGGGGGAAAATTTGATCACCCTCCCATTCTCTACCCGCTACAAACGATGCTTCACTTTGCTGATCTACTACTGAACCACTGGGAATCAGAAAATTATCAACAAGATTATACATAACTTTCAATTTATTATATTTTCAAATATATACGGGTTGTACATAACATTTGGAGACAAATGTTTTTGTTGAAAGTGGTGGACATGATAACATGTAAGCCGAAAAAATTTTAACTTCCATTACTAATAATTTTTTCTTACTTTTATAACATTTCAAAGGAAATATTCTCTATCAACGATACTGAATATTAATTACATTTTGTAATAAATAATAATAATCTCGACTCTCATTTATATGCAGCGCCATATTCTTTGGAAAGCTGCACAAACACACATATCTCTCTTCTGTCAAAGAAACTCTACAAAAAATAATGCATTATGCAAAAAAGCATCACCAAGTTTAAACCCCGAAAACAGTTTGCTTTCTAATAAAGATTCGATACGTCGCGGTAACTCATGCAAGAGCCAGAAGAGAATATTATGCAAATTCTTCGGAATGAATCATGTCAAAGCAACATCAACCGATTGCGGGTTCTTTATTTTCTCATTCGCGGGATCTGCGTTTATTTCTTTAAAGATAATGAATAATTTTTCCCAAACTTATTACTTCGGTTTATTCCCGATGCTGTGTTATTCGAGATTTCGTTATCGTTTGGGAAAGAATAAACAACTCAGCCAGAAATCATTATTTTTGTTTCAAAACTTATAATATTCTTGGTGGCACTCTAATAATTGAGTAATATGTTTGCTTTTATGTTTCCTTTCCTCAAACAAGGGATAGGCTTAGTTCGTTATAAAATTGATTGTTCTTTTCAGAACTTTTTCATTACGTATCCAATGGAAGTGTAATCTCTTGGGTGGAATTTAGGTCACTATGAATTTCAGCCACTTGATACAAGATTAAAAAAAGTTAGAGTTTATTTTGAAGAGGTGTTGTTCTTAGATAATATTTTCCAGCGTTTTTTCAGATGAATAATAATGATTTTTTTTTCCGTTTACCCCAATGCAATCACTTCGATAAAAATATCGGTAGTTTAAGTTAATTGAATTTTTGATAAGTGGGAAAAAATTAAAGAAACCTTATGTAATTTCGTTTGTACCATTCTAAAATAAAAGTTTTTTTCGATGCAATAAGCAAAATTGAAAAATAATGCATGGTTTTTCAATTGCTTACCATAATATTTTTCAAAGAACTTTCTTAATGTAATTTTATATAAATGTAATTAAGATTTAGAGAAAAGAGTAACTTTATAAAGCGTTATTTTTTCAAAAACTATAAAAGTTCTGTTTTATTTTTCTTGTATGTTATATGTATTGTAAATAACAAATTATCAGAATAAAAAATTACTTATTTGATTATGACAATATGAAGTTATTTTGTGCTTACAATATAAAATGAGTAAAAAAGTACACAGATTCACAAATAATTTTAATCCACTCCTAAACATAAAAATAATTATTGCTGCTAAACATAAGAATTTTATTCATAAAATATTTTGTTGTTAAATAATTTATCATCTTTGATTAAAAAATTTCTGGTTATAAATAAGTGCAAAAATATTTAAACCAATTTGGGAAATGATACATCTATTATGAAAATATTTATGTAGTAAAATTAAGATTTTTTCAACAGGCGTTTATAAATTTAGATAACTTTTCACACAATTTAAGTTTTTTTTTATCAATTTCTAATTAATGATGTTTGAAAAAAATTAGCATAATAATTAAGAATGATATTTATTGAATAATATTTTTAGATTAGTTTTTTACTTTTACAGGAATATAAAATATATGACGCGTCCTTAATCTTACAGAAATATAAAGAATATATAAAGAGAGAATACCAAAAAAAAATATAGAGAACATCAGATATATACATTTATGAGAAATATTTTTCCCAGACCATAGCTTACAACAATAATTATGTTTTACAATATTAAATATTTTTCAATATTCAATTACCTTTTAATTTAAAAATGTCGGGACGTAAGAAAATGGAAGCTAAAATTAGGCAAAACATTACATTTATTACGACATTACACATAATTAAAAAATATAGTTACAAAGAAAATACTTAATAATTATTTACAAGGTTACATAGTACCTGTACAGTACAAATTATAAATAAAGTTATTAATGAACCGGATGGTTCGACTTCCATTCCTCACATCTCTATCTTCTAATCCTCTAACTCTTATTGGATATTGAATATTTTGTATTCGGCAGTAACGCCATCTATTGTCAGTACAGTTAATATGGATCTGTTACAAAAATAATAAAAATCAACGATAGAAAAATTAAGAATTTACAAACATAATACTATATTCGCTTTATATTTTAAATTCGCTTTCATTTTGTGTTACATACATTTATACGTGTAACTGATACACTAGTTGGATAAAAATTTACACGTAAAGTGTATGGATTCATATCAATGACTTGTGTTTATTAATTGATGTCTTGAAAATAATATATTGAAATTTTATTTTGTGTTTAATAGAAACTAATTTAAAATTGTATAAGTGCTATTCAAATATTAATTTCATTAAATATTTAATTTACTTAGAATATTTTTAGGAAAGGTTAAGAATTTGAAAAATATTAACATAAATTTTTAGTTTATTGTATAGATAAATAAATTAAAATGCTATATTGATTACTGAAAATTTAAACTTTTTCATACAAAGTTTTTCATATAAAGAAAACCAAATGTGTTTTTTTAAAAGGAATTTCGGTTTCTTGAAAAGCGTGTTTTTAACTATAATCAAAAATACTGTAAATAAAAATTAAATAATTTGAGAGTTTTTTTTTTAAATTTTAAGGCATGTGTAAGAATTATTTTGTTTAAAATAAATTTATTAGAAGAGAGTCAAGTGAAAAAGACGCAATAAAATTTTACATACATTATTTAATTTCGTGCTATTGCATTTAAAAATACACCATTCAGATATTTTAGCATATAATAATAAACAATAGTCGAATATTTTATATGCTTCATAAATTTTGAAATCGGTTGAATCAAAGCGAAATCTGTAAATCACTCTCAATGTACAGATTTATTTTAAAATAATCTTTGAACGATGCCATTCTTTACAAAGTATATAATACCAGAAATAAATCCTTCAATTCCATGGTATTTTGTGAAAAAGAACAAAATCTTCGTGAAGCACACTTTCATATTTTGATGTTTTCCTTATTCTAGACAACTGTATTAAGTAGTCAGACAAGTGAGGGTGGAGAAAATAAGAAAGTCAGATTTTACTAAGAATCCCTGAGTTAAAATTTGCGTATAAATAGCTTTTTCTTCCAATTTTTTATTCTTTCATCACGTTGCTTTTCTTATTCCAAGTTTCATAAGCGTTTTCGTATGCTTCCGTAATAGCAACGGATAGAGTTTAATATATTTTGAATGTGAACTCATTCCGATCTAGTCACGATTTTCCGGAGCGTTCTGCGGCTTTTTTTTTCCTGCTCCTTTTTCTTTTCTTTCCTGTATTCCGGAAATGCTCTTTATGTTTTGGTGCCCTTTTCAGAATAAGAGGTTTCTTTTCAAGAGCTTTTTCCTTGTGAAGAGATCGATATATCTGTTCATTCACTTTTATCACCACTTTTGTTTCAAAATGTAATATTGAAAAACTTAATCAAAAGAAAATAAACTTTTATCAAAGCAAAAAAAAAAAAAAAAAAAGATTAAATTGAATAACTGATTATAAACCTAGAATTACACTATGAAAAAATGTGTATTTCGTAGTTGATAAAATTTCAAACTGATTAAATACTTTTATAAGGATATTCAAGTTATATAAATAGTGATTTATATTATACAAAAAGCTACACTTAATTGATTACGCGTTTGTAAATTATTAAACCTGATATTCTTAAAATCGAAAATAGCATGTTTTAGCTTAATGCAGCCAAAAATTATTTCTTGGATAAAGCTGTAATCATTCATTATGCATTTATAACATCATTCTGAAACAGTGTCACAAATATTGGAAAATAAAATATCAGGAATCAGTCTTGTCATTTATTTCTAAATCGAGAAATTGCAAATATTGTCCCTGGAGAATATTAGAAACTTTTTAGATGTATGATTTCGTTATGTATCTGATGTCTGTTGATTAAACAAAAACGAAATTACCAATTGTAGCTGGTAAATAACAAATAATAAAAATTTCAAACGATATTTTCATTGCTCATTTCTTTCTAAACAAACGTTAAAGAATAAAATGAAATATTTAATAATTTAATTCTAGATTGTTTAAATTTTATTTCTAGATTTATGTTAATAATTTTGTATTTAAAATATATTTTATTGTGTGCATGGGCTTTTTTGGTAATTTACAACTTTACACAAATTAATATCTAACTTCTGGCAATTTTACTATTAAATTTATTTCTTTGTTATAAAGATATGTGGCAACAGTCGAAAAAGAAATTGTTCTATTGATGGAATGGAGTAAATATAAACATATGGCTGAAAAGTGATAGATAAAATTGGATTTGTTTGAGTATGGAAGTTGTAAAAATTTTATTTGATGATTCATTTATAGTGAATCTGTTTACTTTAATAATATGAGAGAAATGCTACATACTTTATTTTTATATAAAGAGAAAACATTCAGTATTTTGATTAAAAACGAACAAATGAATATTTAAATAATTTATATAGTTTAAAGGAATACACGAAGAGTCGAATTAGTTACCAATGATTTATTGAGTAACTAATTCGACTCCCACTTCGAGAGTAAATGCTTGAATTGGTTTGGAATTCATTTTTTAAATTATAGTTCCTTGCCAAATATCATTTCGGTACAAACATTTCGAAAACCAAATGCAGAAGGTGATAACAAATTAGAGTCTTATCAGGTAGTATCTGAAATTAAATAATAAAATAACTTTCTTTAAATTTTATATTACATAAACTATTCAGCTGATTATTGTATGTAAAATTTTCTCAGTTTGTCATAAAAAATGCTTAATTATAGTTGCGAAATATTTAATAATTTCATTTCTTTATTGTAAAATAATATGTTAGTTTTCAGAGATATTTTATTGTGAATCATATGAAACATATCATGTTTACAATCTTAAAAAATATGAAAAAAAATCTTCCATGCAAATTGTACGTATTAGTCTGACTGTAAGTTTTACATAAATAAAAATGAATTTCATTTATGTAAAATGCTGTTAAAATCGATTATTGTTTAGATAAAAAACTCATTACATGTCATTATCCGATCATCAATATCAATATTAGCTTCATTAATTTGATTAACAATGAACTTAAGACTGTTATAAGTGTGGTAGAATAGAGTAACAACATCCATGTTTCATTTAAGAAGGACAAGATAATTTTTTACGCTTATATAATGGGTTGATATAATTAATGCAATTATTTTTATCTGAAAACAGCATTGTCTGATAAAATTAATTAATTTTAGAAATGCGGCCTTTCTATAAACAAATATTCTAAGAGAAAAAAAAATTAGTTCAGTGTTTTTTTGTATAAAAGCTATTTAGCTTTATCCAAAAAGATTTTTTTAAAGAAAAATAAATGTTATTAAATGTATGTGAATTAATAAGCAGTCTTAAAAAATATTAATGATATATTACTGTTATTTTTGGTACTATATATATAAGCATAAATATTATTATATTATAATTATTATTTTTAATATTAAGTATATTCTCAAATATGGATAAACTTTTACATAGGTTTCATCTGTGACAAGAAATTCAGGTTTCCCCAGAAAATGAATTAATAATATGACTATGTTTTAGCGTTCCATATATATATATATACATATATATATATGTGTGTGTGTGTGTGTACCACCAAGAAATTTTAACAAATATCTTATAAATATGAATGAGAATCTAATTCATATTTATAAGATATTTGATAAAATTTCTAGGTGGTACACACACACACACACACACACACACACACACACACACACACACACACACACACACACACAACACACACACACACACACACACAACACACACACACATAACAAACACACACACACACACACACACACACACACACACACACACACACACACACACACACACACACACACACACACACACACACACACACACATATATATATAGTTATATAAATATTTTTATTATTTGTAATGAAATAAGTATTACATTCTTTACGGCTTTTTAAAATACTTATGATGTTGTTGAAAAATTAAAGAAATTTAATGCAATTGTGAGTATTTAATTTTTTTTCTAAGATTTAATATCTATTATTATGCTATTGATAAGTTTGAATATTACTTATTATTGAAATTTATTTCATTTTGTCAGTATTAATAAAGAAATTAAAATTAAATTTTTTTTACCCAATTGAATAATATATTGCTTTATGTTGTATCTAATCTCAGGTGGTAAAGAGTTTCATAAAATCAAAAATTTCTGAAAAATGTAAAAAAGCAGGTATGGGTCATTTAAAATCTCGGTAACCCCGTAAACCCCAAGGGCCTGAAAAAATGATCCGGGTAAGCCTGTTCAAACCTGTATTAATGACATTCCGGAAAGTTCCTGTCTAGATATGTAAGGAATTTGATGTGGCCACTTGAAAAGCTTGACAGAACTGTCTGCTTTTTCCTCGAAATATTGAACACTATCGGGGTCTTTTTCCAAAGTACCAATAATGTTCAGGAGGGACCTTTCAAAGTGCATTTAATTCCATCTTTTTGACTGAGGATATTTTTGTTTAAGTCAAGCTGACATCGTCATGCAAAGTATCAGCAGAGGAAGACTTGATCAAACTATCAGCGATTTTGTTATCATTCAACCCAACATGTTAAGGGACCCATGTATGTAAAAATGTATTGTGTGGTCATCAGAAAGCAGAACAAGATCAAGAATATTCAGAATTGTCCCAATCCCCACAGTCATCTAATGAGAAAGTTGCTCAATAGAAATACGACTGTTAGATAAAATCCCAATGTTTTGGAAGAATAATTTAGTGGAATAATATTTTTTATTTCCAAGATATTTTCTTAAAAACTTCAAAATAGTATTTGATTTCATTTTGGCAATATATACTCATAAATTTTTTATCATTATGTTCGCGAATTTCAAGCTTTTAAAAATCAATTTTTTAATTTTTTTAATATTTAATTTTGTTATATATTATATATATATATATATATATATATATATATATATATATATATATATATATATATATATATATATATATATATATATATATATATATATATATATACTTTTTTTCCTTGTTTTGGAATTATAATTTTTATCTTTAAAACAATGTATTGTGCACTATATATACTTAAACATTATTAATTTTCATTATTAAAAAATACCGTATATGAAAGTAGGCTACTTTTTCCCAAAAGTAAAAAATAATTTTTTTTTAAATGAAAGGAATTTATTGAATACCTGAAATAAAACATCAGAATTAAGAAAACAATAACATTCTTATTCTTTTAAGTTTAAAAGGATTTCTCTAAGATTTCTGATGCTCAAAACTCCATTTTAGAATCAATGAAACATGAGACACGTGATATTTTATGTCATCATACAGGTAAAACGGTTAAAAATCTTTTTACTTGAAAAAGAGAACATAAAGGCTAAGTAACGTGTAGAGGAAGCAATAATTTCGATTATGACAGTGAAATAACGTAATTTGCTGACTTTTCAAGGACGATATCCAAACAGTTTTACTTGTCTAAGCAGATAAGTGTTTTTATTGCTTATGGGAAAAATACGAAATATTAAGAACACATTGTTTTGATAACAGTTACCATGGAATAACCTATTATTTAAGAATATATACATCTTTCAAAAAAATTTATTTACCTTCAAAGTCTACATGAACTACATATGTTGGTGCGATCTTTTAATTGTAAAAAAATTTATTTATTCGAGTATATTCTTATTTTTTGTAATTGAAATATATTCTTATTAATTAGTTAGAAATTTAAAAATGTTATGTGTATAATGATCTTTTGTATTTCCAAATTTGCTATGCCAACTCAATTCATAAAATATATTTTAGTATGTTTTTTCGTTTGTTTAATATTATCATTCTTTTAATTTTATGTATAAAGCAACATTTTTTGAATGAATGGAAAATTATTTTTAAACTAGAATAACTGTGAATTTGAATTCAGATTTCAGAGTTATGCTGTTGCAAAAATTATTATGTTATAATAATTAATATTTATTTTCCTATTCTAGAAAGAAATTTTTTTGCTTGTTACAAGAACATTAAATGTATTTCAAAATTGTTGTATATTTTTATTATCTTATTCTAAAGTAAATCTAACTTTATCAAAATATTATGGAATAAATGACATTTATTTTAAATATTTCTGTGAAAATAAAAATGTTTTACGATTTAGATTTATAACAATGATTCCATAGTTGAACACAAAAATTTAATAGAGAAGTACTCTAAAGCATGTGTTTTAAAATATATTTTTAATTTATTGTTTAAATAATTTAAAATATTTTGTCAATTATATTTTTAATGTGTTGAAATAAATAAAATTTTATCATAAATTTGCACTAACTTTACATTGTTAAAATTTATTACTGTGATTTATAAAATTAAATATGTCACATACAACAAAATACAAATTTAGAATTTTATATTTAATGTTGATTTAAAATTTAGCATCAATATTTTCATAAGATTCCTTAGACACAATTTGCATTTACATATACGAATCAATTTACAACACACAGAACTCACATCATCAACAAATTCTTACTTTTTGTTTAAAGCAGATTATAGTTTATTGAATATTACACAATCATTTTTTTGTTTTATCATAAAACCATACAGCATACAAAAATAAGCACAAGAAGTTTACGGAATTAATACATTGCAACAATAGTTAAAATTAATATAAGTTAAATAATTTTTAAAGTACAAATTCATATTTGAACATTTCCAAATTAACTCTTCAAAGATTCATGAAAAAACAGAATAGTTGAGTAATAATTAATGAATTAATAACAAGAAAGTAACTATTATAAAAAGATTATTATAATAGTTACTTTCTTGTTAAAATGAACATAATGCTTATGATATTACTATGTCTAAGAAGTGATTGGAACTTATTCGTCACATAAGATAAAGCAATGAATTTGATGTTCTTGTTGTTACTTCCAGTAGCCAGACGTACATTTATGTTTTGTTATAGCGGTCCACAATTTCTATTTCAAAACTAAACAACAGTTTTTGTTCCTAATTTGGTGAGCTGTGTCGTTCCGAAAACCCTCTGAGCTTCGACACTTATTTTCATCATTAAGAGTGATAGGACTTACAATTTTAAACACTACTAGATGATTTATAACGTTTTAAAATAATTTTAATTTGGATTTCATTTGCGTTTCTCTATAATTATTTATTTTTATTACATGACTGTTAAAATATATACGAGAATTTAGTATTTCTCAATGTTTATTTACTTTATATGAATTAATTCTTAAACATTGTTAATTAAGCCAAATGTTATTAATATTTAATTAATTCATATCACGTTTAAGGATTTGTGTAATGGTTTGTCACAACAATTTACTTATGTGAACTCATTACGTCAAACTCTGTGAATTTCAGTTTATTTAACTTTGATTCTAAATTGAATAAAGGCGTTTTAAATGTGCATCACGAATTTAATGCTTACTTTATAAAATACAAAATATTTACAGGGTATAGATATTTTAAATATTCTTAATTCGTAATCCAAAATGCAAATATAATTGGGACTAAAATTTTGTTGACATTTTTAATAGTTAATAAACTTCTATTTTATATCAACAATTAAATTTCCTTCATTTGCATATAATTTATAAATATAAAAATTTAGATACATTTTATATACTCACACAAAAATATTTATTACGCACTCTATTTCTCATACATAATTGCTTTGTATAGATTACTATGCATTGTGGGGTATTTAAAGACTATACTTATAAAAGTTGTCAGAAATATTTTGTGTCAAGTGATGACTAAAAGAATGTTTATTGTATTAAGAGAATCTATGTTTAAAAATATTAGTCTGTTCATACAAGGGTTTTTGACAACACAAGGATAATGGCTATCAAATTACTTTAAATGATAAGCTCTAAATTTCTGATGACAATGGCTAATGGAAGATCTGTTTCAAAATTAGTTTCACAATTTTTACTTTAATCAAAATTAAACATTCTTTATAATAAAAAATAATTTTTTCTTAAGCTTATTAGAAATATTAATTCAACTATAATTTCTTCTTTTATAAAACTGTTTGTATGACATTCCTACGATGCTACAGATAGGATCACTTCTAAATTAATATATTTTTTTGTAATCTTACAGTTAGCGTTTTTTATTTCTTTTGAGTAATTATGAATTAATTGTTATTTTAATTATCCCTTTGAAGTTTATATAAACTTCTTAGTTGTTTTCTTAAGATCGAAACGTATAAAAGCTATTGTGATAATACATAAATTAGTAATTAACAAATGAATGTTTTCATCCCATTTCATGTCATAATTAATCTTAATTTACGTGATTATTGATAATAAACACATTGAACACCAGTAATTTTGTATTTCTTAAATTATATTCTTCTATTCATTATCAACTTATCCGGAAAAATTGTGATTAAAGAGATAAAATGTTCATATGTATATATAGACTTTGTTTCTTTTTGCTTACGTGTTCATCTGACGCAATAATCCTTTCGTCCTGATAATCATTATCATTAACAATAGGAAAACTTGTGCACAAAATGTCTATCAGTTTTTATTCTGAAAGAGACTAAAACAAGAAATTCAAATTTCTTGATATTCATAAGGCTAAGACATGAAAATACGTTACTCCTGCTTATCATATTTCTACTTTGTACAAAGGAAAGAAGCATATTTATCACCACAACGAGATATTAGTGATATTTTGTATCCAGAAGTGCTTTTGAGAACGTTAAAATTTTGTACTTCGTTCCTTTACGTGGCTTAGAAAAATATCGGCATTATCTGAAATCTGATGCCGTTAGATTACTCCAAGCCGCTTGTCTCCAACAATAAGGAAGAAAGTTTCCGCTAAATATTTGCTTTGGAAGACAGTGGATTTGTTGTTCTCAAGAACCGCTTGAGCGAACACCTCGTACCCTGTACTTGTCGTGGACAGATTCTTTGCAAAAGGAGTCTTGTATGTGGCAGTGGCCTTCTCTGTGAGCAAGGAAGAGGCGGCCGTTGTCACACATGCACACTTGGTACACTTCTTGTGCATTTCGGTCGGTTGGCATGCGGCGAGACAGCTTCAGATTTTTCATTTCCAGCCTGTTGCTATCTATTATGACCTGAAAGTAACAACGTAAAGCTGAAAAAAGATGAGTGTACACTCATCATGCGTGGTTGAGTAGAGTGAAGTTACAGTTAGAAAATATTGTTATTTTGAGATATTTAATTTTTATTACATGGTTATACTAGTCTAAAATATTTCTTTTTACTATAAATTTTAAAGTTAATAAAATTTTCAAGATTGATTTTTTTATAATCTCGCCAAATTATTTCATATATTCAACTTCATATCAAGTATTAGATTAAAAATAAATCAAAATTGCTTGAAAATACAGAAATATATAATAGAATTCAATTCATGTCAAGAAGAATTTTCGACGCATATTTGAATTTCAGAAAATGTTTTTTTTATGTTATGTGGTTAGGCAACTTCTAAAAACTTGTATTGTAAGAAATATTTCATATTTTAGTTATTGCGAATTGAGATATGACAAAAAAATTCAAAATGGTTTAAAATTCTGGATCAAGAATTTAAAATTTTTATCAGAATAAAGGACTTTTTTTATTTTTTGAAAATATTTTTGAAAATGTTTTGCAAATGTACTTTATAACTAAAACACTATAACAATGATCATATTATAAATATAAAAATAATAAAAATCTAGAATGAAACATTCAAATGATAAAAGGGATTGTTAGATCATGAATTTATAATTTAATAAATATAAAAAGAGCATTTAATTCCGATAATAAAATAATTAATAATATTCACGAAGAATAAGTTATTATTATAATAATGAAATGTAAGTTATTCATTATTTTAAAGCAAAATCATTCAGGAAATTCGTTATAATGCTTACTTAGGTGACTTTATACTTTTAATGAATATGATATTTTAGTTTCTTTGGATCATTAATAAATGATACTAATATAATATTAAATATATAACAAAAATAAAATGTCAGAGGATATTAATTTCTGATTTAAAGAAAAAATTACTGATTTTACCACCTTTTCAGGAACAAATCCGTTACTAAAAAATTAAAAATATAGGAAATCCTTTTAAAAACTACAATAATATAAAAATCGTGAAACCTAATATTCACGAACATGAAAGAAAAATAATTCATTATTTGAAATTGTAAGAAAAATCTTACATTTAATTCAAATTAATTAGAAACTGACAACAATAATATTTTAGAACAATTGATAAGTATGAAAAGCGGTCATAAAATATTAAGACTCAAATTTATATTGTTGAAAAAGTTATATTAATATTTAAATTTCAAAAGATGTTTAGAGATTTATCATCTCTTATATCTTCCTTTATGAATTCTTGGCAAAGGTAAATATATAAAAGATGATAGATATCTGAGGCAAATATTTTAAGAAAATAAAGTTGAGAAATTGGTAGGTTAAAGTGAAAAAAATTTAGAAAGTGTTCATAGAATGATTTATTGCTGGCTGTGATGTTAGATAAATCTTTACAAAAGGAATATTTTACATAAATTATTTTTGTACAACAACGATTAGTTTTTGATTTTATATCAATGAAATTTGTGTGATTTTTTAAAAAAATTTCAGACTCATTTTCTGGGTTTATAATTAATTTTAAGCGTTTCAAATGAGACACAATTGAACTTTTATTTTATTCTTTGAACGTTATATCGAATAGATCAGCTCATTTAACAGATTTTAAAAACTGAGAATCCGATTCACATTTTCCATTTCAATGATAATTTAGTTAAATTATAATAAAATAATCATTTTGAAAACCTTAATTTTTCCAAATATTAAATTATATGAATTTATATTTTGAATTGGAAATAAAAATTTTAATGAATCATATGCTATGTTACTAAAAGCCCAGGGTCCTATAACACCCATGCTATCTTTAAGAATATGAGATCTATCGCCTTTTTGGCTCTTCAAAAGACACTGAGAGAAAATTTCACAACAGTGTGCCCTCTGTTTGGCTTAAAATTATTGTTATTCCTGCATTAAAAAAAGAATAAACATAGTGATTATTAATAAATACAGACCTTTTTCTTTGTGTGTGGGACCTACATCTTTGCTAAAGGTCATAAAACGCATGATAGACTAAGATTGAGTTGTTCTTGGAGCATAATAATTTATTATCTTCTGCACAGAGACGGGTTTCAGAACAAATAACTGCATAGGTTAGTAAGTTATCCGCTTTATCTAGGACATAAAGAAATATTTAAATAAACGTAAAGTCCACCCTCACAGTTTTTGAGGACTTTAAATTTACCTACGATAGAATCTGCCACTTAAAATTTACTGAAAAACTTGGCTATCAAGGTATAGTGGGCAAAATGCTAGGCTGAATCAAAATTTAATCAAATGAAAATTTATTAGGCTTCGCTATGGCCAGTGTATGTCCCTCTATAGACAGACAAAGAATTCTCTCTCTCAAATTGCTCGAATGAACCTTTTATTATTTAATATAAATGACTCGCCTATTATCATGTTTGATCCTGTTGATAAAGTTTTCTTGTTTGTTGACTATCTGGTGCTCTGGAGCAATATTCCAATACTAAAAGTCTAAATGATAATCTCAATGTTTTCTTAGAGATATTGAATCTTTGGTGCCAAAATAATATAAATTGGAACAAAATTAATTGCAGTTTTTTTTATCTTGAATCTTTTTACCACATATTTCTTATCACAGTAATTTTTAATATTAATAATTTTACTTATTTGGGATGCAACAAACATGACTCACGTCTGAATTAGACAGAATATAGTTTTCATATAAAGGGGGGGGGAACTAAAAATAAATTTTCAGTTTTAAAGCGGCTGGTGGGGCGTTGACAGGTGTGTGACCGAGAAAACCTTTAGTTATTACTTATAAAATGTATATTCAACTAATTTTATGCAAACTTGATTCTCGTCTGAATTTGAAGGAATATGTTTCTTACAAAAGAGAAAGACTGAAAAGAAATTTCTAATGTTGACAGGTGGGCCATTTGTTGATGGATATTTAACTGCGAAACTTTAATTAATGCATTCAACCATAATTTTATTACTGTTATGAGGTGTGTGTGACAGTCATGGTTTTGGAATGATTAAAAAACCAATTCCTTTGCCAAATAACAGCTAAGATTAAATTCATTTCCATAGTGTGATTATGGAAGAAACAATAATTCTCCTTTTTTACATAACTTTCTTAAAAATGATGTAATGTTTTCCCAAAAATTTTGCAGGTTCTAAAAGAAATGTATAGTGGGCGTATAATTTATTAGATTGGTGCGTATGAAATGTCGGATTCTTAAGTGATTGTATAAAACTGCATATCTTTCTTCAAAAGCTGTTTATTCAATCAAAGTATGCTCCATTCGCTTCAATACACTTCTCCCAACGATATTTTAAAGCGTAGATGCCTGTCTTAAAAAAATTTTGGTCTTTAGAATGAATAAACTCTGATATCGAGTTTTTTAGACTGTCTTCATTTTCATAGTGTTTGCCCCTTAAAAACAGCTCTAAATGCTTGAAAAAATGAAAATCGGTCGGCGAGAGATCCGGTGAATAGGGTGGATGCTGCAATGATGAGCATACGTTTAACCGATCCAGCTTATTTCGCTCTGTCAGTGCATGCGGTACCCACTTGTCCATCTTCTTAACCTTGCCAATCTCAGAAAGGTGTCTCAATATCGTTGTATGGTCAACTTTCATCCTGATAGCAAGTTCCCTCGTGGATACGGCTGGATCCGCTTCCACTAGAGCCTTCAGGTCATCATTCTTCACAGACGTTTTGGGTCTTCCGCGCGGCTCATTTTGCAGTGAAAAATCGCCAGTCCGAAATTTTTCGAACCAACGCTGCACTTTCCGATCGTTAACCGTATTCTCCCCAAACGCTTGGTTTATGTTGCGTGCAGCTTTTGCAGCACTATTACCAAGTTTGTACTCATATAAGAAAATGACGCGAATGTCGGCAGAATTCATATCGGCAATAAACTCAAAAGAAATAAAAAAGGGAAGACCTTCGAGAAAACCTATTTTGCTGAAATGAGTCTCTGGCAATGGACAATACGAGTATGAATCAGGTTATGCCAAATACAAAAGTATAACGAAAACAGGGAGGAAAACGTCCGCATGTAAAGAGAATCCGACATTTCATACGCACCAACCTAATATTAAATCATAAGAATTTAAAGATATCAAGATTGATTTGACATCAAGTTGATTTCAATAAAATTGGTTATCAGTTAGTAGAAGACCTAGTTCTTCTTCGAGAAATGAATATGTAATTATTATATAAATATACGTCCTGATTACAGGAATTTTTGTATATACGTTGAATTTGAGAAAATTTGTAAGAATAAAATTCCCATTCAGATCGGTATAATGGTTTATGAAACTGTTGAGAAGATATCACTGTAACTTCTGGATACATGTTTACAGCGATAGATCCATGATTGAGTAAGGTATTGGATTTGATCAGAAATCTATTATAACTACTTTGTATAACATAAATCAATAACAAAATATACGAATATTTTCATGGTAAATGTGAGGTACTATTTATTGTTATGAGTTAGTTAAATGCTCAGAAAAGTAATTTCCCTTAAACTAATATGTTGTCGGATATCAATGACAGTTTGTAGTATATCTTCTACAATAAATTTTGTACTTTCGAAAGAATTTATATATATACAAGTGCAGAAAGATTCTCGTGTCGGATTGACTCAAACGTCTTACCATGAGTGAATTTCTGTTTATCATTTTTGAGTGAATTTCTGCTTATTGTGGGATTACAGGAATTGAAAGAGCGGATTTTCTGGCAAAGAAAAGAGCTACTAATTTATATAATCACTTTTAATCATATGACTTTTAATTCTGTAAACTTCTAATTAACTTAGAATTTAAAAGATGGTTTGCCACTTTCCTTGTAAATGAAGTTAATGAAAAGGTCTGGAGTATTTCACTATTTCAAGAAGTCAATTATTAAAGATTTTCCTAATCCTGTTGCTATGGATTTATCTTACCTTTTGAATGGGTAAGATTGTCTGAATATCCAACTTCTTAATTTCGATATTTAAATCTTTGCAACTCTATCCTGCTTAAATTAAAACTCATTTCACTTAATCATGATGTTCACTTGCAATGGATACCTTCACATGTGAATCTCCACGGGAATGAAATGGCCGATAATCTTGCTAAGGAGGGTTGCAGGATTTCAATTACTCCCTCTTCCACACTTACTTTTCTGGAGTTATACTCCCGGGAAAAATCAAAAATCTCGGAGGAGTGGAAAACACCCCCACCCATAATTGGTACAAGGGATCAAAACCGGGTTTGTCCCTTGACCTTCCGTGTGACAGACGTACCCGGACTGTTCTCTCAAGACTTGCTAGCGGTCATATTAAGTGCCTCACTTTCAACGAGGGCAGGAAAACTTTCGTCACCTGCACCAAGTGCCAAAATCATCAGGCTTCTCCTGAGCATCTTTTGGATTGCATGGGTCTCTCTAGGGAGGATCTCTTTAGCAATCCTCTTTTAGTCTTCGACTTCCTTACAGTCAACGAACTCGTGGATCTAGTCTGACTCCGTCAGACATGGAGGATAAGCAACAACAACAACAACAAATCTTTGTTATCTTATGTTTATTTTTGTATTTGGAAGGAAGATCAAGGTTAATGGCTTGGTGGCCTTATTAATAAAAGTTATAGGACATAATAAATGAAATATTTTACAAATATAATTCAAATTATTAGAATTTTTTATAAGATCATGGATATTACATATCTAAATAATTTGTAACGTATTCGTTACGATATTATTATAGCTACATGCTTTTGAACTGATACATTTTACTATAATGGAGGATCTGAGAGAAAATATAAATAGTTTTAGAAAATGAGAAATTAACTGTTTTATTTTTATTTAATTTATCGTATTAATTTTATTGCTGTAGAATATTGTCATTAAAAGGGGTATTTTTTTTATTGATTTATATTTTATATCAAAAATGTAATGATCGACTGCTCATTATTTTAGACTGAAGTTGCACAGAACATTTTTGTAATGCCTGAAATTTATTTCTAAGACATGATAACTTAATTCGGTTCGTATGTCAAATTATTCAAAGTTTCTAATTTTCAAAAATGTACATTATTTTTTTACAATTTTAAAATTTGAATCAGTTGGATTATTAAAATGTTTCTTTTATTACTATCAGTATTATATTTTATCAAGTTTACCCAAGGAAAATTCAGGAAATTTGATATCCACGAGCAAAAATTTGAAAATTGATTACTGTAAGTGCAAAGTCGTAATGCGTAACTGAAAAATGCGTTTCAGTTTTTTTTTTAATTTTTATTTTCTGAATTTATATAATATAAATGAGTGAGCTCTTTTTTTGAATTTTTCTTTCTCATCCTGTTGTAAAAGTGCTGACAAACTACGGTTAAATATAATATTTAGTTTCTTAACAGCCGCCCAACTTGTCCAGTGGTCAGCTTGCCTGACTGCTGATAGGAAGGTCCTGGGTTCGAATCCCGGTTTAGGCATGGATGTACTTTATCTATCCTGTTTTTGTCCTTTCCTTGTATGAATGAGGTGTGTATGGTTGTCTACCCTATAAACGGGTCCCTATGGCATGTGTATATTGAGGAAGTCGGACTCTACACCTGAATGTGGTTCAGTTGGAAAAGTGGAACAGCACACCCCATAATGCCAGCCTGGTTGGCACACACGACAACAACAACATTCTATCTTTAATGAATCGTTTTTTGTTCTTGTACATAACTACACATTCTGCAATTCAACAAATTAATGACTTCAGTGGTAATTACACTTTACACCACTTCGTATCACTATGCTTAGTGAAAATAAATTTTATAAATTAATTTAGTTTCTGATTCACAGATACTTTTCTTCCATTTATTTGTGAAACAGAAATATGCTAATTTAATAAACAATATATATTATTTTAAAGGTTCATCACTTTATTGGCCGCCCATCTTGTCTAGTGGTCAGTGTGCCTGACTGCGGATAGGGATTTCCTGGTTTCGAATCCCGGTTCGGGCATGGATGTCCTTTCCCTCTCTATCTATCCTGTCTTTGTCCTTTCCTTGTATGAATGAGGTATGAATGGTTGCCTACCCTATAAAAGGGTCCCTATGGCATGTGTGTACTGAGGAAGTCGGACTCCACACCAAAATAGGGTTCAGTTGGAAAAGTGGAGCACCGCACCCCATTACGTCAGCCTAGCTGGCACACGACAACAACAGTTTCTTAAGCAATTTTTTTGGAAAGGACACCATTCAGCTACTTACTTTTCCACCTGTTGATTTAAGATTCATATCTCGAAGTCCTGTGACAGATATTCCACCTGCAGGTGAATGAACTTGAACTTTTCCCTCGCTGCGAATTTTCACTTTTTTCAACACAGATTCTAACCTAAAAAATAAAATGACGAATTGAAAAAGAAAGACAGATAGCTTAAGAATTATTTCAAAGTCAATTTTCTAAAGTTAAACATTAAAAATTTGAATGAAAAAGTATTTATTCACGAAATATTAATAAAAGTAATATTATTTTAAAAATCTTAAAATATGGCGTTATTTTATTTTACATATCTGTATTATAATTCATTACGTTGTATGCTTTTAAAAGTTAAGATTTTTTCTTTAAATTCAAAAAATGCTTTTCTTAAACTGGTTTTCTTGTGATTGAGGTACATAATACATTATTACATGAAAATGATTGCGAACAAAATCAACCTATTTCAATAAATAATTTATCGGTTAAAGGATATATCTCTTCCCATTTTAGTGTATTGTACGTTTTAGTGTATAATAAGATATTTCGTAGTGAAACTTTTATCAATATCTTGTTTGATAAATATGAAATCCAATTTATTTTTTTCTATATAAAATTGCGCAAGCAATTTAGGCGTAACTCACACAACAAAGGGTACCTGGAAATGGATTTAGCTTAATAAAACTTTTTTATTCAAGCGAAAAAGTTGTTGAAATATTGCTTTTTAAATAAATAAAGGCAATAACAAGGGAGCATGGTACACAAAAATCTTTGAAGCAACTGTTGAGCATAAAGATACCGAAATTCGATGATGTACTTTCTTTATTTTGAAACTACTTGCCTACAGGGCGTATAGATCTTATGGATATTTTTCTTCCTTTCTTCAACTTTTCTTCGACAACTATCGTATCGACTACAGAAGAGGAGAGTACACGATAAGTAGCGCCATCTTCTGTCCATTTCCGAAACTTTTTATCTAGGGAGTCTTTTGTGTGCGCTACACTAACTCTTGATTCTTCATATATGCTTCTGGTTTTCGCTTTGAAGTTGTAGTTCTCATTTTTTTTTCTTCTTCCCGCCTTTCCATCGCATTCTTTTCCTTCAATGTCGCTTGAGTTTCAATGTTGGCAGAGCTCTTCAGAGAAACTTTTTCGGGTTGCCAATATTGTAGACGGCATAGAGACAGTTCATCCCTTTCCCTATTTCTTTTATTTTCCTCTTTTTTATATTTTGATTTCAGAGAAACTCCCTGGGGTATACGTGATGAGAAGATATTCTGAAGTACGTAGTGAGAAAAGGGATAAAAGGGGGAAATGTTGGGGGAAAAAAAAGGAAGGAAGAGGAAGGAAAAAGTCGTCGGGGAGGATGGGATCGGGAGAAAAAGGGAAACGTCACGGAAGCAGACTTCCCTACCGTCATAGGTGGGAGGAAACTGGAAAAATCTTCCAGCCGCGTTTTGAGAAAGTTATGGGGGTCGGACACAAATAATAAAATAAAATTGATGTTTAATTAATAGTTTTCGTCCTAAAACGAAAAATAAGTGAATGGATCGAGATTAGTTTGAGAAGTTTAAATAAATGACATAATCACATTCGTGTACATTTTAGAAAGTAATAAATGCACAAAAAAATCTTCGGAACGTTCACATTTTACACTTGAAAATTCAACATCTATTAAAAATATTTTCTTATACATATTTAAAATTTTTTCTATAAATTTGCATTTCAAAGCAGAAATTCTATATAATATTTAACAAATTGAAACTGTTTTTTAATTAGTATTTAATTTGTTGATTTATTTTGCCAAAATAATAATAATAGTTTTAATAAATTGTGAAAAACATTGATTTTTATTTTCCGTGAAATAAATGTTTTCTTTCGTAAATACTATTTTTGTTGTTCTTAGTAATAATTATTAGTAATAATTATAAATTATTTATAGATTTGATTGGTTTCTGATTTACCAGATCTAAGCTTCAGTTCTGTTTGTATAATCAAGCAATAATTGCTAAATTTCTTTATATTTTGTTTTTTGGTTTATTAGACAATTTTAATTCCCAAGAATTTGTCTTGAGTAAAAAATCGTGATTAATGTTTAACGTTAAATTTTATTTTCCGTCTATAATTATGTTGGCATTTGCCATGTTTGTATATAATTTTTAATGCATATTAAATTTGTTTTTGGTTTGCTTATTCTGCATAATGTGTTTAATTTTATTGTTATTTTTTAATGAAAGATTCTATTACAAATATAATAATCATGTGATAGCTATATTTCCTTTCTCTTGCGTCAGAAATTTAATTATGCTTTCTTCAGATCTTTTTATGCTGCATGTACTTACTCTTATTATACAAATATTATGCAAATAAAACATTTCAATAATTTCACATTAATTATATGTTTTGCTTGCAAGCTATCATGATAGTATATTGTTGGTTACTCAAACCACAACACCAAGAAATATCACCACACAATTTATTTGGCAGATAACACGTTATACACTGGTCAATTGATTAAAATTACATTTTCTTATTAAGTATAGATAATGAAAATAAAAATCAGTTGTTAGTGTGGCTGCCATTCTTAGATAAACTGTTGCCGTACACTTCGGCCTTGAATCAAAAAAGCCTTTGATATATCCTTGGCATATAGAAAACAATGCAGCTTCCACAATTTCTCAAAGTTGATCTGGTGTAGCAGGAGTTGGTGTATCCGGAGACAATCGTTGTGTAATCATATTGTGCAGGCGATCGATCGGTGTAACAAGGATGCCAAGAATGCATTTCTATGTAATGTCTAAAAGAGAACGCTTGAATATTGATTGGCAAATGTGGTTGCGCATTATCCTGTTTGAAAATGGCTGATGGCAAGCTCTGAAGGTTGTTGTTGCATCAGCATGTTTCCCTGTACCTAACCTCAAGCTGGACTCTACCAATTAGAGAGAAGCAGTCGGGTGGAGTCTTCATAATTTTGATGCTGGGACCAAGCAGAAGACCCCCAATACTTGGCCTGAGGTATCATTTCACTTGAAGGACATTGCGACCACGGTATGTTTAGCATGCCCCAGTGACTTTAGCTAACACGACGTGTCATTGGTTAAGCCGGAACTCAAACTCATTGCCTTCCAATAATGAGAAAGAAACCCTAACCAACCAGACCTAACCAAGCGCGAAGGCATGGGAAGACAACGGACTCCAGCATCTCAGAGTTCATCATATCGGAAATGCGTTCGTTGTATATCAGCTGGTTATAAATTATACCGGCCATGTGTAATAAATAGAGTGATGGGGCAATCCAAATGAATACCACACCAATTGATAAGGCACTGGCGATACATAACGAAACATTCTGTAGCCTCTCACCACGGTGTCACCATCACGACGGTTGTGATGTTTCAGGCAGAAGTGATTTTCGTCAGTAAAAACAAGATCGTTTTACTTCGTCGTTCATGGTCGTTATTTATCTCACTATTGACGGATCGATTGCTCGTGGTTTTTAATCAAGTATAAAATAAACAATGGGTACATTGCGGATATTTCACTCAGCTACAAATGGAATCGAATGCATCGAATGATATGTAACAGACTGAATCTCTTTTGCTATGGTTTGTGATTTGGCGGAGCGATCCATCACAGCCATGCCTATCAACACTTGAGTGGCTCAACGAGTGTGATGCAATTTTTTCATTCCCTCCCGCATCCAGGGATTACAGACGCGCATCACAGTTGCTTGGTTTCATCCAACACGATTCATTCATTATCCATTCATTAATCTGCTATTCATAAAGGCTTCTATTCTTCCTCGATTGAATCCAGAAACTTGCTAAAAAAATTTGATGTCTTCTACGAAGCATAATTAAACAGCTTCAGCTTAAGCAAAAAAACCTTTCGAAAAATAACTGTCGTATCGTGAAAAATAACCGACTATCACCTCCCTAGTGATATGGCACTTTCAGGTGGTCTGTAGTCCCTCATTATGTGCAACATTTCCAATGATTTTTATGTCTCATCTCGGTGGAAACGCATGATGTAAATTTTATATGATTTGCAGCCTTCCTTCAGGGTGTTGCATTTTATGTGTCCAGCAGTGTATAAGAAATATCCATTTAGTTTATGTACTAAAATAACATACTGCGTAAAAAAGTTTTATATTTGTAGTTATTAGGTCAGTATTTAGATCTACATTTGTTGTCGCATGTTTTTCACTGAATCTTGCTAAAACCAGAAGAAAAATTATTAATATATTCATTTATCCCTCTATTCAGGCATATATCTGTATAGATATAATTTTTTTATGTAACTGATAAATATCACATTTATATAGTACACACATGCATACAAACCATGTAAAGTAACATATGTAAACAGAAAAAAAAAATGATGTGAAAAATTTGCAAAATGCGTAAAATAATTTATTAAGTTTCTGTATTGATTAAGGAAATAATAATCTTCCTTGAAAAATGATTTTCTTAAATTTTAATTAATTCATGTGGTTTCTTGAATTTTTACTTATTTTCTTAATTTTTAAAAGAGAATGTGATGAGAATAAAAACATTCTTTGATAAATATTAAAGATTTAATTGATACTTTTGTCTCATCTGTACTGTTCTTTGTGTTGAAGGTTTTGATTTATGGAGAGATTCTCGATGTTTCATTTATTTATTAAAAGTGTTCCCCCGCATAAAAAAATGCACGCGACAGATTCCAGCAGGAGAGCCATCTTTCCTGATTAAGCGAAGAATGAGAGGGAAAAGTTAATCAATCAATTAATTATCATTATTAATGCACGGAAAACTTTGAATGATGATTTTCTGAGATTATTTATTAATGAATTTATTCTATTGTTCCTTTTTTTTGGAGGAAAAATATCAATATTAAAAGGCAAAATTTAAATGCAACATGCAAAATTTAAATGAAAATTTTGCTTTGACTTAGTCTGGTTATATCTATTTGAAGTTTTTATTAATATAAAGTTACTACTTTGAATAAGTTTAAATTTGGGAAATAATCCGATTATGATTAGCAACAAATTCGTCAATAGATGAAGAAAATATTGTTAAAATAAAAATTTTGCGTAACATTTGATGAAATGCGTTTTCATATTCCATAGTGAATATTAATAAAACTGAATTATAAATTAGTTAATATAACTAACTGTTTTTTTATTGTACTATTTTTTGCAAACAATCTTTGTAATTATTAAATCTAATACTGTGTTACTACTTGAAAAATGTTTATTAAATTTTATAATTTAAAAGTAACATGTAATCGATATTTTATTTCCTTGTCTATATTTGTATAATTCATTTAAAAATTTTAAAATATTTTTGAAGGAAATAAAAAGAAGAAAATTTTAAAACGATATTTGATTCTAATAGTTCAATGAGTTAATTTAATCCAATACAGGAACATTTGAAAATTAATATTTCTTGCTATTATTTATGGTTAATAAATAAATGCTGAATACATTTTAAACAGTGAATTTATAGACTAAACGTTGTGTGATATTCTGCAGAATTTTATCATTTGAATAAAAAGACATGCATTTCAAAATTTGTTTGTTTTTTCGAAATTATATAAATGAACCAATGTTTATAATTTTCTCCACACGTGTGAAAATGTATATTTCAAAATTTTAATTATAAACGCATAACTTTTAAATATCTATCACACATTGTAACATATTATTTTACTATTTTAAAAGCATAAAATTCATCCTAAAAATACATATAATAATATATAAAAATACATAAATAAATATAAAAAATAATAAAAACAAACAACTCATATTCGCGAATTAAAGCAATTGTGTGATTATTACATGTTATGAAAGAGGAAAATTGAGTTAGAATAGATACAGTGGGTGATCGGTTAACGAACAGTTAGGATTGCGAAAAAATCGTGCAACGAACACATATTCGGTATCCGAATATGTGTTCGTTGCACGATTTTCTAAAACGAATTCTAACAAACACATCTCGGCTCTCGGAGCATAATGTGGGAGGCTGCCCGACCCAACGGACCAAAAATTGAAATCGCTTGAATTATGTTGCTTGCCTATGAACTATAAAGTTCCATACTGGAAAATTTCTTTCAAATAGAATATATTTATAGCCAAAGTAGACCATCAGTTTCGGTTTTAAATTCATTCAAAACCGAAATTTCATTTTAAACAACCTCCTCCGCTCTTTCCTTCGTTGAAGAAGTGGGAGGATGTCAGAGCAGATGGTTTTAGAATGGCACCCAAACCAAGTTGATATCAACTAGGTTAGGAATTTTTATAACAAAGCTGTTAATCTCTTCTGGAAAGTCTCAAATAAGAGAGAAAAGCAATCGACATTGGATATGCTCTTTAATGCCCCATAAACATAAAATGAAAAGGACTGATTATATGCAAGATTATATGTAAGCATTGTTTTTTAATAAACTTTTATTAAGAAATTGTGCATCCTTTTATAAATTGAATTTTTAGTGTCTCCAGAACAAATGTAATCTATTTCGCAAAAAATATCTGGTAAATCGATGATCGGTTAACGAACAGTTCGGATAGCGAACATAATCTGGTAACTGATTATGTTCGTTAACCTCTTCTAACCCATTGTATTGGTATAAATTTATTAGTACCTGATATTATTTAAACAATCATTCGACTATTATATATCGAATGAATAAAAATTACTTTTGTCATTGGACAAGATTGCAGATTTATTTTTAATGAAATCTGAAAAATGTTTCTGGTCTTTTATTATATTCAAGGATGTTTTTGTATATTCGATATTTGTTCTTTCGGCACAGGTGCCGTACAATCCATAATTCCAAATTCTGAATTTTTTTGGCGATGAAGAAATGTTACCAAGATGATGTATCGTGACATGCGCGATGACGTAAATACTAGGGTTACCAAAGTATAATTTTCTGCGTTATTCTTATAGGTCTCCATATGTATGACGTAATAAAAACGAGGTTGCCCACAGACACAGGAAAATCCACCAAAAAATCGCTAATCTCAGAATTTGTTCGTCGATTATACGGCACCTGTGCCGTTCTTTCCTTTGTTGACATTAAAAATTCAGTTGTTGTATTCTATCCCCAACATAATTGTTGAGGTTAATACTTTTCTGAGTTGGAAAGTATCCAGTTCGATTATTCTTGAATCAAAGTTCATTTCAGAGACAAAACGTGTGTCAGTTAATTTTGTATTTTCATTAAATCTTGGAGTCGTATAGAATTTTGGAGAGAAAGATTTCAACTGAATCTTCAAATGTATTAATTTGTCCTGATTCACACAAATTTACAAAGTAATATCTCACGATGAGTTAAAAAATTATGTGTCGTTACACTACTAATAAGACACTGTTAATATGTCTTTTTACAATATAACTGTTCATGTTGCTTACTATTATATGCATATTTAACCAAATATGTTTTTCATTATATTAGGTACACGCATTTTAAGTATTACGATTTTATCGTACACTTTTCGAAGAACCTATTATTATTCTGAAAGCATATATGCATTTCATTTAGAAAACTTTCTTAGAACATAATTTTTTAAAATTCTTAAGTCGTTTTATCCTGTTCTGAAGAATTTGAAAATCTTCAGTACAAATATACTGACTCAATCAACGAGTTCAACCAGTTTTCATTGATTATTTATTTTAAATGTGTGTGTGTGTGTTGTTACTTAGGACACTTGGACAAGCCAAATTTTAAATGTTCTCGGTGAATATAGTTTTTAGAACTTTAAAGTATTTTTGGCTAGTTTAAATTTAAGAGTAATTTAAAGAGTAGAACCTTTTATTTATATTCATATCATGAACAGGTATTTTATAATAGTTATGAGTATTTTTTTAAATTTTGTTCAAAAATTATTACAATTATTATGCTAATTTTGAGGTAAAAATTAGAAAAGTTTTTCTTGACTAATTTATTGAAAATAATAATGTACTGACTTTCTAGCTTATTTTACTAGTCATCGCTTTTATGTAATTGCACCCAATTATAATGTTCGATACAGATAAACCTTATTGGATTATTATTTTTTACCGTATAAAGCAAGATTATTTACTCATGCATCTTGTACATTTGCAAAGTTTAATAATAATAAGAACAGGGAAACAGTTTAATACTGTAACAAAATACATTTGAATCAAATATTAGCATGTAATTTATAAAAGCAATTTTAAAAATAGACTGTAATTCTTCCTCTTAATTGTACAAATACTTTTGTTTAATTGACCATCGCATGATAAATCCAAACTTCATTTAATTAATTTAAGTATTAATTAGCGAGGTTTCATTGGGATTATAAGTGTAATGAAAATTGGGATATTTTGAAAGATATATTTAATTTAAAATAGGGATGAGGAAGGATGAACCTTATGTTGAGGAAATAATTCTTTTCTTTGTGAACAAATTGATTCATCCTTAAAGCGAAGAAAAGCAAATGAAATAATTAAATTAAAAGGTCTTGTCTCTTTCAGTTTTTAATTTAATTTCAGTATCATTTGAGAATACTGATTTAATTATGAACCATAAAGAAACAATTGAAGCCGTATTTGCATTTGGGTTGTTTCCACATCGGTCAAAAATATTTACCTAAAAGAAAAACATTACTAAATTGATTACACATGCAAATGTATTTAAAATATAGTTAACTTCAGTTACCAATGTACCTTTGAATGTTTTTTGATTTTATAAGGTAATTAAAGAATTTCAATTATATTGTAGCTAAATTAACTATAATGCTTTATAAAAATAGTTAGATGTTATTATGAGATGATGAGAAGGGATTAAGAAATTGAAAAATAATTGCGGAATGGATTTAAATAAAAAAAGTAAAATATCGCTTAACCAGTTGTGTGAATAGTTATTTATGGATATTTTATAGATATAGTTGTATTGCTTATGTTTCTGGTGAAAACTGAAATTTATTTTAACTGTATTAAAAGTTATAATCCGCAATTTAGAGATTAAAAAGTGTATGATGAGCGTATTTCTAAGTGATTAATATCATAAACAATATTATATATGAAAGTTTGTGAACTTTTAAATGTATTTAATATTTGTTAACAAAAATATTATCAAAAAATTACTCATATATTAATTTAAAAAATCTGTGTCGTCGGCTATGAAAATTTAAGTCAGTGGGGTGCGTCTTTCGTTTAACCAGAGCACCACGAAGGTGTAAGTACGACTTTGCTCTAAATTCCTCCGATAGACAGATGGCAACACCAGAGAATTCCCTCCCTCAATTTTGACATTGATCTGGAAGTGGAGGAAATTTTCTTCAGATCATATTACACCCATGGTAACTGCTCAACGACCGATCTCAGGAGTTTCGATTCCACAGATTTAACGAGCACGTATATATCACATGTTTTTGGTGGCATTGGGAATCGAACCCCACCATTTCGTACGGAATGGCCGATGCCCTAACCAATAGGCTACCACGGACCCCTGTTTAACAACTGGACTTCCTCATTAGTCCAGAGTGCCTATTCACATGGTTCAAGAAGAATACTCACTCAGAGCACAAATCCTGATCCTCCTCTGCTTACATCCCTAGCCTAAGTACTTGGACTTAAGTACTTAGCCTAAATGCTTAGACTTTACTATGCAAATAGCAGCTTTGTTGTTGTTGTTGCTTATCCTCCATGTCTGACGGAGTCAGACTAGATCCACAAGTTCGTTGACTGTAAGGAAGTCGAAGACTAAAAGAGGATTGCTAAAGAGATCCTCCTTAGAGAGACCCATGCAATCCAAAAGATGCTCAGGAGAAGCCTGATGATTTTGGCACTTGGTGCAGGTGACGAAAGTTTTCCTGCCCTCGTTGAAAGTGAGGCACTTAATATGACCGCTAGCAAGTCTTGAGAGAACAGTCCGGGTACGTCTGTCACACGGGAGGTCAAGGGACAAACGCGGTTTTGATCCCTTGTACCAATTATGGGTGGGGGTAAAATCAACAGTCAACGAAGTCATTGGAGAGGGAATGTGCAGCTTCTGTTAGACCAAGGTCTGGAGCACCAGGAGGTAGAAGTCTGTCTTGGCTCCTTCGCCTACTGTTATTTAGCTGGGCATAATGGAATGGCCTTCACGCCTTGGGTGGCCCTACCAGGAGTAAACTCCCGACGTACTTCGCCCATTCCGACCAGGGTCACCCTCTCGCCACGATGAGGTTCTCTATTTTCTTAATCACAGTAGCTACATTTGACTTTATTTTAACAAAAGTTCCTATTTTTTTACCGCAATTAACTCTGAGAGGATTAGAATTGCATTTATTACTATTGTTATTAAATTTAAAACATTTATTGCAATGCCGTGGTCTATCAACCAAAATTTCAATTTTGTGATGTTTCTGATTGATTCAGGTAACTGCGTTCCCAGAATAGTTAGAAAAGAATAGCAGCTTTAAACTGTTTTAATGGACTCTTTTCAACAGACTGCTCTTGACTTAAAATCAGTTCAAATTCATTTTTTTTTCAGTGTGTTGTTCTTTTTAAAGTCATTAATTGTAATCCTTTATATTTGTAATTCTATGTATTCCTGTAAGTTTGTAATTCTACGTATTTTTGCACCTCTGTGATCATACGTATTCTTGTAATTTTCTAATCCTTCGTATTTTTATACCATTGTTATCCCATATAATTTTGTATCCCTACCCTAAAATTGAGGCCACGGGGCCAAGTTAGTGGGGGAGTCGGAAGGAAGTGAGTTTGAGTCCCAGGCTAACCGAGGTTCTGTTATGTTCGCTAAAGACGGCCGGGACACACTAAACTGGCCGTAATGCCCTCCAGGTGAGGTGACGCATCTGGGGAAGGGGGGCAGGTCAAGTCTTGGGAGTCGTCTGCTTGGTCCCTGCTTCAAAATCACGAAGACTCCACCCGGCTGCTTCTATGCAAGTGGTAAAGCCCATCAGGTACAGGAAAGTATGCTGGTGCAACAACAACAACGACCACCTGTATAATTTTCTGTAGTTACATTTATCTCGTTTTATATCAATGCGCATATAGCTCTATTTCAGTTGATTCCCGTCAAATTATTCATCAAAATCTTAGTTATTACCAATCTTAAGATTTGTTTCATTGTTATTGCAATAAAAAATACTCTTAACATTTGAATTCTTCCACTACTTGCAATCATTGGATTTGCCTTATTCGGTATGCTTTTTCACATCTTGGCGCTATTATCAGTATCCTTATTTTATCGATGAATAAGATTCCATGTAGATTGATATGTTATTAAGAAAGTTGTTTCTGTTGATTTTGTATAATTTGTCTAAAATTGTATGTATCTTTTCAGCAGTGAAAATAATTTTTTAAGATTGTTTTTAACATGTATCGCGATAATACATAAACTAAGTCCTTAGTTAAAAATTGTATAAATTAATTTCTATAAATCTAAAATTGTTTTAGTTATTTTACAACAAACATGTTTGTCATA
This sequence comes from Latrodectus hesperus, assembly GCA_037975125.1. Lineage (NCBI taxonomy): Eukaryota > Metazoa > Arthropoda > Arachnida > Araneae > Theridiidae > Latrodectus > Latrodectus hesperus. The sequence goes on along the minus strand of CM075852.1, from coordinate 8,500,222 downwards.
GGTTCAAATAAAAGTAAGAAAAAAGTATTGAGTTTAAATTCAGGTTTATAATTTTTATTCTGTATAATAATGTGGTAAAATTTTTAAGGAATATGGAATGTTTTAATCAAAACAATCTTATATGTTATCTTGCTTATCATTTTTCTTTTGTTATTATTTCTAATCATCAGTTCTTATCACATAGCAGTTGATTTCCCCGTGGAATATTCAGTGATTGTATCACATTCTCAATAGCAAGAATTTAACAAATTAAGAAACGGGAAAATTTATTTTCAAACGGCAGCTGCAAAGAGAAAACATGTATTTATTATTTTCGTCATTTGTATTATTTTTATTTGCTTAGTTCAAAACTAAACTCATCAGTAAAACATAATTATTGATTAGTTATGCAACATGCCAAAGTTTATGATTTTTTTTATCAGTCGCAGCTTTGTATAATTATCCTTATAAGCTTATTCTAGGAAATTTAAAGTTGACATAAAGCTTTTGTCTGGGATATGTTGTCATATTTGTTGTGGAATATTAAGCATTTCATGCATAAATACATTAAGCTAAAAACATTATGATAATATTTAATCAAGATATATGGAGCATTAAATTTTTTCCTCACTTTATTCTGATCAAAGGCTCTTATGGTGTTTTTCATTGAAATAATATATTCTACTTTATTAAGTTACAAAATGAACCAATTTTCTTTGATGATATTACGAAAAGAATTGAATCTGCTCAATTTTATCATTATTAAATTTATTTAACCTTTACATAATTTATGGGTAATTGTTTCATTTCCATGATTCTGTAATGATCCTTGTTAAAAAAAAGATAACGCAGAGTAAATTAGTTTCTAAAATATGTTGGAAATAATTTGGTCTTAATCCTCAAAAATGTCTTGTATAATTTTTGTTGGAAAATTCGAATTTTAATTAAAAATATTAAAAAGCGACAGCAAAATGTCTATAGCTAAGAATATTTATAATATTTTATTATCATTTATTTAAATTGTTATACGGAAAATTTTTCGGTTTATCAATTCTAAAATTACTTGATTTTTTTAAAAAACTTCCTATTTATAAAATTAAAATCACCATTATAATATGCACATTAATTTTCATTTGCTTCAAACAAAGCTTAAAATATTTTTGTGACAGTATGAAGCGTTTATAAATATTAATTTTATTTAATATTTGTAAAGAATATGCAAAAAGAAAATATGAAAAACTAATATATACAAACAAAATGTATAAAGTTATTAATTTATTAATGTGCACATTGATTTTACATGATTTATTAGTGTGCATATTGATGTTGTATACAAAGTAAGTAAATTGACTCTGTAGTTAATTTTGTAAAATTTTCACAAGGCAAAATAAATATATTTTACCCATATTAATTGTTAAATATGAAAGATACATGCAATTTGAATTTGTATTGATACCAAAAAAGGGCAACATTCAAATTTGAGATTTTAAATTGATTATAACTGTCCCGATTTCTGTTAGTAGTTTATTTGACAAATAAAAAGTTATCAACCCAATAAGATCTTGCAACTTCTGATTTGAGCCGTGGTAGCCTAGTGGTTAGGGTATCAGTCTGTCATCCAGAAGGGTGGGGTTCGATTCCCAATGCCACCAAAGACCCACCGAGTACATGCGATATACGTGCTCGTTAAATCTGTGGAATCGAAAGTCCTGTGGTCGGTCGTTGAGCAGTTACCATGGGTGCAATGGTCTGGAGAAATTTACTCCCCCTTCAGATCAATGCCAAAATTGAGAGAGTGGATCCTCTGGTGGTGCCATCTATTGGAGGATTTAAAGAGCAAAGACGTACTTTCACCTTCGTGGTGCTTTGATTAAAACGAAAGACGCTCCCTATATTGACATAAACTCGCATAGCCAAGGCATAGCGAGCTTGGCTTGTCCAATTGTCATAAGTAACAACAACACTTCTGATTTATTTAGTTAGAATTTTTTTTAAAATTTTATACACATTCCTATTTTGGAAAATGTAATTGATGAAACTAACAATGGTATGTAAGCAAAAATAATCTATGTTATTAATTTGTCTCCTTTACACAATGTTTTAAATATTCTTCAAAATTATTCTTACTCCGATCATCATATGAAACCTTTATCTGGAGATATTAAGATTTTTCTATTCGTAGAGATTGGATTATTTTGTTTTTCTGCAAAATGATCCAATTTATAACTAGATAAATTTCTTCGAATGAATGAGATAAGTTTCCCAGTGAATTTGAATAAATTTGTGAATGAAATCGCAAATTCTTCAATGAAGTGAATGAATGAAATTAATTTCCCCAATTTATTAAAATTTAATGAATATCTTATCTTTCCATATAACTAACTGATGTTAATCCGCATAATATCATAATCTCGAATGCATACAATAAAATCAGAGTTAAAATTCTTTGTAGGAAATTATTGCATTATAATTATATATTTTTACATAATATTATTAGTTATATATTTTAATAAAATCTATAATAATTTTTTATTGTTAGTAATTTATTTGATACAAATTTTATATTTTTTCATTCATTCATTGTCGTGTGCCAGCTAGGCTGGCAATATGGGGTGCGCTGCTCCACTTTTCCAACTGAACCATATTTTGGTGTAGAGTCCGACTTCCTAAGAGCACACATGCCATAGGAACACGTTTATAGGGTAGGCAACCATTCACAACCCATTCCTACAAAGAAAGGACAAAGACAGGATAGATAGAGAGAGAAAGTACATCCGTGCCCGAGCCGGGACTCGAACCCAGGACCTCCTTATCCGTAGTCAGGCCCACTGACCACTAGACAAGTTCACCGGCATTTCATATTTTTAAGAATCACTTATGATTATAAGAGGTATCAAGTCATGTAAATCAAAAGGTTATTTCATTTAAAATAACTACTTATGTTTTTTTCCAACGGCGGGCACTTAAAGGTTGAACCCTATGCCAC